>CAEMYA010001375.1:17698-31048 GCA_903131615.1 Diplodus sargus
TTTTTTCACATTTTTAAGCTCTTCCAGCCTTTCACTTTTCACCTTTTTAGCCTTTTTTCACCATTTTAACCTCTTCCAGCCCTCTTACTTTACAGCTTTATTTCACCTTATTGAGCTCTTTCAACCATCTTATTTACAAGTTCATCCTTTTTTCACCTGTTTTAGCTTTTTCGGCCCTATCACTCTACAGCTTTCCATCCTTTTCATCCTTTTTTCACCCTTTTAAGCTCTTTCAGCCTTTAACTTTTCAACTTTTTAGCCCTTTTTTCACAATTTTTACCTCTTCCAGCCCTCTTACTTTACAGCTTTATTTCACCTTATTGAGCTCTTTCAACCCTCTTGTTTACATGTTCATAATTTTTTCACCTGTTTTACCTTTTTTGGCCCTCTCACTCTACAGCTTTTCATCCTTTTTCAGCTTTTTAAGCTTTTTCGGCTCTCTAACTTCAACCTTTTAAACTTGTTTGGCTCTCTTACTCTGCAGCTATTCACCTTTTCATCCCTTTTTCACCTTTTTAAGCTCTTTCGCCCTTCAACTTTTTTACATTTTCATCCTTTTTTCACCTGTTTTAGCTTTTTCGGCGCTCTCACTCTACAGCTTTCCATCCTTTTCTCACCCTTTTAAGCTCTTCAGCCTTTTCAGTTTTTCCAGTCTTTTCAGCTTTTGAGGCTTTTCAGTTTTTTCATACATTCAGCTTCATGTTCAGCTCCAGAAACTGTTCAGCTGGCAATATGTTCAACTTTTTAAGCTGTTTCAGCCTTTAACTTTGCAACTTTTTCAGCTTTTCAGCCCTTTCAGCTTTTCAGCTTTTCAGTCCTTTTAACTTTTCTGGCATTTCAGCTTTCAGCTTTTTCAGCTTTTTGGCAGTACATTCAGCAGATTTCGCTTCAGCATTCACACTGTATTTTCGAAAGGAAATGCAATTTTTCTAGTTAATCTAAACTTTTTCTTACACATGTCCTCTCTCCTTACACCATTGAATGTATGCATTTGAATAAGTAAATCAGCACAATTATTTATTAATCTGGGTCCACCAACCTCCAAGGTGAAGGATAGCACCACGTCAGATTTGGACAGTGTGTTCTCGTCCTCTTGGCCCATGTCCATGATGGAGGTGTTGTGGCCTCGTTTCAGCTTCTGCAGCTTGAACTCTCCACCCTTGGACACCGGCATGCTCTCCAGGTTGGCCATCAGTAGGTTGACAGAGGATCGTAGCTCCTCAATGTACATGGTCTCCATCTCCCTAGATGCAAATCTGGGAAACCGTCCACCATGCTGACCAAAACAGGAAGACAACCAATGAACTAATCAGCATAATTCACTAAACATCAAAAGTATCTGAATGTCAAACATTCAAATACATTAATTAATCATTAGAAATCTGAATATTTTAAATGTTAAACTTACTTTTTAAATTCAAGTTTAATATTCAGGTTAAGTCCTTGATATTCAATATTCATTGATCAGTTTTCTTTCAAACAGTACATTCAAAGTAAGTTGAAGTCCATCCACTCATCCTTTCAAATCCTTTTATATATCCATCCATCCATCCATCCATCCATCCATCCATCACCCTTACTCGCGCGATCTGGTCTGCCATTTGCAATCGTCCATCCAGCTCTCTTCTGATCTGGGCTGCCTGCTCATCTGGGTTGTCCAGCTGGAAAATACAGAGATTTTGCAAATCACAAACAGAACCACAATGATGTATATTTTTCAGTAATAAGTACTTCTTTAGAGACTTCATAAGAGAACAATATCTAAAGCTAGGGCTGTCAGTTTAACGCGTTAATTAGATTAATTAATTACACTGCAAATTAACGCGTTATAAAAATTAACGCAATTAATTCTGAGATTCTGAGTGGCAATTCAATGCGCGAGCATTTTAAATTTGGCCCATTGAATGACCCGTAGGCTACTTGGCAGTGGCACATCACTGTAGCACTCGCACCAAGGAACTTGTCCGGACGTGTTCGTCACTTCCCACCTGCGTAGCTAGTAGGGCTGTAACGATACACATATCGAAGCTGAAATCGCGACACTCAGATCCACGAATCTGTCTCCCGCTGTGAGAAGGCAGAATCGCGACACAACTTCCAGTCCAGATCAGCCCTATAACACCATATTAACACCGCAGCGGTCGCCAATTCTCCGCCGTTGTTCGTTCACACAGAGCGAAACATCGCTGTGAAGACGAAAGCTGGCGCTGCGGCTCCTAAAGAGACGTGACGTTCACGTCATGATGATGACATGTGTGTGTTTTCAAGGGGTTTCCCCGGTGTCTCCCCTGTCAATCAAAACCGACGAGTTCACTGAAGAATTTTTTTTCATCAGAAACACTCGGTGAGGTAAAGTTTTTTTTGCCGGTGACAGACGCATGGCAGAAATGTCAGGAGGAGTCTGTAGGACAGGCGGGAGGAAGGACGATCTCCACGTACAGCTGTGGTATTTTTAACTTGTTGCCAAAGACAGTTACAGTTACTACGTTACCTTAGTTTGGTTCTGTAATGTTGTTTTGTGGGACATTTCTCTGTATTAAGTTGAGTGAGGGATCTGTGCAGTTAACAGACCATCAGATAGACACACCCTCCACAATACTGCACCTCTGATACTATCAGACAAGTATCATATACATAAGTTATTGAAATGTTACATAAATAAAATGTTTAATTTAGAAAGAAAAAAAAAATATCGAGGTTTGTATCGAACCGTGGGTCAAAAATCGTGATACAAACCGAATCGTGAGTTTGGTGTATTGTTACAGCCCTATAGTCGTTAGTCAAAGCAGGGTGACAACAGACATGGACGCGACTCAGGGGAGCGAGGCGAGCACATCGTTGCTAGGGCCTTTGAACGGCAAGTTCTTCTTAATGTATTCAATTGATTAGTCATGCAATACAATTTTGTAATGTCCTAGAATTCGAATTCTTTATTTGGGTACCTTTAGCAGATATGAGATTAAAATGCGATTAATTAGATTAATTAATTACAAATCCTGTAATTAATTAGATTAATTTTTTTAATCACCTGACAGCCCTATCTAAAACATAAGTGGGGGGTTTATTCATACATTGGGGGTTTAACAACCTGTAACCTTTATAAATAAGATGGTCTCACTGAAATCTGTTGCTGCAGCTCTCAGAATACAGCCAGTCATTGGACAAAAACACACTATTTATACTAAATTCAACTGGAATAGAGTTCCCTCTGACCATTGTTAGTGTTATAGGCTGCTGCCTTCTCTCTGCTGTCTATGAGCAGTTGTTCCAAGGAATGCCTCATGTCTTCACGGGGGGGCAGATGGTAGAGGAAGCGTGGGCAGTCAGGGCCGTTTGGAGCAGAGAGATGAAACAGTCTGCTGCAGGTTAAAGCTATGAACTGTTTTAACTGACGGACGACCCACCATGAACAATATGTCAAAAGACAAACTCTGGTAACCTCACTCAGCCAGGGAAAAAGTATTCATACACAGATGAATATATCTTTTTTTTTTTTTTTAGCTCTAACAATATGTGATTTACATCCTAACAAATGTTCCAATGATTATATTTTCATTCATGCTTTGTCACTACATAAGAGACAGGCTACCAGATTCTGTTTGCGATCCACTAGGTTTCAGTAAGTATTGTACCATATTTCTCCTCTACAGTACAGACAGCAGATTTGTTCCTTTGCCTGGAGCATAGACAGCATACTCTCTTGTCAGACCCACTACCTGTAACTGGCTCAATATCTGTACTGCTGCAGCAGCAGGCATAGAAGGTCAACTAGGACAATCATCAACAAAGGATTTGGGCTTGATTCTTACTGACACAGTTCTAGTACATAAACATTATAGTATAATGTTGTACATAATGAAAGGGTGCAATAGTATGAGATTTTCTCTGTACAATAACCATCATAGAAAATATCAAGGTTTCACAGTAAATAGTAATACATAATTGACCCTTAAAAGAATGAAAATGCAAGAGCTTCGATCTTTGGACCACAGATAACTTTACATCTGGTATAGGTGCTCCGATGTGAAGTGTATTGATGGAGCATATTGTAATTAGCAGGCCTGCTCAAAGTAGGGTCTGTGGGCCAAAGTTGGCCATCGTTGCTCTTAAGTCATAAACACAGGAGAAACAGCATTTGGATCAGCTGGTAGTCCCCTGTGCTCCCCTTTTGGTTAAGTGAAGTTTCAGTTTTGGCCCTCCAAGAGAAAATGTTTGGGAACCTCTGGCATAGTACAGAGCAGCAATATGACAAAGTATACTGGCACAGTCAACAGTTTATATACAGTTGTAAAGAACATGCATACCATGGCAGTCTTCAGTTCCATTGATTTCTACAGCTCTCATGTTTGTGACAAATGAGTGGAACACAAACTACTTTGTCACAAAAAACATTCATGAAGTTTGGTTCAGTAATGAATGTATTATAGCTCTCCTGAATGTGACCAAATCTGCTGGATCAAAAATATACATACAGTAAACTGAATAATGAATTTTCATGAAATCCCAGCGTTTTTCAGAGGACTTTTGTCGCATCACTAAATGCAGCAGTACAAGAACATCTGCAGGGTGCTGCTGTGTTTAAAGGAACATCTAAGACAGCACAGAATTAACTCTCAGTTTTGAGAGAGCACATCATTGAAGATTATGTTTTAAGTCATTTTAAAAGCTAACATGTTAAATATGTGCTGTTTCTATCATCTTGAATGTCATTTTTTGCTGCTTCTTCTTAAATAAAATACAAATGTTTGCAAAACTGTTAATGAGGGTAATTGTAATGTGGTAACTACACCTTTTTGTGGAAAAACCATGTCAGACAAATATATTCAAGCAGAGTATTTTTATTTTAATGTATTTTAATAAACTGGTGTGGTTTGGCAAGCCCTACTGATTATGGTGCTTCTGACAAATGTGAATCAGTTCAAACAGAGGATAATGTCAAAAAATATGATCACAGACATTCAAAGCTGCATTCAAAAACCTAAATAGAAGACTGATATGTTAGGAAAATGAAAGTGCTTGTGACACACTGTTTAAATAGGGGAGAAAGAAAAACAGGGAAAATAGCAAGAGAGCTGCCACAACACAAAGACAGCTATTGGCACCATCTTGAGTAAAAATAATAAAATACTCTCACATATGTTTACTGTACGTCTATTGGATGGAATGCCATGGAAAATGGCATCAGTGGCCTATTCTAAGGATAGCTGGCACAAGTTATTTTTATAATTCTCCATATAGGTTTATTTGTCTTATGACTGGCCTTACTGGACCCCTCGGCTCATCCAAAGCCTTGAAAATTGTCTTGTAGTCTTTTCCTGATTTGGACTTTTCTTTACGTAAAGGTGTAGTGGTGAACAGAGAAGTAAAAAAGAGAACAGACACGTACAGAAGGCTCATAAGATTGTTCCCTCTATTTCTTTCACTCACTCTTCAATCCTTTCTCTCTGGCTCTATCTCACCTTCTCACTCATCTGTCCTTGCTATTGATTTTCTCCCTCTGTCTGCATTAACATCTTGCCAGAACATCCACCCCTGCTGTTACCACTGACTGAGGAGCAAGATTGAATTACTGCTGCCTCCTAGGCATGCACAGCACACAAAAATATGCACTCACACACACACAAACACACACATCTTGATAAACAGCACAGGATATACGCATCAAACTGTAAGTGTGCAGAGAAATCCTTCTCGTGTTGGTAATTTCAAGTCTGGTTTCAGATTGTTGGCATGCAAGCTTAAAATCATATTTTTAAATTCTCACATAGTATTTAAAGAATTTTAAAAAACTGAAATTCACTGCATATTTGTACTAGTCTCTCCTGAAATACAATGGGTTTGGAGTTAACCTTTCTTGGCTCAAGTGTTGGGCTATTTGGCCTGTCAATAATATTAGGCTATATAGTGATACATAATACATATCTCAATATTTTGAAGTCTCCTCTGAAGTACTTGGTAAATGCTTGATTATGCTGGCCTAATTCAATTATTTATTATACATATTTCATGGATCTCAGATTTTAAGCAAGCATTTTCTGGATATATATATTTTATATAGTTTTGTGTAGGTAATACACATACTCAGACACACAGATTTTAACCACTGAAATATTCTTTTAGGGTTTTGTTTACCAGTAGGCTATTATAACTAGCCCCCTTCATACAGAGACTCCACATTATCTCAACAGCAGAGGTTCCCAATTCTATTTCTGTAATACCAAGTTATAGTACTGTGATATAAATTGTATGTCATATTGTCCAGCTCCATTGTAAATGCACAGTTACGTATCACTTTCTCTGTAGTTAATTAGAATGTATTGGGATCATAAAACAAAGTGTTACAAAAATTGGTGTATTAATAATGCCTATACATATATTAACCTGGATTGGCTGGCCTCCTGATGGTAGCACCACGTGAGGTGCAATAAACCCCCTCCATAGAACATTAAGCTCCCCAATGAGTCTTGATCAGCAGGGAACAAAAAGGGAATGCATTGAAAAGCTTCTCAACAACAGAGCCAACTCTACTTCCAAATACGTTCACTTGAATTCAAGCAGAATATAGTTTTTCAAGGGGGACCTTGACTTTATTTTTATCCAACTTTTGTCAAAAGTGTCAAATTCTAAATTGAAGGAGAGACCACTGCTAACAGCTGTTTACCCCTCAGAAAGTTGAATGTGACCTACAATGTCAGCAGACAGACATCCTCAAAAACAGAAATGTTTTGGTAGTAGAAGCAATTCACTGAACTGTACAGGGCTAAAGTGAGCTTATTTTTCTTCTGTTCTCCTAAGAAAAACACCAGCATCAGTTGTTTCAGTATTTTAGTGACAAAGCTCTTTAGCTAACATAGTATTATCTCTTGTCCATGACAGCAGAGGTCCCTGACCACATCAGGGCGCAGTTGACACGAAGGATCATCACGGTGACATCACATGCATCACGTATATATACGCAGATATACATTTGCATTCAAATGTATATCTAAAAAAAGATATACATTTGAATGCAATGATCTCTCCTTAAACCTAACAATGTTGTGTTGATAATAATGTTTTTCATCCATCATTTGGTTAAATGATGTACAAATAACAGGTCAGTGTATTCGGCCATTTCGTGTGTTATCACAACACATTTTTTTTTCTTTTCTCATGTCACTTAACGTGATCTGCATTAAGCTTTTCAAGTCATTTTGGGCATTAATGTGAAAGAAAATATGTCTGGTGAAGTAGTATAAAGAGCGAGAAAGTCTATGTATAGAGATGGATTGGATGGATGGTTAGCTCAAACAAATACAGCATTTTCACACAGGAAACCAGTGTTCACGTCCTATATGTCACCAAAAGTCAATGATGACTTTTAACCCAAACCAGGGCTTTACTTAATCTAACCAAGCAGTTCTGTTGTCAAAACCTAACCAAACGGTAACTTTTCACAATGTTAAGAAAATGTTTAATATTGTTACCATGGCAATACATGTCAAAACTTTTTTCCTTTCCTGTACATCCAGCACTTATAAGATGTGTATGGTGTTAAATGACACACATTGTTATTAAAAGTGGAGTGCTATGCGTCTAATCACATGAAATCACATTGATTTGTGCTCAAACTAACTAACCAAACCTTAGCAATAATGATATCACATAAAAAATGAGTGTGTTTTTCAACAGTGAATTGTTATTGGCTGGATGATGTTGCAAATGATGTCGTCCCATCAAGTCAAAGACAACCCAAGGACAAACACTGGAGAACCTGCTGGGGCTTTAAAATACAAAGAGAATATTTTTCAAGCTTTCTTTATCTAAAACAAACAAGGAAGTTTGTAATAATCCATCCTAAAAGCAGGCAAAGCTGCAACCACTCATGACAGCTACTCAGAGATGACAGATCAGTGCCTGTCTTCAGGCTCAATATGCGGCAAGTAGTGTTTGCTGGATCTTATCTTGGTGCCCAAGAACCCCTCACTGATAAGAGAATGGGGCGGTTACATCGGACATCTTTTGCAATTTTCTTAAAGAGAAAATCCCAAAACTGCACCAACTTTGCACAGGGTCAGGTGTTATAGTGGGCAATCTCTCAATCTCTTTTTTTTCACTCAACTTTTCCCTTTTACCAATGCTACTGGTGTTGCTATGCCAATGCCATGTTTGACAGGCAGGTGGGGATACTGTATCTGGAGGTGGTGATGGGAACAGGTGGATTGTTTGGGTCAGTGTGCCGAGTTGGGTTCTTAACAGAAGGAACTCTGGCTCACAGAGTTGCTGCTTCAATAAACCACAGAGTTCCTAAACCTGTTGTCATGATGACTGGTTCCCTAGTTGATTTCTTAACGGTCATTTCCGACAGAGACACACACACAGAGACAGACAGACAGACAGACAGACAGACAGACATCAACACACACACACAGACAGACAGACACACATACACACACACAGTTTTTTTTTATGTCTTTTCATGCAGTTTAGAAAAATGACAGAAAATTTAAATGAGAGAAGGGTGATGACAAGCAGTAAAGGGCAGTAAGTCAGACTCTAACCATGGGCCGCTGCAGTGAGGATAAAGCCTCCTTACATGGGATGCACGTCTACCAAATGAGCTAATTAAGCTATTACTGAGCTATTAATTTATAATTATATATAAGGTGAAATATCCTTAATCTTGTTCTCTAATAAGGATTTTGTAAGGACACATGATTACTCAAAAAGTACACAGTAAAATTACTTTATATTATGCATGCAAGTAGTCTAGGAAGTACTAAGTTCAGCAGTATATGACTCTTGAACTACTTATGAAAACTATGGGTTTTTTTTGTTGTTGTTGTTACTTTTACTTTGGAATCCGGAAGGATACCTTCCTGATCCCTTCAGTTTATTACCGGGAATAATTACTGTAAAAGTCTCGTATGTTTCATGTAGGGATGCACCGATACCACTTTTTTTCAACCCAATACGATACCAATACTTAGATCTGAGTACTTGCCGATACTGAGTACCGATGCCGATACTACTACCACCAAAACAACCCCCAAAAAACTATTTGGCGAAATGCAATTAATTGGAAGACAGGTTTTATTTTCTTCTCTGCTTGTTACAACAAATGATGTAAAATGAAAAATTGAAAATTGAATGAAAACATTTTCTGTGTGAGAATTATTGCAGAGTTTCCACATTTTAATCAAACAAAATATCAAATAACTATTTTGCACTGTCTCCAGCTTTCAGATTGACACAACATTGATGAACCTGCTGCAGAGTGTCCATATTTGAATCAAACAAAATCTCAAACTTCAGTCAGCATGCAATGGTGTGGTCTCTGAACTAAGTTTTTTTTTGGGGGGGGAAAGTGAGTGGCAGGTTCTTTTTGATGAAAAGAATCATCTCTGCATGATCAGCTGTGAGCCTGTTTCTTGCTCCTCCGCCGCTCCTCGTGGGCTCCCGTAGTTCATTGTGGCTATAAAGCAGCTAACATTAGCAGAATCATTTAATCATTGTGTCCCGTATGAGAAGAAAGGGTCCCGGTGGACAGCTGTTACGGATGCGTAAGTGGCTCTGAGCTAGCAGCATAGCGGCGCAGCGCCACTATTCCACCGTCTGGAGAGAACACTGATTGGTATCGGTTCTTGGTATCGGCGAACTTTAATGAGTACGAGTACGAGTATATTAGAACAGTATCGGCCCGATTCCCGATACCAGTATCGGTGCATCCCTAGTTTCATGGTTCTGATGTGAGACTGCAGTCTGACCCACAGTCAGAGCAGGTTCAGTACGATTACCGTAAATATTAGTGCATTTGTGCACTGAAAAAAAAAGTGCGGCTGATTTCAATAACGGAAAATGGAAGCTAGATTCATCATTTCCATTTTGGTTTCCTTGTTTATTACATTCCACCACTAGCAACATGGGGGCACATCTCGAAAATGAGCATGCCATGATGTCTGGAACTCCAACAAAATGATGTCTGGAACTCCAACAAAACAATCACGTCTCGACTCATATTTTTCACCGCCCTCCACAAGCTCTTTGTCTGCAGCACAACAAGAGGCGTGCACGAAGAAACTTGCTTCGTTCATGTGCAAGGACATGAGGCCGATCAGTATCGTTGATGCACGGGCTTCAGAGAGTTTTGTCAAGAATTGGACCGAGGTACCATATCCCGAAAATATCTATACAAGTAGTTATGTCTCATTGTATTAGTTTGTCCTACTGTTGGCATAATGCGCAAATATAGATATTCAAATGGTTCGAACCCATGTGTTTTTTTAGAGAGAATATTCTAACGTCATTTTGAAGCAATTTTGACAGCCCTAATAAGCTTAAATGCTGTCCATGTAACCAGAAACTGGTTAGCACATCAAAGACAACATCGCAGCCAGACTGGACCCTCACCAGTGTGCTTTCAAAACCAACAGATCCACAGAGGATACCATATCCACTTCCCCTCCACTCAGTCATCACACACCTAGAAACTAGAAAAATTTGCATTTCCTACGAAAATACAGTGTGAATGCTGAAGTCTGAAGCGAAATCTGCTGAATGTACTTCCAAAAAGCTGAAAAAGTCGAAAAGCTGAAAAGTTGAAAAGGTCAAGGCCGAAAGAGCTTAAAATGTTGACATGTTGATAGCTGAACAGTTTCTGTAGCTGAACATGAAGCTGAATGTATAAAGAAGCTGAAAAGGCAGAAAGATGAACATTTTAAAAAGATGAAGAGACAGAAAAGTTGAAAAGGGCTGAAAGAGTTGAAAAAGTTGAACATTTTCATGGCTGAACATGAAGCGGAATGTTTAAAGGAGTTGAAAAGGCAGAAAGATGAATATCTTAAAGGCTAAGAGGTCTGATAGAGCTTAAAAAGGTGAAAAACGATTGAAAAGGCCGAAAAGTTGCAGAGTATGGGGGCAGAAAGAGATAAAAAAGGTGAAAAAAGACTGAAAAGGTGGAAAGTTAAAGGCAGAAAGAGCTTAAAGAGGTGAAAAAAGGGTTAAAGGTGAAAAGTTAAAGGCAGGCACAGCTTGAAATGGCTGCAGACATGCTGTATCAGGACGAGGGACAAAGACGAAAATGTCCCCCATAAGGAATGAATGGGAGAACGCCTCCCAAACTCCTGCGATTTCTGAAAAAACTGTGAGGGTTATCGTCAAAATAATTGTATGGTGAGTGACAGGAGGAGTTGCTGAACGCGGTCATGTCGTTTTTATTTCTGAAGAGTGTAAAATGAGGGCGGCAGAGCGATAGACAAATCAGGTACTGTCTGCTATTTTCCGAAAAATTCGGCTCAAAATCAACATTGCGGCTTATGGGACAGGATTGAGAGTTGCTGTCAGTCTTGGGCTTCTAGATCCAAAACCGTAAGTCCCACATCTGAAATGAGACCATCAGCTGAAAGCCCACAAGATTTTCTACATTTCTATGTATATATTGTCTATGTCAAGTAAAAGGTGAGGGATCAAACTCAAACTGAAAAAGTTTGAGTTTGCAGCTGAAAAGGCAGAAAGATGAATATTTTTAAAAAGATGAAGAGACAGAAAAGTTGAAAAGGGTTGAAAGAGTTTAAAAAGTTGAACATGTACTCTGGATTCGTATCACTGCGCGCTGCTGCTGCTGTCAGCCTGTTTCACTGTGTTTACTGCTCAGAAAGTTAACAACATGTCTGACTACGACACTGACGATCATGAAGACTTTAGCACAGAGCCAAGGTGGTATCTTTACGAACCCGAGTACACTGACGCCGAAATTCACCAGCTGGAGTAAGAACGGGCGGAGAGAGACAGGAGGGACAGGGAAGTGGTACAGGTTGAAGCTGGAGCCACAGCTGGAGCCGTGAGAGACCGGTTGACAGACAGGTGGTGCACTTGTTTTAAGTGTCAAATAATGCCCACAGGGGTGGAGTGCTACTGCTGCCATGAATGGGATCTCATCATGCCACAGCTCATAAACTTATCGCTAGCTAGCTCTCACGTTAGCTCTCTCGCGTCGCTGTGGTCGTTGGTCCCAGCACGAAAAACACTGCCAAACAACTGAAAAAAGTGTTGGATTCATGCGCGGCTGTCAGCTGGCGGCAGCGCGCAGTAATACGAATCGAGAGAAAATAGCACTAAGCGATTATGAGGTCAGATTTTTTCGTGGACAACGGTTTTGTGATGCAAATTAATCACTCTTTTGAACACATTTGTGTTGAGAAGAAAAAAGGCTTTATTTTCGTGACCCCAGACAACTTGCCGGACTACTTTCGTCAGCACCAAAGCCGGGCAAGAACTCGGCGCACAGGACACTGTCGGAGGTTAGTCAGTGTTGATGCACTACACTGCTGACGGGGATGCCATACAGATTCATATCAAAAAACCCGAACTATCCCTTTAAAGGCAGAAACACAGCGGCCCAACCGTTGGACGTCTGAAGCGTTTGGAGAGACTCGGACGAGGTCGGGAACATGTCTGTTCGGTGTGTTCAGCTGCGTTGGAAGCTTTCGGAGCCCTTTGGATGTTGTCTGCTCCTATTGAGCATGCGAAGTCTGAGGAGGAGGGCTGTCGGACGTCTGAGCCATTGGATTCTCTGATTGGTTGTGTGCCAGCTGAATGGCCATTCTGATTGGCAGTGTGTTAGCGAATCAGCGCGCTGCTTGGGAGGGCGGAATACTGTGTGTGCTTTGTTTTTCTATGCACTCCGCTCCGTCATTCCCCGTTTTCATGTTTTGCAGGCAGTTCTGGCACGATACTGGCTGTTATTATGTCCGTTCAGGACGAATTAATCTGTGTTCATTTGGTAATGCCTCGCTGCATGTTGACTATGCAGCTGTTTTTATCTGTAAGCCTATAGTGAAAATGACAGAGAAATAAGCAGATTCGGCGTGCTCACTCAGAAAGTCTGGCTGAGGACGGCTGTGAGACGATGCTTATGCTTAATTAACATTGCGGCTTATGGGACAGCAGCGAGAGTTGCTGTTGCTCTCGGGCTTCTAGATCCAAAACCGTAAGTCCCACATCTGAAATGAGACCATCAGCCCACAAGATGTATATATTGTCTATGTCAAGTAAAAGGTGAGGGATCAAACTCAAACTGAAAACAAGTTTGAACATTTTTTTCGACGCAGCTCTACACTCTGGCGTGCGGCAGTTGGTGATGTCACTCACTCTAGCCGACGCAATACACACCCATTATAAACGCAGAAGATGGGCTAAAACTCGCTCAAACTAAAACTGCGATTATATCAAGACCGTACAAGATTTTAAAAAAACTGAATACAGGTCCAATAGTTCAAGATCTGCTGAGTGCTTTAAAGTTTGAATGGTGTCTCTCGCTCAATGTATGAGGAGCAAAAAGAGGTTGAAAGGCGATGAGTTTTGAAGAGGATT
>CAEMYA010001375.1:31619-53131 GCA_903131615.1 Diplodus sargus
TCTGTAGCTGAACATGAAGCTGAATGTATAAAGAAGCTGAAAAGGCAGAAAGATGAATATTTTAAAAAGATGAAGAGACAGAAAAGTTGAAAAGGGCTGAAAGGGTTGAAAAAGTTGAACATTTTAATGGCTGAACATGAAGCGGAATGGTTGAAGGAGTTGAAAAGGCAGAAAGATGAATATCTGAAAAGGCTAAAAAGCTGTAGAGTAAGATGTTTGATAGAGCTTAAAAAGGTGAAAAAAGACTGAAAAGACCGAAAAGTTGCCTTGTAAGAGGGCAGAAAGAGCTTAAAGAGGTGAAAAAAGGTTGAAAAGGAGAAAAGTTAAAGGCAGAAAGAGCTTAAAATGGCTGCACACATGGTGGAGCAGGAGCCGAGTCAAAGATGAACAGGTCCCTATTAGAATGAATGGGAAAAAATGCCTGCCTAACCCCTGCGATTTTTGAAAAAACTGTAAGGGTCATCACCAACATATTTATATATTATAAAGTTGAAATGGTGTCTGCAGCTCAAAAGAAAGATGAATGTTTTAAAAAGCTGAAAAGGCAGAAAAGCCAAAGAGGGCAGAAAGAGGTTAAAAGGGTTGAAAAAAGGTTGAGAAGATGTAGAGGCAGAGGGGCGAAAAAGCTCATGAAGGTTTAAGAGGATGATAAAGAGAGAGCCGAAAAAGCATAAAAAAGGTTAAGAAGGATCAACAGCTGTGGAGTAAGAGGGCTGGAAGAGTTTAAAAAGGTGAACATTTTCATAGCTGAACATGAAGCGGAATGTTTGAAGGAGTTGAAAAGGCAGAAAGATGAATATCTGAAAAAGCTAAAAAGCTGTACAGTAAGAGGTCTGATAGAGCTTAAAAAGGTGAATAAAGACTGGAAAGACTGAAAAGTTGCAGAGTAAGAGGGCAGAAAGAGCTTGAAGAGGTGAAAAAAGGTTGAAAAGGAGAAAAGTTAAAGGAAGAAGGAGCTTAAAATGGCTGCACACATGGTGGAGCAGGAGCTGAGTCAAAGATGAACATGTCCCTATTAGAATGAATGGCAGAATGAATGGCAAAATGCCTGCCAAACCCCTGCGATTTTTGAAAAATCTGTAAGGGTTAACACCAACATATTTATATATTATAAAGTTGTAATGGTGTCTGTAGCTCAAAAGAAAGATGAATATTTTAAAAAGCTGAAAAGGCAGAAAAGCCAAAGGGGGCTGAAAGAGTTGAAAAGGTTGAACATTTTAATTGCTGAACATGAAGCTTAATGTTTGAAGGAGTTGAAAAGGCAGAAAGATGAATATGTGAAAAGGCTCAAAAGGCTTTGGAGTAAGAGGGCGGAAAGAGCTTAAGGGTGAAAAAAGGCTGAAAGGTGAAAAGTTAAAGGCAGAAAGAGCTTAAAGGCAGAAACACACCGGCCCAACCGTTGGACGTCTGAAGCGCTTGGAGAGACTCGGACGAGGTCGGGAACATGTCTGTTCGGTGTGTTCAGCTGCGTTGGAAGCTTTCGGAGCCGTCTGGACGTTGTCTGCTCCGATTGAGCATGCGAAGTCTGAAGAGGAGGGCTGTCGGACGTCTGAGCCATTGGATTCTCTGATTGGTTGTGTGCCAGCTGAATGGCCGTTCTGATTGGCGGTGTGCTAGCGAATCAGCGCGGTGTGTGGGAGGGCGGAATACTGTGTGCGCTTTGTTTTTCTATGCACTCCGCTCCGTCATTCCCCATTTTCATGTTTTGCAGGCAGTTCTGGCACGAGTCTGGCTGTTATTATATCCGTTTGGCGTGCTCACTCAGAAAGTCTGGCTGAGGACGGCTGTGAGCCCGATGCTTATGCAAGTAGCCTCCTGTGGTAACGTCACCACAGGAGCAGAGTCAAAATCTTGTGCTTTAGGAACGCAAACTATTGTGCGCTATTCCTGTTCGGAAAAAGAGCCAAAGCGAAAAAAATAAGCCGCTTTCAAACTCCAGTTTTTCAGGCAAGTTTCAACACCAATATGCATGATTTAACGAGAGAAATTGCGATTTCTGGATGATGAGGAAAGTTAAAGGCAGAAAGAGATTAAAAAGGTGAAAAAAGGCTGAAAGGTGAAAAGTTAAAGGCAGAAAGAGCTTCAAGAGGTGAAAAAAGGCGTAAAGGTGAAAAGTTAAAGGCAGGAACAGCTTGAAATGGCTGCAGACATGCTGTATCAGGACCAGGGACAGAGACGAAAATGTCCCCCATAAGGAATGAATGGGAGAACGTCTCCCAAACTCCTGCGATTTCTGAAAAAACTGTGAGGGTTATCGTCAAAATAATTGCATGGTGAGTGACAGGAGGAGTTGCTGAACGCGGTCATGTCGTTTTTATTTCTGAAGAGTGCAAAATGAGGTGATCATGACTGTGATGATAGTACAGTGGTTAGGACCTATGTTTTATGCTGCTTTTTGCATCAAGGGACGCTGGTTCGCATCCCTGCCCGTATGTATATTTTGATAAACAACTGCTGGTTCCAAATAAATGCTGGTCAAATTCATTTTTTCTTTTTAATCAAGGAAGAAGACGTGACCACTGACACTGCACGTTTTTTTTCTTCGCCTTTTTCACATGTTGTGCTGCTTTCTGTCAGCCAGTATCACATTGATGATCGCCATGGCTCCGGTGCAGCAACAAAATAAAAAGTACGACTTGAAATTAAACTTTCTGTCGTAAAATATGCAGAGGAAAACTCAGGAGAAGCAGCCACTAGACGTTTCTCTGTCGACACCAAGAGAGAGAGAGACTGGCGAAAAAAATCAAACGGAGCTTCAGCGTCTGTCCGAGGAGGACAGCAACAGGGCCAGGCTGCCTGCTGGAGGGAGGAAGAAGGCTAGCGATGAGCTTGACGGTATGATAGCTTGCCCGGCCGGGGAGAGAGACATGCTTCACAGTGCTCAGCTGCAGACACAGCAGAGAGGGGACGAGACGTGACTCATCATGACTGACAGGCATCAAGGCCACTTAGCGTTACCTTACCGACCCACCCCCAGCTATTTCATTCACAAAAACAGGACCTGCAATAGTAGAATCCGTGTACCCAGCGGATTCTCTCACTGAAACGCTTAACAAGAGATGATGGGTAAACATACGTGATTAAAAAAGTGTAATGAGATATACGCTATGATGATAGCGTATTTTTCATTGATTACACGAGCGAGGGTGCCGGCCGGGCCGGGATCCGAACCAGCGTCCCTTGATGCATAAAGCAGTATAAAACATAGGTCCTAACCACTGTACTATCATCACAGTCATGATTGCCTCTCCGTATCTGTACTATATGAAATATATCCCGCTGCCTGGGTAGCTGGCTAATATGGCGAAAGTAGAGCAGCTATTGTTCTACTTTATGTTGATGTAGCTATTATAATGAAAAGCACGGGCGCTCGTGTATTGATTAAATGATATTTCATCCCAAAAGTCGTCATAAAATAAAGGGAACCACCACATTTAACAGCCTGGAGGACGGAAGTAGACAAACCCGGTAGAAAGAGTGCCCGCCTGTACAGCGAACGCACCCGCAAAGAAGGGATAATCTGATTGGTCAACAGTAGCCGGCCTTCTATTGGTTGACAGTGTTGATACACAAGAAAAATCCGTGAGCAGAGGAGAGATCCGAGAGCAGAACTTGACCTGTGAGCAGGTGTGTGTTCTGAGTGCGTGCACTTAGATCAGAGCGCGCAGACAATTAGATCTGAGTGCGCAGAGGGCACATTTGAATGCGAGTGAAATTTTTGTGTGCAAGAAGGAGAAATGTGAGCACAGGCATGTGATTTTTTAGTTCAAGCAGACATTTTGAAAGAAAGCAGAAGACAAAATGTGAGCATGAGGAGAAAAAATCTGAGCACGCGAAGGAGCTGTGTCACTGAAAAGGAATGAAATCATGCTCTCAAACTGGAAATCTATGCTCTTGATTAATGACATGATTCTACTTCCATAGACAATTCCCCGCCGGGGAATCGCGAGAGTGGGCTGTGCGCTTTACCCCGTGACGAACAAAAACTACGAAAGCTAAAGCAAAAGTTGAATCCACGTTGATAATTTGGACTTTTATCTACATTTTAAAGTTTGAACGGTGTGTCTCGGTCAAAGTATGCCAGAGATGTTGATGTTTGAACTCTTCCTTTCGATCTTCTCACCTGGTCTCATTCACTTTGTGGTGTGTGTTTGTGTGCATGTGACTGTGTGTGTGTGTGTGTGTGTGTGTGTGTGTGTGTGTGTGTCTCTCTCTGTCTCTCTGTGTGTCTGCGATTTTTTGACCTAGTCCCATTCATTCCTTATGGGAAAGCTTACGCAGGTTTTCACGAAAACATGAACGTTCTAGAAGACTGATTAATAATCTGTGTGTGTCCTTCTGTGTGTGTGTGTGTGTGTGTGTGTGTGTATTTGTGTGTCTGCGACTTTTTTGACCTCGTCCCATTCATTCCTCATGGGAGAGTTAATGAAGGTTTTCGCGACTTACGTCACGAAAACATGAATGTTCTAGAAAACTGATTAATAATCTGTGTGTGTGTGTGTGTGTGTGTGTGTACTTGTGTGTCTGCGACTTTTTTTATGCAGAGAAAAACTATGTCGCGAAAACATGAGTGTCCTCTGTCTGTCTGTGTGTGTGTGTGTGTGTGTGTGTGTGTGTGTGTGTGTGTGTGTGTGTGTGTCTGCGTGTGTTTGTGTGCATGTGAGTGTGTGTGTGTGTGTGTGTGTGTGTGTGTGTGTGCATGTGTGTCTGTCCATCTGTCACTCTCTCTGCTGGCCCAGCTGATCTCGGTTGCTAGGTGACGGTTGGTCAGGGCCCGTAGCAACGGCCGTCTGCCAGGCTGATCTGAGAGCGATTTCTGCCTCAAATCTAGGACGTCAAACTAGTGCTATTTAGTCAAAATCATACATGAAATCGGCAATTTTTTTTCATGATCGCGCCAAAAAGGCCTTAAAGAAGACACTCATGAAGTTTTGTGGTCCTAGCTTCAGAAATGTGGAAATAAGAGCGAGATAAAAAAAGGGTGCAGTTTTGAAAATCCTCCTCCTGATTTACATTGGAGTGAATAGGACTGTTAGAGCTACTCTTGTCTGTCGGAGGCCAATATTTCAAAAACCGTAAATCCTACCGATAAAGTAGAGAGAAGACACAAGTGGCTACAACTTCGGAAAGTATCGCTGTTTTTGAGTGAAATTTGTGGCTAGGAGCATGATGTAAAGAGAAAATATCTGAGGAAATCTCTCACTCTGTCAGTTGGCTCCCTCACTCTGCTGCACGAACATTCCGCCATACACACTCATTGAAAACCCTGAATTTTTCCAAAATCACTCACCATCATTAAGGGGTCAGATTTCAAAAACTATACATTGTAGGAAAAAAGTTCAAATGCAACTCAAATAGACAAGACTTGTGTCTACATTTTAAAGTTTGAATAGTGTTTCTAGGTGAACGTATGCCAGAGCAGGAGATGTTTGAAAAACGTCGCAGATTTGCGACTTTTTGGACCTCCTCCCATTCATTCCTTATGGGAAATTTATCGCAGTTTTTCGCGACTTACGTATATTAATATATGAGTAATATATTAATATATATTAATATTAATCTGTAAATATTAATTTACGAAAAATTTATATTCTGAAGAGAAAAGTAATAGCACACCGAGTCCGATCGAGCCGCACGTTTTGATATATAATTTGTTAGTGTGCGCTCAACGGTGCGGGCCGTGAAAAGTGCCAAAAACGGAAGTAGGATGAATAATAATAAGTAGAGGCGCCAGCAATATCAATATGGACAAAGCAAAGCAAAGCAAAGCAAAGCTATAGATGTCCATAGTGGGCTGTGCTCGCTAATAAAAAGAGGCACGAGCAATATCAATAGTGGGCTGTGTGCTCAGCCCCATCCTGTTCACACTGTACAGCCATGGCTGCACTCCCTGACATCAAGAGAACTCTACTATGAGGAATGTGAATGAAACCACCATCATCGGCTGAATTACAAACAACATAGGGAGTTCATCTTGGGAGTAAACAAAATATTGTAGTGTTGGACTTAGAAAAATCTACTTCTCAATGTCACCAAAACCAAGGAGGTGAATCAACATCACAGAAAACCAATCTACTTCCTAAGATAACTTAGCCAGGCTGAATTCCTGGGCCAAATTCTAGTCAACTTCTACAGAATGATAAAAAAGCATTCTGACCGGAAACATCACAAACTTGCAGGGTTCCTCACGGCCCAGGACAGGAAGGCTCTGCAGCAAGCAATGAAAACTGCAAAATAAATCATTTATTACCCAACCACTGAGCATCAGTGATATTGGTGAAGTCAGATGTCTGCACAGACCCCCCTCAGAAGTATCTGCTGTTACCACCAGACTACAGAGCAGCTTCATTCCCCAGGCTGATACTCCTCAATTCATTATCAACACTCCACTCTTTAGGACTCAAACTCAGTTTCTTTCTGCAACCTCGATGTTGTAAAATGATAAATAAATGAACAAAGAACCTTCAAATGCGTGCAGATTAGTTGGTCCGAATGCACCATGTTAAGGCTGTCCAGTTACCATTAATACGCTGCACAACTGAAGCCAACCAAACCTTAGCAATAGTGTCAGATACAAAATAAGTGTATTTCTCAACAGTGAATTGTTTTTGAAGGCTAAGGGCAAATAATGTCAAAGACAACCCACGGACAAACATGGAGATGGTAGCCTCAAAAATATGTATTACTAAGGTCTACTGATTATTTCCTTTTGATTTAATTAACACATTTCCATTTAAGCTTAACTACTCCCCATTCTGAGTTACACATTTCATTTTTCCCATGGCTTTTATGTAGTCCCACTTATAAAATTTTTACTTTCTATTTGGCCTTTGGAAAAACTTGAATTCTGACTCACTGAACAACCATTTCTTATTGAATGTACTAACACTGTTGGGGAAACTACTTTGCAAGGGTAATTTGTGAAACTACATGTAGTTCAGCCTGGCAGTAGTTTGAACAAACTACACCTGGAGAAATGTAGTTTGTAAAACTACTGCTAAAAAAAAAGTAGCTATAGTAACTACTTATACTCATTATACTCAATTAACTCAGTGTTAAATAAATCAACATGGTGCATGTCAAACAAAATATAATTGCCTACAAAAAATTCACATGCCAGAGGAAATATGCCAGTCAGAGGCAGCGTTGGCTTGGCATGTCACAACATGTTTCATGCCTTTTTTCAAAGAAAAATAAAATACAATTTATAGCATATAGTTCTTTTTAAATAAAAATATTTCATGTTATTGGTCAAAATTGTAGTTTGTAAATTGAGTAGTTAAATTACAAAAAATGACCCAAAAAGTAGTTGAATTACTTGATGCAGCACAAAATATGAATGTAGTTTAACTACCAGCAAGTTACAGCAAATAGTAGTTAAGCTATGTAGTTCAACTACATGTAGTTTACATCTCCCCAACACTGTGTACGAACACATCCCATTTATAGTAAAATCCAGCATTAAGGCAGCTTCCCACTGATTTTGTTGTTGTTGTTGTTGTTGTTTTGCTTTAGAATGTAACCACTTTGACACAATCAGAAAGTAACATTTAATTTCTCTAATCAACTGTTTTTTTGTGATACTTCGCTCACTCTTTCTTAATTGTGTAGCTCTCTGGACCACTGCTGCTCTCCATCTCTGTCTCCTTCATTCAGGTGGGGGGGTCAGTGCCAACTTTTTTTTTTTTAAAAACATGTCTTTATTAAATTTTTCACATTTAGCACATTTAACTCAAAGACAAGCAAAAACAATCATACAGCAAAACAATCCAACTTCCCCATTCGAACGGGCAGCATATAACATTCAACACTTACTGATTTATCCCCACGGTACATCAAAAGATCACAACACTTCACATCACATCATAGACACATTCATATTTACAGAGCTTCTTCAATATCACCATGTTTAACAAAGTCTAAGAATTTTTCCCAAATGTCTTTAAATTCAGAGGGTTTTTTTTCTGATAGTATAAGTGAGTCTTTCTAAAGCCAGACTTGATGTTAGATTTCTCATCCAAAAGCAAAGGGTAGGACCATTAATATTTTTCCAGCACAGGGCAATTGACCGTCTAGCCTGTAGTAGACACAAGTCCACCATCTTTCTTTCTCTATTGACCAGAGAGCAATTGGCAGGATAGACACCCAGAACACACAGTTTGGGATTTAGAGGAACCAAGGTAGAAGTAATTTGTGAGATATACTGAGTCACTAATCTCCAAAATTTTTGAATTTCCTACATCGCTATTATAAAAAGTAGAAGTGAGAGAGGTGAGCCCTGTCTTGTGCCACGAGACAATTCAAATGGAAGCGAAGTCATGCAGTTTGTGCAAACTTCTGCAGCAGAGTCAGTAAACAGAATGTCAACCCATTTACAAAAGTAGTCCCCAAATCCAAAACGTCTAAGCACTTCTAGAAGATATGGCCATTCGACCCTGTCAAACGCCTTTTCAGCGTTGAGTGATAAAATGGCGGTGTCAGAGGAACCTTTGTTGGCATGAATTATAGTAAGTACTCTCCTCACATTATGAAAACCCTGACGGTTCTTCACGAAACCATTTTGATCTGTATGTATAAAGGATGGCAGGACAGTCTCCAGTCTCATAAATAAAGCTTTTGCTATGATTTTTGCATCAGAGTTCATAAGTGAAATTGGTCTGTGTGATCCACATTCAGTCGGTGGCTTGCCCGGTTTCAGAATGAGTATGATTAGGGCGCTTCGCAGTGATGGAGAAAGGTGGCCACGTTCAAAGGCCTCTATATACATTTCTAAAAAAAGGGGCGATCAGTTTGTCTTTAAATAGTTTATATATATCTATTGGCAACCCGTCGGGCCCTGCTGCTTTCCATTTTTCATGTTACCAATGGCATTAACAATATCTGAAGCATCCAATTTTTTATCCAACCGAAGCTTTGTGTCTTCTGGAATGGTAGGAATCTAGCCCATCTAGGAAAGTATTCTGAACTATAGAATCTGCTGGATATTTCGATTGTTAAAGGGTCTTGTAAAATGAAACAAAAGTTTGGTTAATTTCCAATGGGTCTGTTGTAATAACCCCTTTTTCATTCCTAATTGCATTTATAGCTCTCTCTGTATTTAGTTTTTTGATTTGCCAGGCAAGCAACCTACGGGGTTTTTCCCCTTGCTCATAAAAGGTCTGTTTAAGTCTTAATAGGCTATCTTCTGCTTTTTGTGTGGAGAGTTCTTCATATTCAGCTCTAAGGGCCAGAAGCTTTTGTTTAGGTGGCACCGAGTTATCAAGGCACACCGCTCTCTCCAACTCTCTAATTTCTGTGTCCAACTCGTTCATCTTCTATTTAAATGTATTAAATTTGGAACCAGTGAAACTCATTTGGCCACAGATATATGCTTTAAAGGCCTCCCACCTAGTGGTCGCAGAGGTCTGATCTGTATTAGTTGCAAAATACGCATCTATATGCTCATCCACAAATTGAATAAACTCAGAGTTCTGCAGTGCCAACTTTTTTAATAAACACTGACTGACAAATCCTGTATAGTATACCACTAAATTAAGGTTCAAAAATATTTAAAAAACATAATTTCCCACCTCTTAATTCTTCCTTCTACACACAGTGAATGTCTGTGTGTGGAAGGGGAGGACATCAGTACCGTTACCTACATGCATTTACTAAGCGCTGAGTGGGAAACGACCTACGATGATGTAAGTTGAGAAACACTACTCAACTGCCTTGAACAATCCCATAACTTCATCGCTCACTCAGTCATTGACTCACTCAGTCACAGACAAACATGTTTGTAGGGCTGGCTCGTTCGTTGTGGTCCAACCAAAAAATAGCGGCTGTATTTTCTATCCACACACATGTTCCTAATTACTGTTTACAGTTGACACATATCTACTTTTAGTTGCAAATTCATGCGAAATGCTCGTACTTACTGACTGTGGAGTTTGATTATGTATTAATTTATACCCTCACGTTTTTTACATCAGGCCTTCAATTTATTAATTGAATAAAGGAATACAGTGCTGTACCAAGAGTAAAGCCTACTTCCACCAACAGACATCAATTTGTCATGTTGCTGCTACATTCACAATTACAGAGTGAACTCTGGGACAACATTGTCCATCAACAGTAGACTGAAAATTCCAGTGATAAAGGAATGTTGGCAGTTACAGAAGTCTACTTTATGTCTCTTTTTTAGTGCAACTTTATCACATAATCCACACTAGGCTTGCTGCAGTAGTTGGTGATGCCGGTGGTCCACAGTGTTTGGGCATACACTGATTACAAAACTTGCCCAATGCCCCCACCATAGTTTTCTTTCTTCTTTTTTAATAGGTATTTGGTCGGCCAACAGATGCTACTATTACAAACTGAAGGTGTCTGCTCCTTAAGTCGCAGCAGCAGAGTAGCAGAAGTCACATTTCACTCCTCACTTGACAATAGTAAGACAAGTTGACTGACAAGATGATGGCAGTGGATTTGTTGTAAAAGTGAAGAGCAAAAGCGTCTATTCGACAATTATTTGGATTCAAACCCAATACTAATAGGGAAGTTGGTCACCCCACTGTGAAACTGGAGGAGTGCAGCCTGTCACCTGCAACTCTTCATCTAACAGCTGCTACTACTCCCACACACTGTAGAAAACTGCTTTCTGGCATTAATTGAAAGTGATCCATTGTCAACAAATGCCCAAAATGAGCATTGTTTTGCTCTGTAGAAGCATCGTTGATTAACGATAGCATTAAGTGCTCAACTCACCGGCCACACTGCATTTCCTGGGTATAGCCTACTTCATAAAAGTCAACCTCTGCCAGTTGAATGCTTTTAATGTGAAGCTGTAGCAGTATTCAACAGATTCATCAATGCAGATTCAAGGCAATACATGTATTTACAGGACAGGTACAGGCAAAACAATAGACAAACAATGCAAGTCCAGTATGTTCATACAGCCACAAATTATTCCCCAAAACTCCCAAATCCAGTCTGCATTTCCCTCCACACCTACCCAGAAAAGAAGTCACGGAATTTTCACAAATTGTTCAGTTACGTTCTCTGGTTTAGAGGTTCAGTTCAGTTCCAAAACAAAAGAAGAAAAGTCCAGTCTGTGTTTTCTCTAAGGTCAGTCGGGAAGTTACACTGTTGCTCCCTTCCCAGGGATTAACTGCCCGGATATAATGACCAGAAGCCATGACGAACTGTGAAAACCAGCGAAAATAAAGAAGAAAATAAAACAAAGGCTCCCCGCCCAGCCATCTCACCACTTCCATGCAGGACTGCAGCATTTTGGATTTCTGCATCATTGCCATCTTAAAAGATAAGGTACATGAGGGGAATGACTGTCTGCGTAAGCAGCACATCTTTGTGGCAAAACATCTCGGTTGGAGTCCATGTTAACAGTTTGAGTCAGTCAGCCACACTGCCGGATATATTTTTTACGGCCCAAAGGTATCGTAACAGTGTTATAGAACAGTTTTGATGTCTGTATCTGTAGAATATGTCACAGACATGAAGAGAATACACACAACAGGTGGAAGGGCAGTTATTCTTTCCTGTGCACTCTTTTTCATTCCCCCCTCCTTCCCTCTCTTCCTCTCACCCACTTTCTAGCTTTTTCAGTGGGAAGATCACACAATCATATGTATTAATAATTTATAGGCAAAAGGCAAACTCCATGTAAACTGGTAGGGCAGGCAGAGGCCTGTGTGGACACACACACACGAGTGAGCAGCAGCTCAGTGACACAGCCACTACACACTAAACAAGCAGGCAATGTGGACCACAGGTGAGGGTCGGGTGTCTCAGTGACCGGGATGCCTGTAGGATATGGGACAGACTAAAATATAAACCTCCTGTTGTAGAGAGAGCCACTACAGCCCTGAACCAAGGTTCCCAGCAGAACATTTGATTATAACAAAGTGATCAATGTTTTTCATTTTACCTGTCAATGGTTTTGATGTTGTGGCTGAACTGCTTTGTTTTGGTTTTGTTCATTCTTTCTGGTGGTGGACATATCACATTTTTATCACGTTTCAATGTGGCAAATGTGTTAGCAAACAGTTGCCTATTTACATAACTAGCAGACACAGAGAAACATTAGACTAATTTACATTAGAATTTATTTTAAACCCACTAATAATCCTCAATTAACTCTGTTCATATTGCCATTTTGCTTTCCTGTCTTTTTTTCCCCATTGTGTGCCCTGCTCATCATCACAAACACTCAGGAAAAACAGGCAACAGTAGAAAGAAATAGATCATATACCTCTCAGAATACATCCAAAGACTGAAATTAAACTTGTTCTCAATAAAATTCTAAATTAGACACATCGTTTTTTTCGATTAAAAAAGTCGATAACTGAAGTTGCTGAGTGTGACATCCCGCTTCTGTGTGTGCAGTACTGATCAGGCAGGTGACGGCTTAGACCATATGTTAGCCACAAACAATGGTTGCTTTTTGATTAAGTTCATCTTCAGTCTCTCAGTGCCAACTGAACGATGTTCAAGCGCTGAGTGCCAAAGATGGATGGAGACATATTCACAAGCCTGCAGCTTGAACTTCAACACTTGTTATAATGTCACGCCAGAAGGAAAGTAAATTAGAGCTATGACTTGGGGTATTATGTTCACATCACAGCAGAGCTTAATCAACATTCATTCTAATTTTGTTGATTCTGGCAGAACCTATTGACAAAAGCAATATGAGCATTACTGCCTATAGTAAAGCACTGCACTGCATTTGTTTTGGAAGCAAGTGAGGAAAACAGGCAAACCACAGATTATATTATCTTTCTTTTCTGCAAACAGCTGTTTGCAGGATGCAAGCAATGAGTTAATGTGTCTATTGTATTGTGCCTATGTATCATCAATAACATGATATCATGATGGTGAAAGGTAAACATTGTTTAAATGAGACCACATGAGTAATACAAGAATAACTACAATAACTACAATGACTGAATTGAAATAATCGATCTTCCTGCTGCTACTTACACAGTATACTGTAGGTCATACAGAGGTCTCAGTTTTGAATTGAGACAGTTTTCATAACCAGATGAAAGTTCCTTGTTTGATTATTGGTGACTGATACTAACTGGTTATGTTAGCATATAGCAGCTGCTTTTTACTCATTCTCACTGACTTAAGAAGTCAAACTTAACCTGATGACTTTTTATAGCAGGAGAAACACAGCTGTGACTAATGACATTAGGTATGAGCTGCCAGCAAGCCATGCCAGTGAGACAGCATGAGTAATACCAGAGCCCTGGGACTGCAACACATAACTGTAATGCAAACATAACGACTCCTCTGCTTGACAACTCAATTTCTGCAGATAGATATGTCTGTTAGAGATAACAATACTAAATCCTAGTTTGTTTGTTTTCATGAGTTGACGTTTGACAAGATTCTCAGTTTCAGCAGAAAAAATCTCCCTAAAACAAGTTCGGTCAAAATATCATTTTGAAAAGGCAGATCTCCAGTTAGTGATCAACATCAGGAAACCAGGTAAGAGGCAAAACTATGCAAATTTCAAGGTGGCAAGGGTTGACCAATATGAATTGTTTGTACAATGATATATATCAAATCTGACAATTTTATCGACCAATATGGCTCTTACATGGGCATTTTACAGATGCACCTGTATCTGCTGATTTGTTTTCCAATATGCCCCTGATATGACAACTTTATTTTACAGACAGTATAGTGCAGAAAGCATTGCATGGAGTCATCCAAAGTGGTGTCATCACAAACTGTGTTTAAAATAGCCTACTGACATTCTGTTTATACTAAGTGTCATTTGAGTTTGTAGCGTGTATCACCTTCATAGTATGCAACATATACTGATGGAGTATGTAGCAGGCAATACATTAGTGTGTTTTAAGTGCTGTATCATAGGAAACTGGCCTTGTTTCAGTGTCTTGAAGACATTTCACCTCTCATCCAAGAGGCTTCTTCAGTTCTAACAAACTGGAGGGGAGTTGCAGGCTTGTAAACTCTGTGTGGGAGTGTCCTTAAATAGTTGTTAAGGACACACACTAACATCAAACCCTCTGCTAAGAATCTGGGTATCATCTTCGACCAGCATATGACATTTGACCTACATGTTACAAAACTTGTCCAGTCCTGTTTCCTGCAGCTACAAAATGTAGCAAAAATCAAAAGATTCCTGTCCTCCAGTGACCTTGAAATGTGAAGTAATTAACAGCTTCATTTTCTCCCATCATGATTACTGTAACTCTCTCTACACTTGCCTCAGCCAGTCTTCGTTAAACCGATTACAGTTGGTCCAAACTGCAGCAGCCAGACTTTTAACCAGAACCAGTTGTCGGTCCCATACTCCTGTTCTTGAATCACTTCACTGGCTTCCTGTGAAATTCAGAATCAATTATAAGATCTTACTGATAACATGTAAGGCACTTCATGACCTTGCCCCAAGTTAAATTTCAGATCTTCTTGTTCCTCATTCCACTCCTCGGTCACTCCGCTCCTCAAATTTCGGCCTTCTATCTGTTCCACGCTCAAACTGTAAAACTAAAGGTGACCGTGCCTTTGCTGTTTTAGCCCCAAAATTGTGGAATAGTCTTCCCCAATCACTAAGACTATCTGAATCTGTGGACAGTTTTAAGCGGCTGCTCAAAACCCACCTCTACAGGCAAGCCTTTTTATAAATTTCCTTGTTTGTTTTCTCATATGCTGTGCCTCTTTTATTTATCCCTCCCTTTTGTTTTATTTTTTTTGTCCTTCGCTCTCTTTTTTTTTATTTTTGTGTGCTGCTATGTTTATCTATTTGTTGTTTGGAAAGCACATTGGATCTATGTATCAAAAAGGTGCTATATAAATAAAGTTTTACTTACTTACTTACACTTGTGAGCTCTGAGTTGTGTGTTCTGCAGTGCAGCATTCTGGATACACTGCAACAGTTTAGTCGCAGAGGCTGGGAGTCCAGCCAAGAGCAAGTTGCAATAATCCAGGCAGGAGATGACCAGCGCTTGGATCAATATAACTCAACCCTGACAGTCACAAGCACATTTACTAAAGTACTGTACTTTAGCACAATTTACAGGTACTTGTAGATTACTAGTATTTCAGTGATATTTTCTGCTTCTTTTTCCACTCCAGGGGGAAATATGATACTTCACTGCATTTATTATGTTACAGCTAGAGTTGCTTATTACTTTTCAGATCAATATTTTATACATACAATATAAAGTTAAAATTAACTGTACTGTATTCACAATCAGTGCCCAGTCTACACTGAAAAGGTCTATTTTCACTTCAGCTCAAAAATTCAGGATAAAGTGCACTTTAGCATATCCACATGTATCAACATATTGAGATTTATAAGAGTGGTCTGATATTAATATTCCAGCCAATATTATAGCCAACTGAACCAATCCAATGTAGGTTTTTTGCTAGACCATCCACACTGCAGTGTATAAAAGGTTCAGCAGGTTGACAGCTAACTTTACCATAATGGGCCAAGCACAATGCCCTCAAATCAAGAATACTCCATCATTAGCATCAACATTAGATAAATAACCTCACCCCTTCCTCATCCTTCCTTTCACAATCCCTCCTCCTTCCTGATCCTCTCCTCTACCAGTTGAATTACATAAGTTGCTACCTCCTCTGGGTGGATTAACAGGCCCAAACCCTGATAGTGATTAAAAGAAAAGCAATCACTCGCCCTTAATTCAGATAAGCGGACAAGAGTTGGCATGGCAAGACATGGGGGATGAGCGGTAGCCTCTGTGTACAGTTGCCATGGCGACCACATACAAGAGGATAAAGGGCACTGGGGACTGTGTGGTGCATGTTTGTGTGCGTCTGTGTAGTGTTGATGCACATATACTCATGTAAATGTTTCAGGAATGTATTTGAGTTATATGTCATTATCAGTACACATTCTATATCTCTCCACCCACACACACACACACACACACACACACACACACACACACACACACAAAGACATAAACACACACACAAATGCTAACCCTAACCCTAACCCTAACCTCCCTCCCTCTGGTCGTACAGCGGGACTACCAGGGCACCCAGAGGGATAAGACATGGCAGGACAGTCGAGAACAGGCACTCAGCCACGGGTCCCACCAATCTCCCTCCCTCTTGTTGTCCAGCAGATGACCAGAGACACGAAAATCTCTGTCAGTGTATCTGACACGTTATTATTTCGCAAGGTTTTAATGGGTTGACAACATATTTTTCCCATGGTTGGTTTGCAAAAACAAACAGCCAGCAGTGGAGCTGCCATTTCCTGTTAATCTGAAAATTGTATGATGTAATACATGGTATAGTTGTAATCCTTGACCATCAAAATATAGGGGTAGACATCACCTTTTCTGTGTCATACTATTCGATTCAGGAGATATGGTGCAAAGTACATAATTCATTTATGGTGGAAAGTAAAATAACTGCTATTGTCCTCCACATGTAATTTTTGTGATGGCTCCATCACTGAAATTGTTCAGGGCCCTAAACTGCACAAATGTACCAAATTGTATGCTTTATGAAAAAGTGAATGATTTTAATCACTCATATCTTCCGGACTACAAGGAGAGATGGATGCATGCCGATTTCCCTCATTATATCTGTGACCTTTATGAGCAAAATAACCATGATAGGTTGGTAGGTATTGTTACAGTCCCATGGCGGCTTCGCAGCATTTTTTCTTATTAAGATATTGGGAAATTTGGTATACTGTTACACCCTTGATAAATGTTATGTAATTTATTCTTCTCAATAATATAGTGCAGATTAAGAGAAATTGTGCTTTTGACCAATGTAATTTCCAATGCCAAATTTCCACAGATACGAGTTAACTGTTTCATGTGGGTGTGGTTAAGGCGGTGGCTGCTGGAGGAGAGGGAGGAGTGGCTCAGCCGGTGTTCAGGCAGCTGGACAGAATCAGGTAATCAGTCAGCTATATAAGCACACTTGTAACCTGGTTCTGGTCTCTTGCAGTAGGCCGGGTCCTGTGAGAAGACCGGAGCGGAGATGGCAGCAGAAGTAGCAGAAGCACCGGACCCTCAGCCGTCAGAGTAAAGGCTGTTCGTTTTGTGTTTTGTTTTGGGCTTTATGTTGAGCCACGTTTTCTGCTCGAGCTTCCAATAAACAATTCACAGAAGCAACGCCGACTGGTTCTTCTTTCCCCCGTCCTGTGAGCGGTGAGGCTCACAGTGGGTTTAGCAACTGTTCATTGCGCAGGACTGTTGGTGAGATAACGGTCCCTTCACTGTAAGATACAATCAGGGTAATATTAATATCCTTGTACATACTGTATGTACATCTTAAGTCACACAACACAGCTCTTATTTATTTAAAATCAAACTAGCTATCTGGTTGTGGTGCGGTGGAGACACAGGAAACAATTAACTGCAGCAGTCAGCTGTAGCACCAACATACAGCAACTAAAAATAACAGAAAGTGTCCCATTTGTTTGTGTAAATAAAAAAAAAAGAGAAAAAAATGTTTAAACACATCTTGAATGGGTATGTGTGCCGTGTCCTGCTCCACCCTTACACCACTCAGGAGGGATTCTCAGCTAATTCCTCCCAGTTTCTCAACAAGGTACCATGGCTGTGCGCTTTCGGTGTCCACTTTTATGTTATGTTGTGACAGCTTTTCTTTAAACTGTACTGTGTCCATCACATATTTCGACTCAACATTTTTTTTTGCATTTGTAATCTCCACATCAGGTCCACCAAACATCTTTTTTCTTCAACCTCCACAACATGACCTTTGATTGAACATAGTGTGAAATTTCCGTTTTGAAACTTTTCCTCTGCATTTTCTGTGTCCGAGTCATGCAATGAGTGTGGATGTAGAATGGATATTAATTAGGGGTGTTTCACTGAGAATCTCTTTAAGGCAACTATGGGTCTCACATGAAGCTTGCGAAAGGTGCACCGTTAGCTTTTCTGTGTTTGGTAGGTACGCCACCTTTTGACGTGAATTCAATGCATGGTTTTATAAATGAAGCCCCATCTAGCCACGCCCTGTTCCCTCATACAGTAGCACATTCATTTCTGCTTTTCTTGTGGTCTGATATGGTGTTTTTTTTAACTGATAAACACACTGTATGCCATCTTGGTGTCACCAAGTATGCCATCTTGGTGTCACTATTCACTGCAGTGTCTCTGCCCTTCCACGACTCCGCCACCTGACTTGTCAGCTCTACATTATGTGCCCATAGACACAGCAGCTGCAACAGCCGAAGTGGTTGGTGTTTACCAGGGCAACTACAGCTCACAATCCACTTTATTCAGCTCTGCCACTGGATGCAAGTTGGACAGCCTTAGAAACCTTTATCTAGCCATGATTTGAAATGACTTCATACTGCATCAGAATAATGACCCCAAGCACACCTCAAAACTTGGCAGAAACTAATTCATGGACATTTGTCACACATTCACCTTGTTACTTGTGACTGTTGTAAGTATCATTTGTAATGGAAAGAAAATATGATCAATCCAGTTTTCACAGGGAAGACTCCATCGGTAAAAATTATTAGTCCCCATTAAAGAGAGAGGACCTGACACTATTTTATTTGGAATTTACCAAAGTAACAGAGAGAATATTTCAGAAAAGGGATGTTACCTTGTAATGTGAGTGAACTGACCCTTTAATTGATCATGTTAATCATCACTGACTATTCTTCCATCAATTCATGGACTGACTGTATAATAGTAGGACTTTTGAGTTTGTTGTCTCCATTCCATTGTGACCAGTTAGAGGCTTTCAGTGGTTGCTGACTCCACCACATCGCTAATGGCTAAACCCCATCTGATAAAAAGAAAGAACACCCACTCTCTTCTTCCCTCACTACATATCCGCTGCCATGGTCTGCAATTCAATTAGTCTCCCAGCTCCAGCCATCATTACTGCCAAAGGCACACTCATCAAAAGAGATGTGCCTTGCTTTTTGACCCTGCTGCTCTTTAAATGATGTGTGCAGTTAGTTAGAGAACAATCATGTCATTTTCTGCACTGGTCATTTTGAAGTAATGGCACAACCAACATGGCTGCAATATGGATGTGGTTGGCTCACAAACAACAAAACAGCTGTGAGACTGATCCAAGATTAATTTGTTATCCTCTACAGGGTTGCTGTGGTGTTGGAGCTGGAATTGGACGAGCAACAGGTACATCCCGGACAAGTCACCAGTGCATTAAAGGGCTGACATATAGAGACAAAAAAGCAATCACCCTTGCATTCATGCTCACAGATAATTTAAAGTGACAATTAACCTGCACTTTCATGTCTTTGGACTGTGGGAGGAAACCAGACTACCCAGAGAGAACCACGCAGAAAAGTGGGGAGAACACATAAACTCGACACAGCAGGTCTCAGCAGGTCTTCAACCCAGGACCTTCTTGCTGTGAGGCAACAGTGCTAATAAAGCCTACACCTTAGGTATGGAATAAAACAATCCATACTATATGGTAGACTTGTAGTTCTCGAGACCGGTCTTGGTCTCGAGACCACTTTTTTGTGGTCTTGGTCTTGTCATGGCCTCAACAGTCTTTGGTCTCGGTCTTGTCTCAGTCTCAGGTCTCTCGGTCTCGCAATGTCTCGGACTGGCCGAGCGGTCTCGAAGGGATTTGTTACCTATAATATCCAGGCAGGCACGTTTTTTTTGTTTTTTTTATATATATCATTATGCGCCCCCTTCAAGTGGTTCCAGTCACATGCACTTTGTGACACAGACAGCGTTGGCACTCGTCCTCTCTGTAATTTGGCTACTATAATGGGAAATAATGCAATTTCAAGTTGATAATTAAAATTAAAATTCATCTACAAATTAAGTGCAATTTAAATCAGTAACACATTTCCCATTCATTAGACTTTTTTGAGGTGCAGGGTGGTGTTGGCGGCTTGTTATTTTGTTAGATGACTTCGGGACTATAGTCATGTTAGTCCTTAACAGCACTCAAGAGTCAATCCTCAAATAGTGTAGAAATAGCGGTCATGCAATTGCTACACATATTTGATTTAAACCAATTGATGAAAACATTTATAGTGAGTTCACACACAAGACATGCACTGTCTCTGTATTATTGTAACTGTAGTTGAAATAATACAATCTCATATTTATACTAAGCAGCTGAACCCAGTATGGTGTTTATGTTCTACAACTCATGCAAAATGGCAAAATAAAAAAAGGGGTTTTTTTGGTCTCGGTCTCGGTCTTGAGCTGAACTAGTCTTGGTCTTGACTTGGTCTCATCTTGGTCTTGTCTTGGTCTTGGTCTTGTCTTGGTCTTGATACTCTCGGGTCTTGGTAGTGTCTTGGTCTCGGTTTAGGCGGTCTTGACTACAAGTCTATTATATGGAGATGAAATCAAGGGTGGACTGTGATTTTCAGTGTGCTAATGCCTGTCACGTTCCTTTCAAACCCCTGCAGAAAAATTAGAGAAGAAGAGAGTCTAGTACAGAGACAGCATTGGTGTGTAAAAAGAGGCGCAAAATGGAAATAGAGGATGAGAGTGTTGAACTGTGGGTACAGGGTGGTTATTAGAAGAAGGAAGATAGGAAGGGAGGGTCAGGCATTACAAGAAACAAAGGCATTTAGACTCAATGAGCAGTCTGTTTTCCAGTTATCAGTGCTGAGAGTAAATATTGGCTTCTTGGTGCAGGAGCTGTACTCTGTGGCTAATAACTGCCCATTAAAATCCAACAGTACCACACCACTGTTAAATGACTAATCTACACAAAGCATTCATCGATAGTGACTTTTCACTTCAACAAGAGCTACAATTCCTCAAAAGTAATAATTCCACAGTGTGCAAAAACCACCTGATAGTACTGACAGATATGATGCTAATTCACTGCGTATAAATGTTTGTCATATAAATATTATGTGTGTCTAACACATGTAAATAGTTAGAACAGGCTCCAAATCCAAACCCACTACATATTGTAAGAGGTAATCCCTTAATCCTCATTGTGATCTCATTAATCGTAATCGTAATTTATCGTGATGTTGAAACATCCACTGCCATGTTATCTTATGTCTTGAATTTGGTGCTACACAGCAGGCAAATGCAGAGTGAGTGTAGCCTAGAGATAACCTTGGGTGGACCCGGTTAAGCACAGATGCAGGTTATGAAAGCTGGAATGAGATTTGTCGCCTGCTGTCATCTTTAACTGCCTGTGAAATGGGTTGTATGCTTTTGAAGAGCAAGACAGAGTGCTGAACATCTTTGCTGCACAACTCAAGAAACATGCCAACATGGTTTACCATTTTTTGATAGATTTTTCTTCTTTACCAAGACAAATGTTACACAAAAGTATGATTGCAAAATGGTGACAAGTAAAAAAAATTGAGTACGGGGAGAATTTAGAATCCACCAGCCACTGTGGCAAAATGGAGTGGAAAAACCAAACGAATTTCAAACAAATCTTCTCTCAACAAGATGCTTTTCAAAACACCTGAAGACAGAGGAATTTCAATCTCTCCCAGGCATTTGAAAGTCCAAACCCTTGACTTGGTTTTATATATTGGTTTC
>CAEMYA010001375.1:57122-72271 GCA_903131615.1 Diplodus sargus
GACACCCTGGTGCCTCCCCAGCAAGAAGGACCTCCATTCATGCCCCTTGCCTTCATCTATGCACACTGGAGGGCCCGACCCTTGAAAGTCTTAGATTCTTAAGCCTGATTTATGCTTCTGCGTCGCGCAGACCCCTACGCGGACCCTACGCCGTAGCCTGACGCGCGCCTCCAAAAAATCCTGACTACGCGTCACGTCGACGCGTCGAGACGCGAACGGCAAGGACTGTGATTGGTCCACTCAGCAGTTTTTCCGGTCAACAGTATAACAACACCGCCAATTTGAAAGTTTTTGTGGTACGAGCGGCAACCACTTGAAAACCTGTCGTGTGCTCAAGTTCTGTCCATTCAAACTTCTGTCAAACAGCAGCTTGGATAAGCAACACGCAAACGTCAACACGCAACAATCAGAGACACACAAACAGACACACAAAGCTGCGGACTGGTTCGCACGGCCTGTTAAAGACGGCGTGAATGTCATTTAATTCAACTAACAGCGAAGTAAATTGAGAAACTTCTCGGTCAGACTGACAGACAGCTGTTAGCTCCGTTTGCACCGCCGCCTGTCTGACTACGAGTTGTTAGCCTGTTAGCATAACAAACCTGAATCACTGACGTTGATGACGTCCCCCGACACCAACGCGTTCCCTCGACGCAGAACTTCGAATGCTCAATGACGGCGTAGGGTCGACGACGTAGCTACGCCGTCGCCGCAACGCAGAAGCATAAACCAGGCTTTAGAGTCTTAGATCATAGATTAATGCACTTAAAAACAGACCGTTGGAGTAGACTCCCTCATTCTCACAAAAACTTCTATTAAGCATAAAATCCACTGAGAAGAAGACTACATAGAGTAAAAATTGATGAAAAGGTAAAAGGTAATTGTTCACTATGTACGCCGCCAAATTGGCGTAATGTCATCGGTGTTACTGTCATTAAGTTGGGCTTGGTGAGTGTCTGACTTGGAATTCCAACTTGGATGACCGTTCTTATGTACTTTTCCATCATTTCTTTTTAAAATTCAGAGTACAATAGAATGCAGCATCCATCTAGTCTTTAATCCAGTCTTTGTCAAGTCATCAACTGAGTTTCCCTTATCCTGTTGCGTTTCCCCATTCCTACTGTAGTCCAGCCAAGGCCTGCTCCTCATTCTCCGTTGTCCCATGAGGGGTGGGTACTGTCATGGTCCTGTCAGTTCAGTTTCATTTTATTTGTGTTTTTTGTGTTTCTTTTTTGTGGTCAATCAATGACAGCTGGCAGATTACCCTCAGAGATGTTAATGATTTTGGGCTAAGTGAAAGATTGTAATACACGTAAGTTATTTTATCATTGAAAATAATGTATTATTATATTATTTATTTATTATTACCCTCATATGTACTTTATGTAGCCCTTATGCTACCAACAGACACATAGGAGCCTCCCAAACAGCATGCTTTGTGAATGTACAAAAAATTTTTTGCCCACGTTCGACACCTCCACTGCTACAACTTCCTTGGGGAAAACACTGAAATTAACATTATAACATGTTCAAAATATTATGTGACTTTAGATGGAAAAGTGCACTGCAGCAGTGCAGTCACCTGGTGGTTGAAAATGGTATAGCAGCAATCAGCTGGTCCTCAAAGCCCCACAATGTGATTTGTAATGAGCTGGTGGAAATATATACCGCAGGAAAATTTGGGGAATTTTTAACAATCAAAAATTGGATACCGCCCAACCTTAGCCTCAAAGCAAATTAACCTATAGACAGACATGCGTAACTAGTCAAAAATATTCTCAGCAGTTAAGAAAATAATGGTTAAATGTTCCCATCCTTAGTACACCTTTAGAGTTGTAGTTTGATGCTTAGAGTAAAAGATGTGATTGAAGATTTAGCTTACTAAAAGTATACATACTACATTCTCGACTCCCTCAGCCAATGTTGGAATAAATCATTAAAAGGGAATAGAAAAAATAAATAGATAAAGGAGCCCCGACAGTGAGCAGGATTCACCCCTCACAGTATCTCCAGTTATAGACTGGCTGAGTACCTCCAGCTGCCAATGACTGGACATATTATAACCATATCAATCTTTCTTTACAGCCCAGCTCTGTCCTGTTATCATCGTTACAATCTGAATATATTAATAATTAATGTTCTATCTAGCAGCACATTTTCCGTTGATGCAATACCTGGCACATAAATAGTGGATCATAAATGCAAACAAGCCTGTCTTGCTGTCAAGTGGACTTTTGCCTTCTTTTGCCTCATAAACATTGCCATATTTACAGCTATGTAACAAAACAATGTCTTTCTCTCCTATGTATGCCTCATGTAACTGTTTGACTGAATGCCCACCTATAAACTGTAGCGCATGACTACAAGCATTTTCGAGGCGGGAATGAAGTCAACAAAGTCAGAAAACACCCCAAATGTGTTTAACCTGAAAATGGAACATCCACTTGACCACACTGAAAGCATGAAATGCAGGCATGTTAGTCCCTCCACAAGTGGTGGCAGTGCAAGCGGGGCTATACCAAAACAACAGTCCATCATGCCTACTCTTGCGGGCAGTACCCCATGCAAAAAGCAATCCAAAAGCAGTTTCACAGTAAAACACATGACGACATGAAGACCTGGGCACGGTGGAAAGGGACAGGTTCAGGAATCTGATTAAAGAGGTACAAACTCCCAGGCAGAAAATGCACTCGCATCTTGGAGCCTCAGCAAAAAAACTGGCAGGTGTGTATGACAACAGACAATTGGGTAAACATCGTCAAGCCTGTTTCTCTTTTCTCTCAAAACTGGACTTTCCTGCAGTGTTTCTCTCACGGCTGCATTTATCTTTGGCTAATAAAGTTTTTAAACATATACATGTATTCTGTTTTCTTCTTTATCTGTAGGGAGAAGTGTGAGAGACCAGAGAATCCAAAGAGCCATCGGTGTGTGCAAAAAAACAGTCAGTGCTTTTTCTTTCTCATGGAAAAAAAAAAACAGAAGTAGCCATGCAAAGGGAGCTTAAACTACCCAAGCACAAGTTGATCATAGAATCACCAACCAGGTGGCAATCATGCCATGCAATGATGGCACAAGTGCTGGATCAGGAGAAAACCATTGCAATGGTTTCAGCTGTTAAAAAAACAAGGCACTTGGCTCCCTCATGGCAGGACATTGATGTCATGGAGTTTGTCCACAAGGCTCTAAATCCACTTGTTGACTTCTCTGATGCCCTATCTGGTTAAGGATATGTGAGAGTTTCATACCTGAAACCTGTGCTACAACTGTTGAGAGAATGAGAATGTCTTACAGCCAGAAGTTGATGACTTAGTGCTCCACAAGACCATCAAAGCTACTGTCATCTGAATGAGAAATATGATGATGTTGCCACTGATGACCACCTGAACATGGTATCCCGAGTTGATCCTCATTTCAAGACCCACTACATCAAAGATGACTAGGTTCAGGCTGTGATATCATAGCATAACACAAGTAGGGCTGGGTACCGAACTTCGGTTCTTTTATGGCACCGACCAAAATGTTACGGTAGTAACAAGTATCAAAATATGCGCTGTCTTTCGGTGCCAAGTTTTGGTCCCCAGAGGTTAATCACTTGATCAAGATCTGATAATGCTGCTGGTGATTGGCTGTAACGTTGCGGCATGCAGGAAAAATACATACGTGGTTACGAGAGACGTTTTGTGGTTATGCCCACAGACGGGGTTCACATGTATCTGTGTTGTGAACTGTAGTTTTGTGTGTCGTCAAACCGGCTAAATTTTAGCAAGATTGATGCCAATCGTGCACATTGCAATATAAGCAAAAAAGTAATCATTGCTAAAGCAAACGCGATTAATTTGATGAAGCACCTGACCGTGCTCGGAATCAGTTTAAGAGCAGAAAGTTGCTCCATGTTTGACTCCAAGAAGAGCAGACTGCAGCCATCCTCCTCACAGCATTTAAGTCCACCTGTGGGCGTTACAGAGCCCGAGCGGCCCGATTGAAAATCTCCACCACCGGACTCCGGTGTGCAATGCTAACTTAGGTTATTAGTGTGTTTATTTTATGCAGTGTTGCCACAGTTACCTTTAAAAAGTAATCTGACTACTGATTACTGACTACTCCTTTAAAAAGTAAGTAAGTGACTTACTTACTTGTGTTTTTGAAGCTTGATATCACTTTGTCGCCAGCACAGAGTGTACAACGAACCTTAATATTCTCATCTTTAGCTGACACGAACTCAAAATAATGACTGTATTCCAGCTACAAAACGCGCATTTTTCTCTTCCCTCCATTGTTTGTGTTTGTGTCGCTGAGTGGTGTAACATGTGAGTTGTCCTCGTGCTGAAAAAAACATGATTTGTCGCGTACGTGACATCACTCCCGGAAACGCAAGAAGAAAGCAAAAATATATATATTTTAGTGAAGAAAATGATGAAAATAATAGTAATGCACAGTGACTTGAATAAGTAACTTTAATCTGATTACTGCTTTGGAAATATTAACGCATTAGATTACTCGTTACTGGAAAAAGTGGTCAGATTAGAGTGACGCGTTACTTAGTAACGCATTACTGGCATCACTGATTTTATGGCTATGTAGCTAGCTAAATCAAAAGCTAACCAGAGATTGACAGCAACAGATAAAGCTTAGCTTGTAAAGATGTGCTCATCAATTGGGTCGGCTGGTTAAACAGCTCAGCTAACGTTCACTGTTTGTTTATCTTCTCCTCGCAGTAGACACCATCAGCCAGGAGCAGGCTTGACTGTGTCCTGAGAAAGCAGACATGTTGATTTCTCTGAAGAAAAACTGCTGGTGAAAAGGTCCTCAGTATGTAACAGTCAGCATTAGACATTGACTTGTCACTTGATTTCAAGTGTTATTTTGCATTGGAAATTATTCATTGTTTATTTTTTCTGTAAGAAAACTGATTGGAGTGGAAAAATACCAAAGCTGAAAAGTAAAACTCAAGATTTGTATTGTAATGTGTTAAGTAATTTTCTTTTTGTTAGAATTGATATTATAAAACTGGTATCGAAAAAAGTATCTTTCAGGAACCGGTATCTAAGTGAAGGTATTGGTATTGGTACCGGTATCAAATTTGTTTGATTGATACCCAGCCCTAATCACAAGCTACTCTCACATTGAGCTCTAACAGCACCAGGGGAAGCAGAGGAGCTGCTGCAGCTACACCAGCCAAAATGCAGAAGATGATAATGGGCAGATTTTTCAAGGAGTCCCACTCTGTTCCTACTTCTGGTCTTTCAGGCCAGCAGACTGTTGAGGCAGTGCTGAACAGCTGTCTGCTAGCTCCTGATGCATATATCGAAACCAACCCCCTGGCATGGTGGTAGATCAACTCTGCAACCCCAGAGTTAGCCTTGTGGCCAAGCATTGTATATTCCTGCCACCAGCTCACCCTCAGAGCAAGCTTTTACAACTGGTGGCAATACTGTATCTAGCCACAGGGCAGCTTTAAAGCCAGACACCATGGACAGACTAGTCTTTCAGACAAGAAACCCACGATGGGGTTACAAATGATCTGCAATACCTAAAAGATGCAGCATAATAACTGGCTTACATTTTGCACTTTTTGCTCAAATTTCTAACCATGCAACATTAGAGAGATGTAAAACTTTCACTTTATTTGACAGTTGTACTAAAATTAGCCAAAGCTGTCAGGATCCACTTATTTGTGAAATGTTTTCTGCCCTGCCAAAGGTACTTGTGATGGCATTCACAGATTTTACAGTACAGTGCACATTTTCCAACTTGCACTGTAACTTTCAAGTTAATGTCCCAACACTGAAACAATGGGTCTCATTCATGAAACGTGAGCAGCACGGATTTGTGTGTAAACCCTGAGCAGCGCAAATTTACGTGCGATTTCCGCGTTCATCAATCTTTTAGTAGTGCTGATTTTTTCGTAGCTACTCACAAAATCTACACCTGCTCCGGACTGTGTGTAGCGCTTGTGTAAATGTAGGAATAAACATAAATACTGCTTGTCACTGTTGAAAATTACCATTTTAATTCGTATTACTCTCTCTCATGTTCAAGATACGCTGATGCCTTTGAAACACGCAATATGCGACATATGACAAAATATTAAAAAATATAAAAAATATAACATTTTTCTACAGAAAATAAGTTGACAATTAAAGGTTTAAGATATAGATTAGATTTATTTAGAATGTGAACTACTTGTTTAAAACTGGAGACAACACGTGCTTTCTACATATCAATAAAAAATATTATTATAATAATAAAATCACACAAAAATGTAAACTATTGTCACGGCCAAAATAGTGCTCACCAGGTGTTGTCAATTTGAAATCTATCACAGTATAAAAAGGACTTCGGTTTTAGACAATGGCAACAATGGCTGAACTTGCACTTTTGCACGATTTGGCATTCATCATCTTACACACGTGTTTACGATCAAATCTGAGTTTCCCACGCCGTTCATGAATCCGGAGTAGAGTTTTAGTAGCGTGAGCTTTTATGTGCAACTCTACTCACAGATTTACTCACGTTTCATGAATGAGACCCAATGTTCCCACAAAGCAAACATAAAAAACACTATACAAGTGCAAATCAGTGCATGTCAATTTTAAGTCCCATCTATAAAAATGCTAAATCAAAATATGGCTGTGACGTAACTAACTCAAAAGACATGGTAGACTTTGTACATTTTCCAACTTAAAGCAGCCACAATGTACTCAAAGTAAATGTCCCAAACACTGAAACAGTGTTTCCACCTGACACTGTGGGTTAAAGTCTAGGCCTGCTTCATCAGCAGGGGCAGGTTTTTTTTTACAAAGAGAAGCAGAAATGTTCTGCTTTCTCCCACTGGATTCTGTTTCTCTTTTCATCAACAATATGTGACGCAGCAGAGAAGAGACGTTCGCTGTCCACACTTGTACATGGAGCCGAAAGGTACTTGCATGCTGCTTTAGCCAGGGCAGTGAGCTATCTGGATGACAACACATTCTGATTTTTGAGTTTACTTAGCTTAGACTGAACCATGATTAATTGTTTCTCCTTATGTAAGTTAAGGAATGCAGACAGAGTGAGACTCACAGCCCCAAGGGGTCTAGAGTGGTTTTCCAACTGTGTCAGTGTGAAATGTTAGCCATCATAAAGTACTAAAACCTGAGGTTGACCCGTACACCAAATTGTGGGAGATGCCCAAACGTTTATGTTCCCTTAGAAGGATACAGGGGTCAATTTGGGGAGAAGACCTTAGGTTGGCCACAGCTAAGCTAGATGAGTTATGGAGAGGAGCAGGGAGACAGGTCAACTCCTCTTTTTGTTTATTGGCTAATTTCCCAAAAATGACCAATTAGAAGAAGTGGGTAGGTTCTGGAGAAAGGTCTCTAAAAACCCTTGCACAGGAAGACACAGGGGGTGGCATTTGGTGGATCTCCAAAGAGTTGGATTTCCGAGAGAGCAGAGGGCAAAGCATTTTGGCATTGCTTTTGCCATAGATTTGAGAAAATCGGAATGCGGCCGCTTCTGATCCGGACGCAGGGCTCAAGGTCTGTTTCAATAAAGATTGCTCTAATATTCCACCCAGTCTTGCCTCCGCAGAATTCTTTTATCATCATACTACACGCCGACACCTTTGAGGAAGAGAGCCCAGAAACCGCAGCAGGAAAGCGAGACATGTTGCTTTTCCAATACGGCAGTGCGCTCTCATTTCTGGGGATGGGGGGGCTCACTCAGATAGCCATGCACCTACAGGAATGTAGACAAGTGTATTACTATGTATGTCTGAAAAATTACCAGCGATCTGGACATTACAACATTGTCCTCCTCCCCTTAAGAGCTTTGTTGAACTTGGCTCTGAGCAGATGACTGGTGCTAAATGTCTACCTCAAGAGGGCAGAGAAGCATTACTAAATGAGGTATTTTATGACAATTAGTTTTTTCATGTAAGTAAATATATTATTGTAGTAACTTAGTAAGTTTAGCACATTAATAAAACATAACAATCATTACACAAAGGATTCTAATTGGCTTCATTAACTCTCGATAAAAGCAAGGAATCTCTGTCTGTCTGTCTGTCTGTCTGTCTGTCTGTGTGTGCCTCAAATATCTCAGTGGATCAGGATCAGATTGACCTGAGAGTTTCAACATGGCTGCCGTTTGGTTCAGTGGTGTGCAGCTTCGCATTTGTTTGGACTGCAATGATACCGTTAATGAATTATTTCAGACACGCTTTACAAATTCCGGGAGCATTGTCCACGGAGCACCACCGTCACGTGCGCACTAGAGCCAATCACTGCAGACACACCTTAAGAAACAAGCGGATGCATACCTGCGGCGGCGCGAGCTGGACCGGGATTTTGCAGGCGGTTCGGTCCCATTCTGTTCTGTGCATCTAAACTGACTGTTGTGGATTAATGACACTAAACGAGTCCGGACCGAGTCTGTTCGGGTCTGAGGAGATCCGGAGACGCGCGGACAACAAAGTGGAATAAGAATCTGTGGATGTTCGTGTGTAGCTAGCTGCTAGCCACTAGCTAACCCACACGCCCATCTCCCGAGTCGACAGACCGGATGCACCAGCACGTCCAAACCCGGACTTAGGGTAAATAAAGTCCGCCACGCTTTTTCGCGAACATTGCCGTCACGTTTGCTTCGTGTCTGGTGCAGAAGAAACGGTAAAAACGGGCTTTTGTCACGAAAGTGTCCAAGCAGCAAGTTTGGTTGTTGAGGAACAGGAAGTTGTGGGAGGGACGTTGGCGGATGGTTGACAGGCAACAACGGTCGATGCAGAGACAGCGATATTGAGAGTTGAGAGATTTGTGACATTTAGCGTGTTTGGAGTGTATAGTTAGTGTGTTATGTAGTGTTTGGTGTCGTGTGTTTAGTGTGTAGTCGAGTCGTTTTTTTGTCTAATGAGTCAAAACAAAAAGGAGAAGCTGAATGTGCAGCAGGCAGTGCAGCTCTTCATTCAGCTGGAAGGAGCTCAGGCAGACCTGAGCATTGCCTGCATTTAAATGTAAATAGTTACATATAACTTTGTAAATTCTTTAACTTTATGCACATATTCAGCAAACAACAATTTATATTTGCATTATAAGTAATAAAAAATGGTTTGTTAAACATATTTGTGGTTTTCCCAGTAAATAATCTTTTTCTACTCGGATTTTATGTGTTTTTTGTGATTTTAGGTCCATTGTGTTAATACAGTATGTCAAAATGAAAAAATAACTGTACACTCACACATGTGAGGTTGTGCTGAAAATAATGACACCAAGTAAATAGTTTTTAAGGTGAAATATAATGGCAAAATCAAAAATAGTCAAAAACGGCCAATTATACTCGGGAATATCGGATTTCACAGCAAACCTAAATATCCCTGACGTCCCACCTCAAACACAGCCTCATTTGGCCATCCATGAAAAAGCTACTTAACCTCCCACTTTTCTATAGGAATACATATTTCCTACGGGCAATGCACTAGTTTGAATAAAAGACGGGGTCTGATAATAGTGAGGCGGCTTAACAGCATAATTCCAAAGAATTGTGCACTTTGTGAAAAAAGCGTGAAATTTGGTACACTTATAGCCAAAGAGAGTCCAAAAAAAATTAGATATCGGGCCATCGCAAATTTTCAATATGGCGGCTGTGGCAGCCATTTTTCAAAATGGCCGCCATTGACTACCATTTCCATGTGAATTTTTTTTTGTGTTGATTATAATATGATATTGATCATATAGTTAGCTATATTTATTTACCTCTTTGGAGTTTGTACATGAATGCTACAAATACATTTCAAGATGGCTGTTATTTTTCAAGATGGCCACCATGACTGGTTTGAAAATCGTTACTGCTTCAAAGTTGCATGGATTCCTGTGATATGAATGATATTGGGATCAAATCACACATTTTTATGTTTAGGAATTCAGGTGGCAACTCACAATGTAGCTCACAATGCAAGATAGGCCTTACTGACAATAGTAACTGTCCAAACATGAGGTAAATCGTGGAAGACTCTCAGTGTTTGAAAGGCCTGCTAAAGTCAGGGGCAGCAAGAACAGGAGCACTAGCCAACAGTGCTTTCAGGCTCTCAAAGGCAAACTGACACATCTCCAAACAAAAGGACCTTAGGACTAAGCAGATTAGTCAAAGGGGGCGCAACAGTGGCAAAATTCTTGCAGAAACTCCGGTAATAACCTGCCATGCCAAGAAAACGTTTCAAGTCATGCCTGGAACTGGGCACACCAAAATTCACAATGGCCTAGACTTTGGCCTCAATGGGACAAACCTTTCCATGACCAACCACTTTTCCCAATATGTTACGGTGGCCTGTTCAAATTCACACTTGGCTACGTTCAAGGTCAAATTGGCAACGGCTAGCCTGTCGAACACCTTTCCAGCTGAGCTACATGCCGAGACTAGGAAGAACTGTAAATCACCACATCATCAAGATAGGCTTCACAATCTGCAACTCCCTTCAATACTTTATTTACCAGATACTGGAATGTAGCTGGTGCATTCCGCATCCCAAAAGCCATGACAGTATACTGACAGAAATCGTCTGGTGTCACAAAAGCAGAGATTTCACAGGCTCTGTCAGTTAGAGGGACTTGCCAGTAACCTTTTAGAAGGTCTAGCTTGGTAAAAAAACTGCAGATCCCACCCTGTCTATACAATCATCCAGTCGGGGAAGAGGGTAACAATCAGGCTTGGTAACAGAATTAACCTTGCGTAGGTCAGTGCAAAAACGGATTGTATGATCTGGCTTCTCAGCAACCAGGCACGGGGAGCTCCATGAGCTAGCACTAGGTTCAGCAATACCATGTTGTAGCATATAATCTACTTTCTTACGCAAAAGCCATCGCTTAACAGGATTCGCTCTGTAAGGATGCTGCTTAATAAGAGCAGCATCACCGATATCAATATCATGCTGTTGGGGGGGCCAACAGGGGCCAGTGCCCCCCTAATTCCCCCTGTGGGGGGTCCGGACCTAACAGGAAGTCTGCATCAATAATACAATAACAGATTTAGGTTGTATGTGCCCCCTAACAAAAAAGCCGGCCCCAACCTGGCCCCCCTATTAAAACTGGTCTAGAACCACCACTGCAATCCTTCTAGGTTTTAATAATGCAGTGGACAGTTCTTAACCCACATTTAGTAGTATCTGCATCTCCTTAGTTGTTTTCTTTACTTGATGCAGGTCAATAATTTCATCCTTCTGAAACAGAGTAACATCTTTTCCATGTCCACAGTATATGTCTTCTGACATGGTTGGTGAAGGAATGATAAGTTAGTCACTGCATCAGTTAGGGTTAAATTACTTGTTGCCAGCTGCAACATATTAATCACTGCAATAATTATCCAATGGAAGACTCTTACCTATTTGCTTAGTTAAATCCAGGTGGTGACTTTTTTTGGCCAGGCGGTGTATGTTTACAGCAATCTGCTTCACATCTTGCCAAACGATTATGACAATCAGCAGTAAGAAAAGATCTCATTGGAGCTGCCTTTCTCCAGAATTCAATGGCCACATCTCAGATTTTTTTTCTTTATTCATGGATTGCAATAGGTCTGGTGTTGTGCAAAAACCTTTGCCCCTGGCTAAAAAAAACAAAGGGCCAATTAAAGCTCTACAGGCAGGATTAGGAATTGGGATGTCATTCTTGTTCTTCGAGTCAATTTACAGAAATAACTTGTGAATGTTTACTGCTCCTACCACCCACAAGCACGAATCAGCTGAATCAGAATTCAGATCAACTGTTCTAAATCTACTGAAAATAATATCAACTGGATGGATACAGAAGCCGTAACTGCTTGATTAAGACAAAATATTCAGTCTGATTATCAAGTTAATATTGGAGCTCTTAAATGAAACAGATGTTAGTAAAACAGTTCTCTTGTGAAATGTTAAGAAGCAGCGGTTTTAAGTCTCAGTCAAGTTCTATCACTTCACACAAATATTCAAAAATGCAATGCTGTGATATATTTAACACCTTACAGTTGGGGACAGACCTGGCAGGCGTTATAGAGTAGTTGGTGCTCAAACTTTTTGATGCCCAAAATCTGCTGAAACATCTCGTATAGTTGGTCCTTGCTGAGGATAAGCTCAGAGGCGGCGCTGGCTGTCATTCTCTGCTGGTGCTTCCTGGGGTCCTCTTCACCTCGGTAGATGGTGTCAAATTTGGCCATCCAGGAGCTCAGCACTGTCTCTTTGCTCAGGCCGTCAATCTCAGGCAGGCTGCGCACCCGCTTCTCTATGTGCTTCTTAAAAACCTCTCGAGAGTCACTGGCTGAGCAGCCACCGCTCTGCACCATCCGGGACACACGGTCACTTTTCAGGAAAACCTGCAAACATTTAAAGAATTGACAGATTAGTCATTTATATGTACTGAATGCATATCAAACTCTGGGGGTGGATCTTGAGAGAGGGATGTTGCTGAAATTTTACAGCATCATGGACAAATTTGTAGTATTGGTAATTTAGTAACACTGGTGCACTTTTGCGATATGGACCCAGCCATTTCCAAATTATTTTTAATTTTAAAAGAAATATAAACAATATGTGATTTACATTTATGTATCTATCAATTATTATGCAAAAGTCAGAAATATAAAAAAAGGGAGAGATAAGTAAACATTGGGGCTAGTTTAAAGGTGCAATCAATGTGTACAATTTTAGTTTATATCATTCAAAAACTTTGAATTGAAATAATCAAAGGAATGTGAAGAAATGTCAAAGTAGATATCTACTGATGTTACCATGCTAATCAGTGAGCCCCTGCACATTATGTCTCTCATACCACTTTGGACCTCAAGAAGTGAGAATATAGCAGGACTCTGGAAGTGGGCACTAACTCGGTACTGTATTCTTTGTCGTCGAAGCAGCTCCAGTCAGTCTTCGAAGCTGTGTCCTTGTCTAGCATAAACATAAAGAGGCATTCCCTGCCGGCCTCCCCATGTGCCAGGTCTGACAACACCCTCATTGTGCTAGTGGTCACTCTCCCTGAGATTTAAGCTCCCAGTCTAGGCAGCTCACAGCACCACCAGATCAGCTAACAGCACCACTACCTGGATGGCCAAATGAGCTAACTAGCCAATGGCAGCTATAGTAAGCAGCAGTTAGAGATTATTCCGGTGACCTTGGGTGGCTTACCCACTTTGCAAATAAGCGTATTTTTTTCTCTTACCTGTGTTGGTACCTAGCCATAAAGATGTTTTCTGCTTCTATCACAATATATTGGTAAATCATTTGTGGGGCACAAGTGAAAAAAAGAAAAAAGAAAAAATCACATTCAAAATTCTCATAAAAAAGTGCCCCTGTTACTCTGTGTAATGTACAAAACGCAATGGGAACACTTTTTATCAGGACTACAGGGTTAATTAATTAATTAATTAATTAATCAATGTTTTAATTGTATTTATGTATCTATTTATTTATATGTATTTACAATTATTTATATTTATTAATTTATTTATTTATTTATTAAAATGAGACATGAACTACAAATTTATGTTTAGACAGTAAAAATCTATTGGCTACATTAGTCATAGGCCTACTATTTGGTCTTTCATTATTAATTAACTTCATTCTCTTCAACTCACCATGCTCTGTCTTGTACAGCCAGGGACTATACTTTTTATTCGCAGCCCATTCAGGATTCCAACCTGAAGCACAGTGATGGGCATGTGCCCTGGTGGTGGTGGTGGTGCTACTGCTACCACATGTAGTGTTACTGCTACATGCAGCGGCCTGTTCGGGCTCTGCAGGCTGTGGAGCGGCCTCAGAGGCAGAGGGCTCCGCCGTTGGGGTCAATTGTTAGCCCCAGTCACCCAACCGGTCGTAAAGAAGGAGGAGATCTCACGCTGCTTTGCCTTCTCTCCGCGACCGGCCATCACGACTAGACATTAACATTAAAACATTCCTCACCTACTCAGGCCTGGATTAAGAGGGCAGGGGCCCCTGGGCACAATTCTTGGATGCCCCCCCCGCACACCAACACGCACACACACCAGTGTTTCCCCTATAAGCATTCTGCGGCAGTGTCTCACTGCTGGTTTGTAGATTTAAGCAGATTATATTATTTAAGTGGAGACAGTAGCCCCTTTCACACAGCCGTTTGCATGCGGGGATCCTGCGCCAATTCTCCGCACCCTCCTCTGTGTGAAAGTTTCAGATGCGGAAAGGGGGGAAATTGCGCTGCGGCTCTGATCCGCCTCTGGAGGTAGTATCAGGGCCGCATTATTGGTGAGCCGTCCCAGTGTGAACGGATAATCCGGAGGCGCGGAGCGAGGGCGTGTCAGTCTGATATTCTGATAACTGCACAGGTCCTTCACTCAACGAAATACAGAGAAATGTCCCACAAAGGTTACAGGACCGAACACGTAACGTAGTAACTGTAACTGTCTCTGGCTACTTATATGAGGGGAAAAAATACCGCAGCTGTACGTGGAGAAGCGTCTGTCCTGCCGACTCTTCGTCACATTTCTGTCCGAAAAACAGCATCTGTCACCGGCAAACAACTGAGTGTTTGCGATGAAAATAAATCACCGCAACCGTCAGCCCTCCTGACCGAGACTTCATGGAACTTTCCCCCAGAAAACAGCCTCCATCCCCGCGAGTGACAGAGTCAGACAGCGACCATTTTACTGATGGTGATTATGTATAATTATGTAATTTAGCGCGAAAAATGAAACAAAAAAAACAAACAAACAAACGTAACTTCGTTACTTTCCAGGATGTTTGGTGGGTCAGGATCTCATTCACAACACATTATAACAGCATCCATATGATTATTTATAACCATATATATTATAGTTTATAAACTATCCGCGGGTTTGGATTAACAGGGGGAACACCTGGGGAGACACCCACGTCATCATCATGACGTGTACCGTCACGCCTCTTTAGGAGCCGCAGCGCCGGCTTTCTGTGTGAATTACACACGTGAAGGTGGAGAGGCTTCGCTCTGTGTGAATCAACATCGGCGTAGAATTGCCGAACCACCGCTCCAGAGATAATGCGGAGAGGCTGTGTAAAAAGGGCTAGTGTTTCCCCCAGATGTTTTTGTAGCAGCGGTGCTCTGAGATGGTAACCTAGCAACACTAGGGGGATCCGGGGGCATGCCCCCCCGGAAGAAAATTTTGAAAAATAACCCTTTAAATGGTGACTACTGGTGAGA
>CAEMYA010001375.1:100254-118257 GCA_903131615.1 Diplodus sargus
TGCTATTGCTCTGTCTTCTGCTGTTGCAACAAACAAATTTCCCCGTCTACGGGACATTAAAGGATTTCTGATTCTGATTTTGATTTTGATAAAATACACCTTCAAATGGGGCACTTTGTAGTTTAATATGTCATTGCATTTTGAGACATACTACCTTTTTTATTATGTGGCATGTTGTTGGCTGCATTTAACTTTTTGTGCTGTTCCGTGTTCAATTTAACATGTTTAACGTTACTCCCATTCCTTTACTTTGTAGGCTACTGCTTTATTTTAAGCAGCTGCTGCTGGAGGTCACTGCGGCTGACGGTGATGGTGTTCACGGCGGCTGACGGTGGTGGTCATGGCGGCTGGCGATGGTAGCGGGGGCTGCTGCTAATGGTCTGCTAATTGGCTGCTAATTTAGCCCTTCTCCTGAGTTTTTTGTTTTTTTTTTGGTTCTTCATGGTTGCAGTGTCATGGATCACCTGCCCCTGTTTTTTGTTTTTCTTGTTCACACACACAAATGCACATTCTTGTTGTTTGTGATTGTTTAATAAAAAATACTTTCTTTGAAAACATTGATTTGTATCAGCCATCCTTACACTGATGTCTCAATAACTGTAACAGGAGTTACAAGTGTTTTGTTATTTGGCTTAAGTTACTTGAGTTGAGTTACAGCTAACAATACGAACCCAGAACCACAGAAAAAAATCTTAATAGCTGTGCACTTCCTATAGACCCAAGCATGCAGGCGTAAATTAGTTTGTTTTTTTTATTCTGTAATAGTTTTGATAATATATGTATGGCTTAATCTTAGATATTCTAGTTATATTCTTAGTCTTAACGTGACCATGTTTCACGTTGCGGTCCTGGAGTGGCCACGTTCATCAGAAGAAGTGAGCTAGCTGCTGGTTGAATGCTGAACGGAGCACGGCAGACCTCTGCTACAACGAAGGTAAGCTAACGCCTGAATCGGAATTCATAAGCCAAATCACAGGAATCAATAATACAGGCCAGTTGCGCTAAAATGAAAATCATGAGATGTCTATTATCAGATAAATGATAATGAAAAAGCATTAAACATGAACACTAAGCTTTTCCCTCCAAAAATGTAAATTTATCTAAGTAATACACAGCTTTTCGTTGTCAACCTGCCTCACAAAATACAAAACTGATATTAGGAAAAATGTAATAATGCAATAACAGCTGGAAAAGTACTTGGGTGTATGTTTTTTTTATATTTACCGTTCAGTTACTAAATCGCTGCTGTCTGTCCCATAGAAGAACATGACAGCCAGCCAGTGTTTTGGAACTATTGGGGCTCACATGAACCACGTGACTGCCCCGGCGGCAACAACACAGAGTGTCACAACTCTTTCTCTTTATGGCACTGCCTAGCATGAACGTATATAAGCAGGACGACCCGCGAAGGTTTTCAGCGAGGGAGTGAAAAGAAGAACGAACAGGAGACAAATAGAGCGTATGAAATGGCGGCGGTTAGTAGTGAAGAAAACTGTGTGATTACTGGATTTATTGAAACTCCATTTTCAAGATTGACTTTTCAGGATAAACTTGAAATTGTCCAGAAAGGTCGACCATCACCCACCTTGCCAGGATTGGTGCAATCTAGCAAGAGCTACCAGAGGCATTTTTAAGCTAGCAGCTAATGTTACAGCCGCTACCCGTGGCTGACGGGCAGCCGCGCACCAACAAGCTGTAACTTACTGCTGGGACTGCCTGCTTTTCAGTCCCGACATGGGGCCCGGTGCAGCGCGGGATTCAATAATTTGAGTTGCTTGACCAAAGCAGCTCAAAAACATCCCAGCTGGGCTGTATGACCCAGTCATTGCACACTTTGTTAAAAAGGATCGCAGGATGGACTTAATTTTTAAGTGATCTTCATTTGGTGAGTAACGTTACCTTTTTTTCAATAACATTAACCATAATGATAGGCCCTGCTTTATATAGCCTATACATTTATTTCTTACTGTAAAGGTGCCACAACTGTGCATCAAATTAGATAGACCATGAATATTATTGGTTTGTTGAAGCCGCAAAAAAATAGATATTCAAAATATTCAACACACATCTACCTCTTACTAACATTTTAAGTTTGACAGAATATAAGCATGTTGTGCTTAGAGCATAAACTGTACCGAACAGGATGAATTCATGTGTGTGTGCATTTCCCAAGGGGCTGAATGTGATGTTTGAAGACCAGCAGAGGACCTTACTGTGGAAAGCAGGTAGGGAAGAAATTACTGTCTGCACCTTGTTGCTTTGCATTTGTTCAGTTGCCAGGTCAAAGGAAATGGACTCTTAGTAAGACTGTGATTAGCTCTTCGGGCTGTGTTGCTTCTTGAAGCGGTTTGGAGATAATGTATCATAATAGAAAAAATTAAATGGCTGTGACTGTAACTGTGTGCATCTGTATGTGTGTGTGGTCAAGGTTTCACAGGAAAGTCGAAGCCCAACCTGTCGAAGCAGGAGACCAGCAGTCTGACATGTGGCCTGCGCATCCTGTCTTGTATGTACACAAACAAGATTCGCCAGAACGCCTGGGAGGAGGTCCAGAGATGACTACTCAAGTAAGGAACAAACGTGACGCGTTCATATCCCACTGCACCATCACTGCAACCGTTGACCCTTAAGTGGTAGTGGATTGGTAGTCAGTGGCTATGAGAATTGCACCTATTCAGCTACCTCCATTGATATCTGATACGATTTCTAAGTAGATGCAACACTCTTCTCATATTGTTCTGACACTCATCATTGCAGTTAACTTTCAGTCCCCCTGTGACGTACCACAATCTGCCCACAGACGATGACTGATAGAAAAAAAAAAGAGATTTAAGTGCCTAAAAGTGTTTTTTCTCTCTCTCTCTCTCTCTCTCTCTCTCTCTCTCAGAGTGCATGCCGGGAGATTGGTGGTTGAGAGGGCGGTGAGTTTGAATGGTTTCTCAAACTTTCTTCTTTTCATCCTGTATTTATTGTATGATTGTAGTTGTTTGTGGTTATTGTTAGAGTAGTTTGGTGTGTGTGTGTGTGTGTGTGTGTGTGTGTGTGTGTCTGGTGGTTGTTTGGCTGACGCTAAACCGTGTTTCTCGGCAGGGATGGCGTCCTCTGAGACGCCGTCCCTGTCTCTGAGGCATGGAGTAAGGGTGGTAGCGCAGCCCAACACCACGGTGGAGCATGTTTTGTTGGCGGTAGGTGAACAGGTGGGGCACGGAAACATCTCGTGTGCCTCGCGAATGAATAAAGCTGTGGTGGTGTTCCTGAAGGAGCAGGGGTTTGTCCATCAGCTCACAGAGAGTGGCCTAAAAGTAAACAATGAGTTCATACAAGTTTCCCCGCTGGCGGTGCCTTCCACTCGCATCACCGTGTCCGGGGTCCCTCCGTTTATCTCCAAAGAGAGCTAAAGCGCTTCGGGAGGTTGGCGAGCGGGTTCCGGACGGTGAATCTGGGCTGCAAAGACGCCAAGCTGAAACATGTTCAGTCTCTGCGGAGGCAAGTGTTTATGTTTCTGGAGTCTCCGACTCAAACACTGGATGTCTCTTTCCGTGTTAAATATGAAGAGGGGTCCTACATGGTGTATGCAAGCTCTGGGAACATGAAGTGTTTCGAGTGTGGAGATGTGGGTCACAAGCGGATCGCTTGTCCCCATAGACAGCTCGCCGCGGGGTCCGCTGTGGATGACAGCAGGGAGGGGAGCAGCGTGCAGCAGTCCGCTGCCTCACCTGTAAGATGCGGGGCTGACGACTCTGCGCCCGGGGTCGCAGCTGCTGGTGGCTCCATGGTCGGACCGGCTGTTGATGTCGGTGACTCCGTAAGCGGGCCGGCTGATGGTGCCGGTGGCTCAGTGATAGTGCCAGCAGATGGTGCCGGTGGCTCAGTGATAGTGCCGGCTGATGGTGCTGGTGGCTCAGTGATAGTGCCGGCTGTTGGTGTCGGTGGTTTCGTGTTCGGGCCGGCTGCGGGTGTCGGTAGCTCCGTGTTCGGGCCGGCTGCGGGTGTCGGTAGCTCCGCGTTCGGGCCGGCTGCTGGTGCATTTGGCTTGATGTGTAAAGATAACGAACGAGAGGCTGAGACTGAACCTGTGGTTCACACAAGGCATGAAGATGTTCAGGTGCTTGCAGTGAAGGGTGCTGAGCTGGAGGTCAGACTGGACAGTGAGGCAGAGGAGCAGATGATGGAGTCTGCTGGATGCCCTGAAAATGATGAGGCTGATGTGGATTGTGAATCCGAATTTGTGTCCGTGTTTCTGTCACTGAAATTGTTTCACAAAATGTAGATCTGTATTCTCTAGAAGAGATAAATGTTTTTTTGGATGACACATTCGGTAAATCTATTCAAGTCAAAGATTATTTTCCTGATGTTCGAAAATTTATCAAATCGGTGACAACCCTTCAGAAGGTTATTGGTTTGGAATTACTGGATGACAGGAAACTTTACCGTCTCCGAAAACATGTCTAAGAAAAGTTTTAAAAATTAAAGGGGGAAAGAAAATGAAACTTATTTATAGTAACATGATCATACAACACTGGGTCACTTTTTTCTACTGTCTGTTTCTGTTTGGCTCTTTATTGTTCTATCTCTCCTCTTTTTTTATGCAGAGTTTGAGGGTGGCGTCTTTAAACATAAATGGGGGCAGAGACGCACAGAAAAGAGCTTTAATAGCAGAAGTTCTCCACCAGAAAAGACTAGACATAGTCTTTTTACAAGAAACACACAGTGATGTGAAGAATGAAATCGACTGGGGCTTATGGTGGGGAGGGCAACAGGTCCTTAGCCATGGGACAAATTTTAGTGCAGGTTTTATTGTCACATACTTTGAAAGTTAACATCTTAACCAGCACAGAGATAGTGAAGGGTAGAGTCCTCATGGTGAAAGTTAAGATAGATGGTTTTGTTCTTAGGTTAATCAATGTTTATGCACCTAACCAAGGCTCTGAGCGGGAAGGGCTTTTTAAAATAATTAAAGAAAAGTTAAGTGACATTGATCAAGGGGAGTGTATTGCATTGGGTGGAGACTGGAATTGCTGCACTGATTTTACTTTAGATAGGACTGGAGAGGAGCCCCATTTTCAGTCATCTGCTGTCTTATCTTGTGTTTCAAAGAAAACTGATTTAGTTGATGTGTGGAGGATGAAACATCCTTCAGTCAGACAGTACACATGGGTCAAAATAACAGATGGTAGAGTCAGTGCAGCTAGATTAGACAGGTTTTATGTGTCTGGTTCTTTTACTACTCGAGTAGTTAATTGTCAGATCCTCCCTGTTGTTTTTACAGACCATCATTTAATTGTAATGGAGCTGATTTTATCTCCCACTGGAAAACCAAAATCCCTTTGGCACTTTAATGTTAAATTATTACATGATAAATTATTTTGTGAAAAATTCAAATTATTTTGGGAGTACTGGGGATCAAGGAAAGATGATTTTACTTCCCTTTCCCAGTGGTGGGAGATAGGAAAAGCTCAGATTCGGGTGTTTTGCCAGGAATATACATCTTATTCGACAGCTAACCTTAAGAAAGCTGTGCAAGGGCTAGAAGAAGAGATAAGAGATCTGGAAAATCTTGCTGTCTCACAAACTGATCAACACAATAACAACGTCTCACTCTCTAAACGACAAGAACTAAACTCTTTCCTGCAGGAGAGAGCTAAAGGAGCTCTAGTTCGAGCCCGTTTTACTAAACTCCATGACATGGATGCATCGACCACCTTCTTCTTTAATTTAGAGAACTCAGTTGGCGCAAGGAAACAAATGGTGTGTCTTCGTCTCCCTGAAGGAAAGGTGACCACAGAGTCAGCGGAGATGAGGAAACATGCAGTGGATTTTTATACAGACTTGTTCAGGGCTGAGAGCTGTGATGTGGATGCTGCTGGGGAGCTTCTGCAGGGACTTCCTAAGCTGAGTCCAGAGGATCAGGACACTTTAAATTTGGAATTAACATTGGATGAACTGAAGGCTGCTGTGTCTTAGATGGCGTCAGGCAAGGCTCCCGGAAAAGATGACTTACCATCAGACTTTTTTTAAACACTTCTGGAGTATTTTGGGACATGATCTTTTGGACATTTTTAAAGAGAGTTTTGAAAAAGGGACACTTCCAGCTTCCTGTAGGCGTGCAGTTCTCTCTCTGCTGCCTAAGAAGGGAGACTTAGCCCTTTTAAAAAACTGGAGACCGGTAGCTCTTTTATGCACGGATTATAAGATTCTCTCAAAGGTTTTATCAAATAGACTGAAAATCTTCATTGAAATGTTGATTGGTGCTGATCAATCCTACTGTGTTCCAGATAGATCTATGTTGGATAATCTCTTTCTGATGAGATATGTATTTGATATCAGTGAGTTATATGATATCAATGTTGGCAGCATATCCATTGACCAAGAGAAGGCCTTTGATCGTGTTGATCATGGTTTTCTTTTTTCTACACTTCAGGCTTTTGGTGTTGGGCAGGGTTTTATGTCCTGGATAAAGCTTCTGTATAGTTGTGCTTGCTGTGTGGTAAAGGTCGGAGGAGGGCTGAGCTGCCCTGTTCCAGTGAGGAGAGGGATCAGGCAAGGATGCCCCATCTCAGGTCAGCTTTATAGCATTGCTATTGAACCTCTTCTCCGCAGATTGAGGAGCAAGCTGAGGGGTCTCTCTCTGCCGGAGCTGGTTCAAAGCCCTCCTATTGCTGTATCAGCATATGCGGATGATATAAATGTGCTTGTGAAGGATCAGGGAGACATCCAAGCATTGACAGAAAACCTGGCTTTATATGAAAAAGCTTCTTCAGCCAGGGTTAACTGGGGAAAAAGTGGAGCTTGTTTGGTGGGTAAGTGGAGCTTGGAGAGCATTCCTGGTCTTCCAGGGAATCTGAAGTGGGGAAAAGGGGGAGCCAAAATCTTAGGAGTGTACATAGGAACTGAGGATTTTCAGAGGCAGAACTGGGAGGGAGTGCTGGACAAGGTGGATGCCAAGTTGTCTAAATGGAAATGGTTGCTACCTCACCTGTCCTACAGGGGGAGAACTCTGATAGTTAACAACCTTGTTGCCTCATCTCTGTGGCACAAACTCATTGTTTTAGTGCCACCGCCAGTACTTGTGAAGGAGGTACAGCGGCTCCTTGTGAATTTCTTTTGGTCTGGTCAACACTGGTTGAAGGCATCAGCCTTATATCTCCCTGTGGCAGAGGGAGGACAAGGACTCATAGACATTCTGTCCAGAACTGCAGCCTTCAGACTGCAGACAGCACAGAAGCTGCTGTATGGCTGCAGTCATAGATGGTTGGCTCCTGCTCGGCTGCTTCTCAGGAAAGCTGGGCGACTGGGGCTGGATAAACAACTGTTTCTGTTGAGACCTGAAGCTGACCTGACTGGGCTTACACCCTTCTACACCTCAGTGCTTGATGCCTGGAGGACGCTGAGAGTCACACGGACTTCTGACCCCAGACCAGGAATGTGGCTATTTGAGGAGCCACTGTTTTATAATGACTTCATTGTAAACACCATGCTTTCCTCCAGTTTCAGGACTAAATTTGTTGAGGCTGGCATTATTAAACTGGGACATCTGACAACAGCTTCCATGGAAACACTTGGTGATAGAACCAACATCAGATCATCAAGAGTTCTGAGGAGGATTGTGGAGGAAGTATGGAGGTCCCTGTCTGTGCCTCTGAGGGCGTTTGCAAAAAATCGAGCTCTGGTTGACCAGTGGAGTGAAGAAAAGTACATTTGCCCTTCCATGGTTGTTAGTCCTGCTGTTGGAGAGTGGAGAGAGGAGAGTGGAAGACTTCTCTCTCTAAAAACACCAGTGCTGGGCAATTTCAGTTCTTGTGGGAAGAAGCTGCTGTATCAAAGCTGTGTGAAAGTGTTGAACCTTCGCTCTCTGGCTGAGATAAAAGAGTCGAGATGGAATGAGGTCTTTACTTTAGACTCTACCCCTAAAGGCAGGTGGAGGGTCCTGTATAAGCCCCCTGTTGAGAAATGGGTGGCTGACCTCCAATGGAGAATTATACATGGAATAATAGCTACAAACAGACACAGAGCTCACCTGGATCCAAGCACTGGGGAGGGATGTCCATTTTGTGCAGAAAATGAGACACACTTAGCACTTAGTGGTATCCTGTCCTCGGTTAGTGGGCCTATTTAGGGTACTAGAGGAATGGGTGGAAGCTTTGAGAGAGACTTTCTCTGTCCCCTTGTTTGTTTTTGGGCCTAAATATGTGTTAAGTAAGAGATCAACTTTGGTTCTAATCAATTTCCTGTTTGGAACTGCAAAGTTAGCTATCTGGAAGACCAGGAAGAACCAGATGTTAGGTCAGGGCTGGACCGATGAAGTGCAGAGTCTGAAGGGTCTGGTGCCGGCTCGTCTTAAAATAGAGCACGCTTTCTATACTCTGACCAGTAATCTGGACTCTTTCAATGCTCAATGGGGGATCAGACAGGTTTTATGCTCACTGACGGAGGATGGCTCACTGGTCCTTAATTTTTAACCCGTTAGTGTGTGTGTGTGTGTGTGTGTGAGTGGTGATGGAATTGTAGTAATTTATTGTTTCAGTTTACCAGTTGAAATAGATGAGAAAGAAACAGATTTTGTCTTTGCAATATTATGTGAATAAACATGAGGCTGGGGAGGAAGCCCAGTGATGCTGCACCACATACGGCCTGGAACACAGAGCTCTACTGCTGCGACTCGGTGTCACCTCAGGGCCCTCCATGTGGTTTATGACACTTGACTGGTGTCAGTCAGCTATCTGCTACCACCCATTTGCACCCTTAACCTCAACACCACACACACACACACAGAATACTTATTTTCAGAATAAAACAGTAATGTCTTGTACACGCTGCAGCGATACCTCCACTGGATAAAACTACTGATAAACAACTGAGAGTTGCTGCTGATGTGTTCAGATGGAATATATTTCAAGGGAATAGATGAATATTTTAGACATTTTACTTTCATTCCAGCTAATACAGTACCAGTCAAAAGTTTGGACACACCTTTTCATTCAGTGGTTTTCTTCATTTGTATTATGTTCAACATTGTAGATTAATATTGAAGTTTATATAGTAAACAAAAAAGTGTTAAACAAACCAGAGATTTAAAAAATGTCTGTTTGGACAATTATCTGATCTTTCAAGCTGCTCTGTGATACAGGGGAGGAGCAACTCTTTAACATGATGTAGTCTGAAGGATGAAACTGGCGATTTGTGGATGCTGAAACAAAAATAAAATGGCTGTGTTTTATATTTTAGATTCTTCAAAGTAGCCACCTTTTGCTTTTGATGACAGCTTTGCACACTCTTGGTAATCAGCTTCAAGAGGTAGTCACCTGGAATGGTTTTCAATTAACAGATGTGCCTTGTCAAGAGTAATTTGCGGAATTTCTTGCCTTAATGTGTTTGAGACCATCAGTTGTCGTTTCTGGTTACTTAGTTGAGTGGTTCTTGCCATAATATGGATTAGAATAGTAGTCAAATAGGGCTATTCACTGTATAGAACTGTGTACCAACACTACCTCTGCACAACACAACTGATGGTCTCAAACACATTAAGAAGGTAAGAAATAACACAAATTAACTCCTGGCAAGACACACCTGTTAATTAAAAACCATTTCAGGTGACTACTAAAATATAAAACATATTCTGGTTTGTTTAACACTTTTTTGTTTACTACATAATTCCATAAGTGTTCCATCATAGTTTTGATGTCTTCAATATTAATCGACAATGTAGAAAATGATAAAAATGAAGAAAAACCATTGAATGAGAAGGTGTGTCCAAACTTTTGACTGGTACTGTATATGCAAAATAAGTCAATATGATTTGCAATGTAATTGTAATTGTTTTACATGTCATAATTAGATGTAGTGATGTCATATAGCCAGCTTTGTGTGCCTTGTTTTACTGAATGGCCTTTGTGTGTTGTGAAGTCATTAAGCGCAAAGAAACCTTTAAGACCCAGCAATTATTTTTTGTCCACTGTGGTTAACATGACACTGGGGCCTTTATTTAAAAAATCATGCATGCAGTTTATTTGAGTCCTACTGTCCCGAGTAAAGCACATCCTGGGCTTTCTAGTGATGTAACACACAAGGGGGTGTGGTCAACAGAGCTCATCTTCTGTCTTTTCAAAATGGTGGGAATTGCAACCAACACATTTTATGCCAGTTTATCCTGAGGATGTTGTTCTTTATTTATGAGAGTCTTAACTATGTTATTTTAAAATAGAAGATTAGAAGTGTATTTTAATGTTAAGCCTTTCAAAATACTCTTTTTGGGGGGCCAGTGGGACTTGCTTCTTCTCATTTCCAACCATTTTCCATACTTCAGGAAACAGAGGCAGGAAAGATTTTGTTTAAAATTATTTAGGGAGAGTAAGACATTGAGCTGTCAGGAGATGAGGAGGAAGAGAGCAAGGCAGTAGAGCAGATTTCAAAATGTGTTTTTTATTTGTTTCCAATATTCATCAAATGAGAAAGAATTAAAAGGAAAATGCATTATTTTATCATTACCAAATCGTGCCTTGTAATGTACTTTTTGTGGAAAAGAATGACCCTGATGTCCACTACAAGGGACAGGTTATAAACATATCATTAAAATGTTTGAGAAAATCATCCTGGTGATATGTTTATTACAACAATTCATTAAATGATGTACAAAAAATGTTTTTCTTCCAGGTCTCAGGAGGATATGCTGACCTTGCATGTCACATGTACGGCTCTGGCTATTATTTTTTTTTGCGTTGTTTGATTGTTTATTGCAAAGTGTGGCCCGATGGTCCTAGTGAAGGCCCAGGGTCCAGGGCCACTGTTCGCCACTGCATCCTGAGGAGTCTGAAAAGTAATGTTCTTCCCACCATGTGTGATGCGGAGCTTGGCAGGGAATTGCAGACCGTATTGGATTCCTTGTGACTGGAGTATCCGCTTGACCTTATCATATGCTTTTTTTCTGTCGTTGCACTTCAGCGTAAAAGTCAGAAAAGAACTTAACTTGCCTGTTTTCGTGCATAACCGTGCCCTTTTCCTGTGCGGCTTTCATCACACAGACTTTGTCTCTGATGTTTAAGAACTTCAGTATCAGCGGTCTAGGAGGGGAGGCTGGGTTTGTCGTTTTTACCGGACCAGACGGGACACGGTGGGCCCGCTCGATCCTCACAGGTGAGGGGAAAATCTCCGCTCCGAGAACGTCCGGGAGCCACCTCTCCAAGAAGGTGTCAGCATCTTTACCCTCGGTGTTTTCTGGCAGGCCAATGAGACGGAGGTTGGAGCGTCGAGAGCGATTCTCCAGGTCCTCGTTCTTCTCCGTGAGCACCTTCATTTTTGTTTCCAATTCGGTTACCTTGGATTTGAGCTGCGCTGTTGCATCCTCCGTGTCGCTGATACGGCTTTCGGCGGTTGTTAGCCGTCCCCTGATAGCGTCCAGATCCGTCCTGATAAGTGCGATGCCTTCAATGACTAACCTGTGTCGCTCTAAGCTTTCTGCCTTGAGAGATTTAATGGCCAGAAGCACAGCCTCCTGCGGTTGAGTGTGAATGTCTTGTTGGATAGTTTCATCGGAGAATGTCGCCGTTTCCATCTGACTGCTTTCGTTAGCCAGGGCCGTGCTAGCTTGTGCTACGCTGCTAGCCGGTGGAGATCTGGCTACAGGTTGTTTAGCGTCACGGTGGCTTCTAGTGTTTGGCCTTGTTGGATTTTTATTTTTTTTCATCCCCGGTGCGGTGTTGGAGTGTTTGCCTTGCTATAATTTCAGTAAGGGACTAACATAGGGCCAATGTATGGTTGATTAGTCAGGAGACTCATGGAGCGTGTCCGTCTAGGTCGTCGCCATGACCGGAAGTCTGTATTTTTACTCACTGCTCCTTTTGTTAGCGCCGTTGCGTCGTCCTCCTGACAGTGAAGCTAATCGCTAATGCCGTTAGCTTAGCCTCTAGCTGGTCACGGTCACGGCCAGGTATTTCCCTTTCAACCGAGTACAACACACGTAGATGCCGATGATCCTCGTCGCCACTTTGTTATATCCTTGTGAGTTACTTCACTTCACTACATGAATAACATTAAGAGGGAACCAACTTCGTCTTGCAGCCCTTTTATTTCATTCCTTCACTGAACTCACGGTCCCAACAAGCGTCAACACATATATAACACATTCGACCTCTAGAGGGCAGCAACGGACTACCAATCTCAATATGTCAACAAATGTTCTTGAGTGCCTTAATATATAACACCCATGACCCATTGACATAGGTGTGTATATTAAATTTGTTTCTTTCTTCTTTCTGCTGCCCAGTTACTATGCATGCAAATAACATTCTATGCCCCTCCCATCAGATCCCGTCTTCTCAAGGCCAAAAAAATACTGACATCAAAGAACCTGAAGGAAAAATTGGAAGATTATCCTTACAAAAAACAAAATTTGGAGATTTGGGATTTTTTTATTGAACTATGAGCAGGGCACACAATTTGACTTTGACTGTGTGGAAATCTGATAATTTCACATCACAGACGAAATTGTACATTTTAGGCTGCTGGTAAAACATACTGATGTAGGCTGATAAAGTTTAGTATGGCGCTGAAGTAGACAAATAGTATAGCCCCGATATATCCATATACACACGTATATGTTTATAAATATAATTATATATATTATTATATACATGTGCATATTCATGCAAACATACATCAACACAAATATATGTATATAAATATACACATCTATGTATATAAGTGCACACATGTATATACACATATAAACACATACTACACAAATATACACACACATATGTACATATAAACGCACACACACACATACATATATACATCCATTGAAATGTTGAAATGTGTTTTATGACACTTATGATGGCCACAAAGTAAAATGTGTCGAAACACACCTGCAGTGTCACAGAGTCTAAGTTTGAGATGTTGGTTACAGAGATCCTCAAAAGACATCCACATATTGCATGAACTAGGAAAGAGACTGTAACGTCATGCTTCAATAAAGCTGCTGCAGTGAGAGCAGTTAGCAGAGGACAACAAGAGAGCGGAACCACTGCTGACAGCATCTGCTTAATGAGCTTCCCTACAGAAGTAAAGAATGTCATACTAGTTTAGAGACACACTCACTGATTTTCCATAAATGCCTTATAGCACCGAAAATCCCCAAATTACCCCTTAGCACACTGTTGATGTTTGACAATTCAGTAGAGTTCAACATGTTACAGAGGGCTGGAAAACTTTTGGTTACTCAGTGCTACTATGATAAAAGGTATAAAATGTAGTTCTTGGTGAAATGGTATGTATCAATATAGATTTGAACATGTTTGATTCCAGTGAATAAGGGTAAGGAGGACGAGGAGTTTTTTTTCTTGCTGAAATAGTGCTGCATGTTCTGAAGGCAGTAAGACTTTAATTAAAATATTGACAACAGTGGCTTCAGAAATGTTGACTACCTTTTTGGCAGGAGGAATTTTTAATGGAGTTGGTCAGATGGAGCCATACAAAATCTTGGGGTGGCACACCAAACCAAAAACCATCACTGAAACGTGAGGAAGTCTGTTATGCTGTTGGAGCAGTTGAAAACCAGAGGGGTGGAATTTTTTCGATTGTAAGCTGCACACTGCAGCTTATGTGATTGCTGATTGTCCGGCCTCAGCTGTATTTTTTTAAATGGACATGGCAGAGCACATGCAGGATTTTGATGAACTTGCTGCGAAGTACTAACTTGCTGAGACTCATGCTGAGTGTGACTTCTGCATCACAAGAATTACTAATCACATTAGCCATTTTCATCTATATGAATAAATAAGTAAATAAATAGTAACAGTAACAGCAAGCTAGGCAGCCAAGATCTGAGGATGCACTGCCAACTTTGCAATTTGCTGTATGCAGCAGAGTCAATAAATGCCTTATCTTAAAGCTGCTATGTGAAAACAATATTATCATAGATTACAACACATGTGTAAGGCACCACAGATGGATAATGATTTGTTTTTGTAATGTTTATGTATTGAAAAGATGCAGCTTTTATTTTGTAGACTGCTGTAGTCTGATTATTATATTAATTGAATTGAATTGAATCATGAGGTCAGTGAAGATTCACACCGCTAATAAAGACTAGTGTCAATTTGACAGTTAAGGAATCACATACTGATATACTTTAGTATATGATGTTACAGTAAATTTTAATGTTGCACTTTTGTAACATGCAATCTTAGCGTAGGTAGGGAATCTAGGCTGCTGATCCTAGGTCTAGTATCTAAAGCAATGTTATTCAATCCTGGTCCCTGCATATTTTAGATGTTTCCTTACCCCAAAATACCTGATTCAAATGATTAACTTGTCAACATGCTCTGCTAAGCCTGACAGTGACACATTTATTTGAATTGGGTGTGCTGGAACAGCTAATCATCTAAAACATGCAGGGCACTGGTCTACAGGGACCAGGATTGCATGCTGCATTCCATTGTACTCAGAACTAAAAGAGAAGAAAGAAAAAAATGACCTCTGACATGGAAAAGTGCAATGGAACAGCCATTTCAATGGTAACTCGGCCAAGATCCGCTAAACCCAACGTCACTGACATAAACACAGATGACATCATAGCAGTATGGTGGCGCACATATTGAACAATTACCTCATACCTTTCCATCACTTTTCACATTATATAGTGTTTGTTTTGTGGAATATGCAAAAAATAAAACTTTCAAGTTGCCATTTTCACTGCCTCTCTGCCATTTTATGCTTGACAGAAGTCTTTCTGTGCATGAGGAGGGAGCATACTCCTCCTGTCTCTTTTTAAGTTCCCTCATCTGTTGAATCAGCTGCTGTAGTTGCTAGTAAAGTTCACAGACTTTCCATACAAACATCCCTTTGGTGCAGGTGTCCATGTTTTACCAACCAAACACACTGGGACGCATTGAGTTTGGAAGTCAGGAATACCTACTCAGAAATACTGACTTCCGACTTGCAATGGAATGCAGCATAAGAACAGTAAAATTAACATTTGAGTTTGTTTAAATTAACTTGGTTCAGTAAAGAGATTAGGTTGATATGATAAATAACTTTCAGTAAGTGACCACATCACTGCTGATAACAGTGTGATTTTAAGGCACTGCTTCTGACTTCAGTGTGGATCTCTAAAGTTGCACAAACACTGTACAAATTAATCCCAATTTCAAATTCAAACCTCGATTCAAGACTCAGAAAACCTAAATTTAGCCTCAAAATGGTCACCCCAAACTGATCCCAGAATCAAACCAAATTTATGTCAGATAAATTGTCATTTGACCTGCAGTTTGAGTGTTATAAAACATTTGAACGATCAATAACATGGCTCTCAAATGATCAGATGGATTTCTGTCAGGTCAGAAACTTTGTTTAGCTTTCTTGCAGTTTGATCAGTTCTATTGTTGGATTCTGGCTGCATGGGCTATTATTGGAGTACTATTTTGCAGGTTTCGGACAAAATTGTAGGCTTAAGAGTGCTTTAATATAACATTGACCTTCACTGCAGAACAGACACTATATTGTCTACATCTTTCACATATCTGTAGCTCCTTGATGTTTTTACTATTACTTTTCGAGCATGATAGAACTGTGAAAAGTAATGTTTCTTGTCTTGTTGTAGTTGGTAAGGACACATTTACCTTGCCTAAATTAAAATTATTAGAAAACACACACACAGTGTCTGCCAAACTTAACTAAATTCAGCTCATTGCTTTATAAATTTAGGCCTGTATGAGTTTATCAACAAATTAGGAAATTAATAACTAAAAGGCAAAGCTTAGTATAAATGAATTGAAGCAGTTAGGCTTTAGGGGCATACATTACGCTGAGACATTACTTTTCGAGACATACTTTTAAAGTAGTACTATAACATTTTAACCTGCTATGTGTTTGAGCTTTTATGTTGAGTATGGCAGTCTGTGTGTCAACAGTCTTCATACCGGTTTTCTACTGGTGATGATAGTCTTGATCCCACAGTGTGATGGCCCCCAGTTACCCAGGATCTAAATATAGACACGGACACACATGTGCATCCTTTGATATTTTATAAATTAAGTTTCCCGTTAATACATTATTATGATGCAGGATCCTTCAACAAAGACAATATCCCTTCAGTTGAATGGTCAATAAGCAGATCCCTCCCTGCTAGAGGACTCCACACCCATTGGCCCATCCGCAGCCCTGGTAACTGTTACTATGGCTACTGCAGCAGAGGAAGTGGTATGAGATTACAGCTTCCTTAATGGGGGTCAAAGTTTAGATGAACTAAAGCAAAGCCAGCTGTTTGCTACTGTAGATCCATAATAGATTGGTGCATGACTAAATATTATTAAAGAGGAGGTCGGAAGGAAATATACTGTATACTTCTTGTGAGTAGACTGAAGGTCAGTATGTTGCATTGGTTAAGTTACTCCCTAAAAGTGGTATTTGGCTGAAACAAATCAAATATTCTGAAACCTCAAGCATCTTAACAGAGATAGACAGACCAACACACTGCAGGACCAGGCTCCTTAAAGAATGTTCACTTGAACAGGGAAGCATCTTGTTGGCATTGCCGGTGGTACGTGGAAACTGGTACTTTACTTTACTCCTCTGTTTTTTCTTTACTTTTATTTTTGCTATTATCTATTTGGCTTTATTTTAATAATACAAATAAAAATGTAATGGTTAAAGCACTGCCCAAATCACTTGTGGCAGGGAAACAAGGAATGCACCTGATGACCACCAATTGATGTACTAGACCATTGCATCTCAAATTCAGTTTACAGTGTCGGTAGTGTACTCACGTTTAGGATCATTGAGTCATTTCTATAGCCAACTTGGTTATGTTCGAAAGATCATGATCATGGTTAAACAAAGGTAAAGGGTAAAGGTACATTTCTTGTCATTTTTTAAATCACACAGATATAAAATACAAAACCATGTTTGAGTCCTTTTAGTCCTGCTATATCTATTTTGAAAAATGGAGTGTAGATGAGGAGTCTCACAGCCTGAGGAGTGAAGCTGCTCTGTAGTCTGGTGGTACAGCAGCAGATACTTCTGTATGTGTTGTCAGATGGCAGCAGGGTGAACAGACTGTGGCTGGGTGGGTGTTGTCTTTTAGTGTCTTTGGACTCTGTGCAGAAATCTGATGTCACTGATGCTCTGTAGCTGGTACCAGTGATGTTTGAATAAACATACAATGGCTGTTGATCAGAGGACACCAACCCCAGTCCCTGGTGTTAAAGTCACGATTTTTGCCCAGTCTCCTTCGTATTGTTGAATCACTCAAGTGAGGCCTGCAGTGCTTTAGATGTTGTTCAGGCATCTTTTGTGACCTTCTGAATGAGTTGTCGATGCGCTCTTGGAGTAATTTTGGTAGGCCACTCCTGGGAAGGTTCACCACTGTCCCATGTTTTCTCCATTTGTGGATAATGGCTCTCACTGGGGTTCGCTGGAGTCCCAAAGCCTTAGAAATGGCTTTGCAACCCTTTTTAGACTGATAGATGTCAATGACTTTGTTTCTCATCTATTCTTGAATTTCTTTGGATCGGGGCATTATTTGTTTATTTTTGAGATATTTTAGCTTACTTCCTGTTGTCAGAGAGGTTCTATATAAGCAATTTCTTGATTCTACAGGTCTGGCAGTAATCTGGCCTGGGTGGAGCTAGTGAAATTGGACTCAGCTTTCCCAAAAATGTGGTTAATCACAGTTAACTCATGATTTAGCAAGGGGGTACAATTACTTTTTCACATAGGGCCAGGTTGGTTTGAATAGCTTTTCCCTCAATATATGAAATCATCATTTAAAAACTGCATTTTGTATTTTCTCAGTTTGTCTTCGTTTGACATTAACATTTGTTTGATGATCTGAAACATTTAAGTGTGACAAAAAAGCAAAAACAAAACAAATTTGTAAGGGGGCAAATACTTTTTCACAGCACTGTGTGTATATGTATATGTATGTATATATAAATATATATGTGTGTGTGTATATATATATACATATATGTGTGTGTATATATATGTGTGTATGTGTGTATATATATA
>CAEMYA010001375.1:125170-135348 GCA_903131615.1 Diplodus sargus
ATATATATATATATATATATACAGTATATATATACAGTATATATACAGTATATATACAGTATATAGAGAGAGAGAGAGAGAGAGAGATAGATAGATAGATAGATAGATAGATAGATAGATAGATAGAGTATATGCACACAAAACCAAGTGTGTGAGAGAGAGTGGTGTGTGAAAAATTATTAAGCAAGGTTTCTGCTATAGTACACTGTTGTGTATCACTATTATCTCTACAGACATGTGAGACTTCTTCTTCTACCCACTGGATCTGAAACTGAGGTCTGGGCTCTCAGCCAGGAGGTTTGGAGAGTCTGCCAAAATTTTGAATCAAAGTGCAGAAAAACAAGCATTATCTAATTTTATTTCATTTGAATTTACTAAATGAAAACAACTCCATTGTAGACTTAGCAGCTGCGTAATCCTGAGTTTCACCATAATGGATCAGTCCATCATGAGACAAGAAAATATATGTCGTTATTCCTATGATCCATTTGGAGCTTCCACTATGCTTTTGAAAAAAATTTATTAAATATGCAGTGCTCACTAACAACTTGACAACTTGACAGCTCTGTAACTGCTGGAACCCTATCTAAATTAAAGGTCTCTGAACCTAGGGTCAAGGGATAAAGAATTTTCCAATGCTATACGTAATTGTACATTCCTTTCAGACAATCTTTGAGGCTAAAAAAATGTATCTGACTTGACGTCACAATACATGAGAGTGAAGTGAATATTTTGTGATTTACATTCAGACAAGGCAACAAGGTTGTCTTGGGAAAGTAGTTAGATACTACGCTTAGCTTAAAAGCATTTTCACACTCATGCTGTGGTTAACATCAGACATTTTTCAGCTATCTCTGTCTGATCACATATGGCAACAATCTATGGGCTGTTTTCACAGGGTGCTATGTGATGTAAACAGTCATTTAAAATTACGCAATGTTCAGCAGCTATACTGTTATTTCATATCATATGCATCCAGCATTCTTTATAACTGTACCTTCAAGAAGTGTAGACTTAACAACCAACAAATAATGCTTGTGGTTAAGGTACTAGCAGTCATTTAATTTAAAAAGCAAAGTGCAAGCTCCAAATGGATCATAGGAATAACTTCATATATGTTCTTGTCTAATGATGGACTGATCGATTACACAGGCTGCTAAACGTAAAAACAATTCCGCAGGTGTTTGCTGCAGGGGCCGGCCTGGCCGGGGCTAGCAGCACCAAGGCTGCAGCTTCAGCAGCGGGTCCTTCACGTGAGTCTGACAGTGAGTCTGAAGAGAGTGAGGCTCCCATTACCACTGACTGCCCTTATGGTGCAGGAGGAGGCTGAAAACATAAGTGTTGAAGAAGACTCTCTACCATGTGAAGGAGGTAGTGATACCGTGGTAAGCAGGTATGTGCCTTCTAGAATGGTGTGGATAAACATTCATTCAAATAAATGGTTCAGAACGGTTGCTTAACTCTCTATGAACTTTATTTGACATAATAAATAGCAAACTCTGGATGGTGTGGTGTGTTACAACTAAATCTAGTTATCTAAAGTATTGGAAAACAATAACCATATTCATATACTATCCTGATTAATTGATTAGTTGCTTTTATTAACCACTTAAGCCTTATTTCATACTTTCATCAAAGGATGCCACACAAAATTGCATATCTACAAGCTTACAACTCTCAAGTTGCAATCTGATGTGTTTTGAGCATGTAGATCTGCTATTTTCACAGTTTTTGATCCTTTCTACCTGACCATGACATCCCCCGATTCAGGTCACCAGAGTTAAGTGTTTAAAGTGCCAACATGCACCTTTCTTCGTGCCCACACTCCAATTTGGTCATGAAGGACATTGAGTTAACAACTTAACAAATATGTATGCTTTACATATTTTTTTCAGTCAGTGTTTATGGTTTATTGTCCTTTCAACAGTTTAACACTATACAGTTAAAATTAAACACTGATTAACTACTGTTACAATAAAACATCTGCATACATATTACTCATGATGCAGTACACAAATAACAAGTATTTCCTCTTATGTCATGCTTCATTGTCTATACATTATGTACTGTCTTTCTAAAATAAAATTAGTGTTTATCCATCAGATCATTATACTATTGTTTTCCATACTTTAGCCAACTAGCCAAAGTTCTGATTGCATGTAGACTCATTATGTGCATGTAATCTTGTTCAAACTTAACCTATTCCACACTATTCCTCTACTTTTCAAGTCCAGGTTTGTGATAGGTGACAGGCCCAGTACATCATTTCCTGTGGAGATGATCTCACCAGGGACCACAAGCAGCCCAGTGAGCCCACCCATAGATTATTTCACCCCTCCCAACCCAGACAGTGAGTGAGTGACAAACAAACACTCTTGAATCTTAAATCCTTTCTCCAGTATCCTTCTTAAGAGCAAGTGAGCAACACACTGTGTAGTTATCATTTATTTTATTCAAGGCTTCAGAGTATAAAGGGATATTGTTTAGTATAGAGGTGTTATTAAGAGCTTGTGTGTTTGTATTTACATCAACGGGGTGAGTTGGCACAATGTCTGCGCTCAGATTGTAGTGGGCCGGTCTGGACCAAAAAGTCCAGGGCCAAATTTTTGTCCCAGTGCACCCCTGGAAAGCCTAGAGTGTAACTCTTTTCCCAGCACACACTAAGTGTGTTAAGTGACTATTGTTTGAACATCCAATCAAGTTGTTTGGTTGCAGTTCAAAGATAGTTCCAAAATGGAAGTAGTGCTGACATGCAGATGTTCCCAGCCCATCAGCTGTGCGTCCTGTACTGGTTGTGCCTTCAGCAGCTTTATACGTTCTACAAAAATAATGAAACTGAATGTCTGAGTAAATTAAGTCTGAAAACAACTATTCATAACTCAGTCATAATAACCTATTCACTACTAGCAATTTGTAGCTCTGTTTCTCTTCAATGTTTGCTGGGTACTCACATTCAAAGCTGAATGGAGCACCTTTTACAATCAAATCAACTCTTCTGCTGTTTTCTAGACTTTATCATAGATAAACTGTGTCTTTTAAGTGGCTAATGTTTGTACAGCAGTATGTCAATCTGAGTTCGAGCAGTTTATATTTGAACAAAACAAATGTATGGAGTGTCTTCCATGACAATCACAACACACAACACAAGGGAATGCATTTCTTTTTGGATGGATAGAAACACCACCACTGTTATATATTTCATTGTATGAATTATTTAATGTTTATATAGAGTTATGTAGGCAGAAACAGGACAAACAATACATGGAGACAACGTGTGGAGATGTGTTACATTTACCAATGAATCAACTCATTTGTTTACGCTAGCTTCCTGTGGCACATTCCCAGTATGGTCTGTCTGTGAAAGTTAAAAATGTTCTACCTACTCCAGGCATATTCCCCCTTGACAAGAGACCTGTTAGGTGAAGTTTTGTTATCACATCAGAAATTACACAGGTTCCCATAGGAATGAGTGGACTTTGGGAATGATTTGCATATGAACACGTGGAAACAAGCTGTTAATGTGGGAGACCCCCCACGTGGAAGTACAAACACTGAAATAGTCGATGAAATATCATTACGTTTTTTCTTTGGTATCTGGTGATGAAAATTTAACGACAACCTTAACCCAAGTGACTTTATGTAGGGAGGCATGGGTACTTTGATAAGATTTGGTTCGATTTGATTTGAGTCATTACCTGTGGACAGTCCTGTGATCCATGGTGTTATTGACCTCCTAATTCATTGAGCTTGTAAGAGCTAATGGGTTTTCCAGTCATCAAACATGCAGACTGAAGGGGTGTTATATGTTTTAAATTGGATTTGTATTCTTTACAGTTTCTTGAGTTCATGGTAGCATGCAGTACTTTTTTCAAAAGAACCATTTTCCCCTCGGTGCTACGACTCTCTTTACTCAAAATATTGTTCCACTCCAGTTGTGCATGTTAAGAGGCATCTGTTATAATGTAACGCTCTGTTAACACTGCCACTCCAGAGAGAACATGACTGAGAGTGAAAAAGAGGGGAGAGAACAAGTCGGGAAGAAGATGAAGGAAAACAGAATAACAAAGGAAAGACAGAAAATTCTAGGGAGGAGTAATAACATCATTGGAAGTAAAAATGGGAAAGGGAAGTTGAGACAGCTTGAATGGTACAGACAGAAGGATGTAAATTTAAACATTTAAAATATCATAGATCAGTGTTTCTGTAAGAAATTACATCGTCTTCCTGTTTGTGATCCAGTGTGCTGTAAAGACAGAAGGAGACTGTCACATTGTTTGAGGTGTAAAAAGAAGCCACAGGTGGCCACATCCCCCACATGGAGGGATACACAAGATTAGATAAAATGACATTTGCTGTCCCTACATTTACATCTGGTTTTACATCAAAGGGTCACTGTCCTGGGAACAGGAACATCAAAGAAGCATTGTTACACTGTACTGAAAAGAAACTGTTTTTGTTTTAACTGAAGGTAACCTCCTTCTCTCCTGACTGTACTTAAGGGATATCAATTTAGAGTTTGTCAGAAGAACGCGCTTGCCTTCTTCTCCACGCTGCGTGAATAAACAAGATCTGATTCATTACGCTGAAGTCTGAAGTTCTTCGGAGACTTAGCAACTCTCTACCTCACAAAGGAGAATTTCCACCACATTATGGCGACGAGGATGGGATGGACGCTCCGCTGACTGTCGCCTGCGTTTGAACTGAAGGAGCTGCCGGCTGGAAGAGTTCCGCTCCGACAAACGGAGGTCTGGATTCCGCCTGACGTTTGACACAGGAGGCGGACAACGGGCGCTCCATTTAATAAGTGAGTACGGCATTTTGAATCATTTGCTCAATCGTAAAAAGCCTAGGTTTGGCATTTTGTAATCTTAATCCTGTGTGGTGTAAATGTCAAAGTTTAAACGGGTCCGCGTTTTAGAGGCCCAAAGATGTTCATGTAATTCCCGGGTATTGATTGTGTAAAGCGTCCGCGACCAGAGGCGCCACTCCATATAAAGCTGTGTGTTTATGGAGTTTTTGAGTTAAAACTATTGATTGTGTGAAGCGTCCGCGACCAGAGGCGCCACTCCATATAAAGCTGTGTGTTTATCGAGTGTTATGAGTTAAAGGGCTCAATGAGGAGCGCCTTTTTATTTCCCTTGTAATACCTGTGTGGTTTTGGGTAAAAATTATTTCCCTTGTAATACCTGTGTGGTTTTGGGTAAAAAACTAACAGAGCAGCACGAGGCTGTCAGCACTTAACGAGTAAAGTATACGAACAAATTGATTGCTATATATGTATCTACAGTGTGAAGAAACAATTTCAAGAAACTGTTGATATTTAGATGCTACTTACTGATGAGAAGTTATTAAATACTGGTCGACCAAAGCCTGATAACAGGTAAAATAAGAATATAATAGAATATAATAATAATATGATCCTATGTGAGATGCTGTAATAATGATATGATACAGTATACCATTATATGAGACCCCACTATGATAAAATGGGCGTATGAGTGATAAAAATATACGAAATAAGTATAAAGAATAAACTTTGATGTGACATTCAGTGACTAGAATACAGATTGTATTCTTAAGGCACATTCGTTCAGAGCAACGCACCGTTGCTCTGAACGAATGTGTCATATAAACCACCTGGCTGAATAAGTTGCTCAAAGTTATTGTGTGATTTGATGAGATCCAACCATACACAGTATGGAAAGATCAGTGTGATTGTGAACTTTGTGTGAACGATAAACCCATTGAAAGTTTAAGCAAATCTGTCCCAGTGAGTCACTAAAAAATTATGAGAAACAAAATGGGGAATTAAAAAGAAAATGTATCTGACCTTTTTACAGGCTCTGCTGATTTAAGAGCAGCCAAATGGGGAAAATGTGGTTAAGGATTTCAACTTTGGCATATTGTCACCCTTGAGGTGTTTTCAAAATTTAAGGCACATTAAGCACAGAATGTTTAAGATGGTGTAGAGTATGTTGAAAGAAAAGGTCAAATGAAAGTAGGGAAGAAAAAGATGGACTGATAAATTGATTTTCAAAATCAGTAGCAAGATTGAAAGAAATGTGAAAAGAGGGTTTGAGTAAGAAAAAGGGGGGAAAAGAATGTAGGGCTAGAATTTATGAAATGGACCTCCTCCCTGCTGTCTCCACACCTACAAGCCTTCAGCGACACCATCTCCACATGAGGTCAAGCACCCCAGGATGACTTCAAGAAAGAAGGGGGGGAAACAAATACACCCTGACTTTTCAAATGTCTTCCTATCTCCTAAACAGCAACAAATTAACCTGCTTCTTCATAAAAGACTTTTTCTCCAATAGCAGATTCTGCTGACTGCTAGGTGCGGAGTGAAGATCACAGAGGGTATGATGTTTCCCTAACTCCATGCCATGGCAAACAGGAAAGCAGACTGTCATTAAGATCCAGAAGTGTTCGTACACAGGCCATCTTAACTGCACGAAATGAAGGAGGTTGCAGAGAAGGCACCCGACACAAAGACTGGAGTTTTTGGTGGAGACTGAGTCCACATCGAACTATCAATGACAGTGCAACAGCACTGACCAGACGACCGATGCTACAGAGGGAAGGAGATGGGAACCTTGAGATTAATCAGCAGAAAAGGCGAGATCCAGAAGAATCCTGACCACATGAACCAAATGAAGGTGTGTGTTCATTCACCAGGAGACAACCAGAGGAGACAGTGGAGGAAGGTCAGAGCATTTGAACAAGCACATAGACATGAGCACAATTAAAGACAAGTAATGATGAGATACACACACACACACACACACACACACACAGAAACACTGATTGACTGATAAAGACGAGAGAAAATTGCTTCTAACACTATTTAATAGCTTAAGGGCTGTAAGCAAGTTTAAGTTTTTGGGGATATAAAAGATGCAACATTCCCTAAAGCTGAAGTCAGTACTTTTTGTCATTCAGCCTAGCAAAAAATTGAGGTGCCATCGTTGACTTCCTAAATCTCACCATGTACCTCCCCCATCATGCCTAAAGGGAAAAACAAATGGGGGGTGGAGATCATTAAAACACCTTAGGGTCATAAATGAGGCTGGTCAACATCCAGCAGATGTTCTAACACTAGTGTTAAACATTCTATCACACTGGGTTTCTTCAGTTGTTAATTTAACAAATGCATATTCGAGCATTCCTGTTCATCCTGACTCACAGTTCTGGGTTGCTTTCACTATCAATGGTAATATTTTATTTTTGGATGCAGATGCCATAGGGTTTTCTTCTCCAATTTTACTTTGGATTGCAGTAAAAGCTGAGAAATTAGCATTAGTAGCCATTGTGTGTTAATACACTTGTTCTTTGACAATGTTTGTGTATATGTTTCTTATGCAGGAGCATTGTCAAACTGAGATGGTGTTTCATTTTTGTTTTCTGACAGAAAGCGGTTCTAAAACTTTTGAAGGACCAGCTGCAAATTTTTTTAAAATGAAATGCGTTATTTTACTCCGGAAGGTCATAAATTGGGTCAAATTACATCCACAATCTTCGATGTTTTAAAAATCTGCGAATGAAATAACAAAAACAATAAACGATTGCCTTAATTGAATTTTGCAGGCTATTGTTGTCCATGGATTTTTAACAAATTGTGGAGATCTCCCAACACCTATATAGGTGTCGACATTTGGCCATGACTGACTATTTGACTTGGACTCCTGACACAGAGAAAGCTTCAACTGACTTAAAACAAGCTTTCTCGAGTTCCCCTATCCTAGTTTATTAAGCTTTATCAAAGGTTTTAATCTTTGTGTTTTTGAATGTATAATGAATTTTTTACAGAAGTTCTAACTCAGTCACATGGGGAAAAAACGACCTGTGAGATACGATTCAGATGAGAATTATGGTTGCATGCCTCAAGGCTGTAGCGGATGCTAAGAAAGCAGTTCTTGCCCCAGTCGTCATTGTTGCTATGTGCCTTTTTTTTTTAATTTAAATGTCCCACATGCTGTTAAATTTTTTCATTCACAGGAAAAACCGCCCACCTAACCCCAGTAAGACTGTTACACTGGAAAACATGTTGCTGAAAATGACCCCTGTAATTTCTAAAACAATGTGCTGTCCTGAACACACCAATTTTGCTCCCGACAGCTCAAGATGGAGAATCACATCCCTGTCTGGAAGTGGTTGATACGGTGTAAAAACAAAGACATGCACTCTGACATTTTCCTCATTAACTTTAATTTTATTTTTTTCTTTGTAGATGGCTATGCTATGAGAAACCCAACAAATGGATCCCCTTGTGTGTCATATGAAATATGCACTAACCATGACTAATCTGCCAAATAACCTGTCTGCTTAGACAACTGTTTTTTTTTTTCATTTTAGGGACCAGGAATCATATCACAGTACATACTGACTCTCATTATGCATTGAATGTATGTCATGATTTTCCCACACACTATAGGAAATGAAGATTTCTTACTTCTACAGGAAGATCTACTGCTCCTAGAAGTCAAATAGTTAACCCTTTCTCTGCATTATTTTTACCTATGCAAATGTAAATCTCATACAAGTGCTAATGACCCAGTGTCACTGGGAAAAGCAGATGCTAAGACTGCTCGTCAGAATAAAAATCAGAATACTGTATTCATCCCCAAAGGGAAAATTGTATTGTTTCAGATACTCTGTGCAAAGTAAAATAGAAATACAGCATGAGTGGAAACAAGTGCTAAGATAAAGATATAAATAAAACAGTAAAATAGACAATAAAAAAATAAAAATAATAATTAAATCAAATATACAATAAAACAATAATTAAGTAGACAATCTGGAAATATATACAATACACAGTGAAATGGTTAGCATTATAAAGAAAAATGAAAATAAGTAATTATAGTTTGTTTGCCCTGTTTTTATAAATAGCCACATGAGTCCGATCATCAAAGGGAGGAGTGGTACTGTTTTAATGACCACAAGCAGGAATGACTTCCTGGTGGTCCAGCTGCTCTCTCACCTGTCTCCTCCAATCTACAAATGGTTTTACCTGTCCTTTACTAAATGTATCTGTTTCAAACAGAAGCTGATGCTGTAGTAAAAAATCTCTATGGGAAAAAGAAAAAACTTATTGACCTCCCATCTGACCTGTGGGTTGGTGTAAACGGCCTCCTAGTACTGCCTAACCATATTTCTTTTCTATGCAAAGTTTGACACATGGTCTTGACCATGTATCAAAAGGGAGGATGTAGAATATTATGAATAGATTGTGGAATTATCAACTTTTTGTTAAAAACTTTGTTAAAAAATTGTGTGATTTGTGAAACTTACAATGTTGGCAGAGGTGTAGAAATGCCTCTGTCAGCCCATCCAAAACCTGAAGGTATTTTTGAGCATTTAATAATGGAATTTAGTGAACTCACTCCATGTAGAAATATAGGTATTGTCTCATTATTGTGAACAATTTAAAAAAAAAAAAAAAAAAAAAAAAAAAAAAAAAATTAACTGCTTTCCATGTAAAAATGCATTTTAAATAGATAAATCATTATTGAGGGAAATAATTCCCCGTAGGGGTCTCCCCTAAAAAGATAGATAGATAAAAAGATAAATCAATCAATCAAAAAATAAATAAATAATAAAATAAAATAAGGACGAATGATAATGGTTCACATTGTGTAAATATGGCCATGAACTTTGGGTCATGACAGAAAGAATAAGATCCCGGATACAAGCGGCCGAAATGAGTTTCCTCCGCAGGGTGGCAGGGCGCTCCCTTAGAGATAAGGTGAAGAGCTCCGTCACCCGGGAGGAGCTCAGAGTAGAGCCGCATCTGTTTCGGATGCCCCCGGGACGCCTCCCTCGGGAGGTGTTCCTGACATGTCCCGCCGGGAGGAGACCCCGAGGAAGACCCAGGACACGCTGGTGTGACTATGTCACCCAGCTGGCCTGGGAACGCCTTGGGATCCTCCTGGAAGAGCTGGAGGCAGTGTCCGGGGAGAGGGAAGTCTGGGTGTCCCTGCTCAGGCAGCTGCCCCCGCGACCCAGCCCCGGATAAGCGGATGACAATGGATGGATGGATGGATGGATGGATTGTGTAAATAGTTTTTATACAAAACATCTCCAAAAGCTACACATAAACCTTAAATATCATTGTGCTTGCCATCCAGCTAGTGGAGGTGCAGTGAAACGAGCTAACCAGACCCTAAAAACAAAAC
>CAEMYA010001375.1:136095-194299 GCA_903131615.1 Diplodus sargus
GGTGTAAAAAGAAGCCACAGGTGGTCACATCCCCCACATGGAGGGATACACAAGATTAGATAAAATGACATTTGCTGTCCCTACATTTACATCTGGTTTTACATCAAAGGGTCACTGTCCTGGGAACAGGAACATCAAAGAAGCATTCTAACACTGTAATGAAAATAAACTGTTTTTGTTTTAACTGAGGCCCCGTCCAGACGGGCGAAAACAAACTTTTTTTTCTCTGTCTTCCTCGTCATCGTTTTAAGAATATTTGCGTCCACACGGCTCCACTGACGACTGAAAACACTGTAGTTCATATTCCAGGCCTATAGGTGGCGCTTGACATTCACCAAAAACGGAGAAGAAGACACGGAGCATGCGCCTTAAGCTTGCGCGCTGTAAACAAACAGACAGTAGACGGAGAAACCGAACACAACAAGAAAAAGATGAAAATGGCGAGTGCAAGGAAACCAGAATCGTTTGTGAGGACCGGTAATGAGGTCAAACTGCTGCTGCGACTCACACTGAACTACAAGGCGAGTAAGTTGCAAGAAAGCTCAATATCTTCTGCGGCACGAACACGAGCATGTAGTGCGCCATTGTTGTTGTTGTTGTTGTTATGAGACGTCGCGGGGTGGGGCGATTGCGTCATCGTTTTGGAAAGTATGCGGATTCGCCGTCCACATGAAAACGGGAGGGCTGCGTTTTTCGGATTTCTCCACCCTGAGACCCGTTTTAAAAAAAGTGCGTTTTCCGGGCGCTGCGTTTTCAGGAGCCGTATGGACAGTCGGCCAAAACAATGCAATACGTGTGCGTTTTCGAAAAACGGCGTTGTCGTCTGGACGGGGCCTGAAGGTAACCTCCTTCTCTCCTGACTGTACTTAAGGGATATCAATTTAGAGTTCGTCAGAAGAACGCGCTTGCCTTCTTCTCCACGCTGCGTGAATAAACAAGATCTGATTCATTACGCTGAAGTCTGAAGTTCTTCGGAGACTTAGCAACTCTCTACCTCACAAAGGAGGATTTCCACCACAGTTTCTCAACCTTTTTTGGACCAGCCTATCCCACCTACCACCTATCCATTATCCAGGTCCCTTACTGCCCTCTATCCTATAAAATATAGCCTCATATGTTATATGTGTAACATATTATGCAGCATGTAACTTTCTGGCATTAAATAGGGCAGACAAATTTTGCGAATTTTTCAACTGAGTTTGGTCTGGCATTGATTTGACATTTCTATTCCAGTCAAATGAAACCTGGTCAATGTCCCATGTTTACAGATTTCACGTCTACTTTTGTTCATAGATTTATTAAAATGTTTTCAAATCTGACTCTTCAAATTGTTATTATATTTTTTGTTAATTTTTATCCCATTATCGATGTTGTTTTAATGTATGTCTTATGTAGGTTTTATTTAACTTTCTTTTGTTATCATTATTATAGCTTTTAATTCTTTTTCACTGTACTTCGTTTTAATTATTCTTAGTCGCTGTTTTGTCTTTTAAATTGACTTTATCTTTAATTTTTATTTCACTACACTGCAGCCAACATTTCTGTCCTATTATCATCATTATTATCTATCGGTAGGTTGGTTGGTTGGTTCAACTCGTGTTTTCGTGACTTTTTTTTACAAAAGACAAATAACAGAATATGATACAATTCAATAACACCTTAAGTCTGAGAGAAGAACTGCTTAACTTATTCTCTGCTATTCATGTTAAGCAGCCAGCAGGAATTCAGCATCTCTGTCTTAACCAGCATGGCCAAAGAAGGACACTAACACTAATGCACCATGGGCACAAAAACGCAGAAGTCCGAAATCTTCTTTGCATGTGCACCCAGTAAGCGACTTTCACTGGAATGAATGATACACCAGTAGGGCTACACAAATAAGAAACATATCATAAAATTGCAGTTTTTGTCAAGTGCAGTTGAAGAATCGCTTAATCTATAATGAAAACTGTTATTCAAAAATGATCATTCCCATTGTAATTCAAATCACAATATCGTCAAAATAATCACAATGTTGTTTTTAAATACACTGTGCTGCCTCAGACACCTACTGAAAAGAGAGCATCCCGTTTATCTTATTACATCCATGATTAAGCAACAGGAGCCGGTTGATCAGTAGTGAGCCTGAAGGATGGCTGGACCTCAGCTCTCTCTCTCTCTCTAGTTCAACAAAATGCAGAAATAGAGAGCCACATATTTCTGTTTCAGTAAAAGTAGAGTACAAAGCATAGACAGAGGTGAGGAAGGGCTAAGTATTGACTAATGCTCTAAAAATGATTTGGACAAAACACAAAAATAAAAGCGTCAATGGTTGGCTATGTTAGCTCTTTTACACTGTCTCCTGAGAGCTTTCTTCTTTTGTGCCCTCAGGAAATGTTCAAAGGTCTAAGACTGTAATTTGCTACACAGACAGACAAGACAGAGCATGTAAGCAGAGTATGGTGTGAATGGAGGACCTGTGTGTGTGTGTGTGTGTGCGCGTGCGTGCCTCTCTGCCTATCTCAGTAGGTGTTATCTACCTGCCACTACCTCTACTCAGTGTGGCCCTGCTGCGGTGGAGGATCAGGCTGAGATGAAAGTTGAGATCACAGTCTAAAAGCAGTGGATATTTTAGGAGCATATTCCCTTTGTCAGACAACGTTGCCAATGAAGCAGTCTGATAGTTGTGTATCATTCAGAATCAGGGCTTCCAGTGCTTTTTCTTGAAGCCATCTTTACTGAGGACACTATTATAAATCCGATTAATCAAAGCACAGACAGGCTACCACTCAGTGATCTGAGTCAGGTGCTTCTTTGAAAGTAACTCTTGAAATACTTTTCAAAGACTTGTTGATGCTTAAAAATGTCCATGTCTGCGTCCATTGGCTAAACAGTGATTGTTTGTCTGTAGCTGATAGTCATAATTTATCACTGTTTATAATATTATTGTCATTTTGTACATGTTTCAAGTTCCTTTGTGTGTTTGTGGTGCTTAAGAGGGCTGTCAACTTTTATTTTGAAAATACCACTTTTATTTTGACATTCTGTGTTTTTTGCTGCGCTGTTCCGGAGAGTAAGAAGAAAACATGAGAAGGTGAAGATGCACATGTGCTGTAGTTAAGCTTAACAGTGAAGTGTGAAGTTAAGGACCAATTTAAGTGGTTATAAAGTGATATAAAGTGTTCAAGAAACATCCGGAGACCAGAGATAATTCCTCCTTTACATGGCACACAGCCAACGAGGTAATTAATGTGTTTTTTCTGTATTTTACTTTGCAGAGTGTTTTTTCATATTTATGTTAATTTGCTAATGTAATCGTTAATACTGTGTGTGTATGTTATAGTTTTCACAGTGGTTTTGGAGGGAGCTTCAAATAAACCAGTACCAAGAAAGCCACTTGTGTTGTTCGTGCTCTGAGGGAGTTGTAGTGAAAACTCGGACTGTTCACCAGCAGGAGTGACTAATTAACGACGCAGCAAGTTCGAAGGATAGCCTTTTTCTGCAGTTTGACATCCTACAACTTATGTTGTTTGTTATTCTGTAAATACAAGTTGCTGTAGTGCATATTTTAAGTGTTTTTTGATAACTAGTGAATACTAACTGCCATTTAAGATTTGAGATTTTCTCAATGTCTGTGATTTGCATATATTGAGAGTTTATAGTAATATTTAAGGGTTAATTGTGTGATTTTGCTCACTTTAATTTTCTAAGGTGCATTTTGAGTAACAAATTGATACATTTGAGTGTTAATAGATGCAACAGTTGTTTATTATATTGAGCTTTTTTGTGAACACCCTAACTGCTAATGTTTTGCAAAGTTAAGTAGTGATTTAACAATGTCAGAACCAAAAGAACATATAAGTCAGGAGAGGGACAGTCTTAGGGACAGTGAACATAGCCAAGACCAATCTGAAGATGAAGAAGTAGATTTTGCAGAAGGTCACCAAGAGGAATCTCAGGAGCCTAGACGAAGTCAGAGAGTCAGAACCCTTACAGAAAAGGGTAAAGAAATGTATGACGGGAAAATTAAAGAGTTTTGAATGAAAAATTTGCTGAGAGCGGGAAGAAGAAGAAGCTAAAATTAGAGCTAAACGAGAAGAAGAACATGCACCTCTACAAAAGACTCTTGATGAGAAGAGGAGAAAGATTATACAATTGGAGGCAATAAAAAGTCTTAATGCTGCACAAGCAAGAATACATGTTTATGATCAGATGAAAACTGTAGAAGGGCAGAGACACTGTAAAACAAGAGAGAATAGAAGTTACTCAAGATTCTGCTCCAACAAGACAACAGCTAAATATACCTTTCATTCCCCAAGCTACAGCCACCTCCTCAAATGACACTACAGCAGAGCTTGTTAAAGTACTGGCTGGTGCTTTAACTGCCAATAGGATTCCAGTTCCAGAACCATCAGTATTCAATGGGGATCCATTGAAATACAATGATTGGAAACTCTCATTTGAAACACTTTGGCCAGAAAAACATTCAAGATCAAGAGAAGATATACTACCTGCGTAGATACGTAGGTGGGCAAGCAAAGAACGGGCTATTTCCTACTTGGAACTGAATCTGCTTATGCAGCTGCATGGGAGATTTTGGAAGTGAGGTATGGAAATCCTTTCACGATTGCAAAATCGTATAGGGACAAACTTCAAGCATGGCCTAAGATAGACTCTAAAGACAGCTTTGAGCTCAGAGAGCTCGTGGATTTCCTCCGCAGTTGTGAAGCTGCTATGGTCCATATTAAAGCATTGGAGATCTTGAATGACTGTAACGAGAACAGGAAAATTCTGTCAAAGTTACCAGACTGGCTTACAGCGAATTGGAACCGGAAGGTTATTGACGTTCAAGAAGAGAGCAACCAATTCCCCTCCTTCAGCCAGTTTGTTAAATTTCTGACAAGATAAGCAAATCGCCTGTAATCCTGTCACATCATTGCAATCACTGAAGCAAGCTGAGTCTGAGAGACCGAAGTACCAAAGACCTCAAAGCTTAGGAGCAAAGACACTGGCCACAAGTTCAAATGAAAGAGCTAACATTTTATGTGTTTTCTGTCAGAAAGATGGGCACACTTTGCACAAATGTAGGAAGTTAATGGAGAAAACAGTTCCAGACAGGATCAAGTTTATTCAAAATGAAAGGCTATGCTTTGGCTGTCTCAAGTCTGGCAGTCATTCAAAGAGTTGTCAAAGTAGAAGCGTCTGTGATGTGTGTCATAAGCGACATCCCACTTGTTTGCATGCAGAACGGCCTAAAGAAGAGGGAAACTCACCACAACTTCAAAGTCAAGAACAGTCAAGTACAACTCAAGAAAAATACAGAGTGAATCCTCAATCTGTGCAACATAAAGAAGCAACCACAGCTGCTACTTCAAACCGAGTGATATTGGAAGAAGTTGACAAACACACAGCTGCAATCATCCCGGAGTGGCTTTCATCATCATCTCAGCCAGCACAAGAAGTTCTTGTGTACGCACTTTTGGATTCTCAAAGCGACACAACCTTTGTTCTCAGTGAAATAGCTGAATCTTTGGAAGTAAACAAAGAACCAGTCAAGCTCAAGCTCTCTACTATGACCTCAAGAACCACCTTAGTGAGTTCCCAAAGAATAGATAACCTACAAGTCAGAGGCTTTTACACTCACAAGAAGATTTCTCTACCACCAGTCTATACAAGAGACTTTATTCCAGCCAACAGATCTCACATCCCAACAGATGAAACTGCAAAGGTGTGGTCTCATTTAGAGCACCTTCAAGGAGAAATTGCACCTTTACAGGACTGTGAAGTTGAATTGCTTATTGGATGCAACTGCTCACAGGCTTTACTTCCAAGAGAAGTCGTGTCTGGCAAGGAGAACCAGCCTTACGCACAGCGCACAGACCTTCGATGGAGTGTTGTTGGGCATGGCAATCCTTGTCTAGACTACGGTTACACCATCGGGATCAGTCATCACATAGTAGTGAGACAAGTGACACCAGCGATGGATCCATCTGTCAATCTCAAAACTAGAGTACACTATGTGAACAGAATCAAAGTGAAAGAGATCATTTCTTCAGACATCACAAACATCTCTGAATCAGACTTCTCAGAAAGAGCAAGAGAAAATGATCCAGTATCTCAAGAGGATTTGAACTTTCTCGCCAAGTTGGAAGAGAACATTACACAAAAGGACAGTGGTCACTATGAGATGCCATTACCGTTTAAAGAGGAAAGGCCAAAGTTACCAAACAATAAGGCATGTGCAATGCATCGTCCCAACTGTCTTGAAAGGACACTAAAGAGAGATCAGACATACTACCAAGATCAAGTTCATGGATGACATCATATCAAGAGGTGACGCAGAAAAGGTCCCTGAGGATGAAATTGACAATAGTCCGGCTTGGTACATTCCACATCATGGAATCTATCATCCACAGAAGCCAGGAAAAATACGTGTAGTATTTGACTGTTCTACCAAGTATCAAGACACCTCCCTCAACGATCATCTGCTCACTGGTCCTGACCTAACGAATACATTGGTGGGTGTCCTATGCCGTTTCAGAAAGGGTTCCATTGCAGTCATGTGTGACGTGGAACGCATGTTCCACCAGTTCAACGTAAAAAAGGAAGACCAAGATTATCTGGCAGCGCAAGGACAAGGTCAGTTCAGCGACGACACTGTACGCTTCATTCAAAGAAATTTCTATGTGGATAACGGTTTATCAAGCGTTCGAACTGAGAAGGAAGCTATCAAGCTTATCAAAGAATCAAGAGAACTTTGCTGTACTGGCAAGTTAAGACTCCACAAGTTTGTATCTAACAATGAGAACGTGATTGCAACCATTCCAGAGGAAGAACGTGCAGCAGTCAAAGATCAGGACATGGCCTTGAGTTCACCACACATGGAGAGAGCTCTTGGAGTGGAGTGGTGTATTACATCTGACTCATTCAAATTCAGAGTTCAAGTGAAACTGAATCCATTGACAAGAGGAGGTGTACTGTCTACAGTTGCTTCTGTGTATGATCTTCTAGGGTTCATGGCACCCTTTGTCCCTGGGGAAACAAATACTTCAAGAAATGTGTAGAGTGAAGGTAGGATGGGACAAAGATCTTCCAGAGCATTTAAAACCACAGTGGGAGTCCTGGATCAGAGATCTACCCACCCTAGCTGAAATAGAAATCAGAAGCGCATTCTAACCTCCACATTTCAGCAGTGTCAAAAGGTATGAGCTTCGCCATTTTGATGATGCGAGTGTCTCCGGCTATGGCGTATGTACTTACCTCCGAGCTGTCAGTCCATCTGATGAAGTTCACTGCTGTCTGGCAATGGGTAAATCAAGAGTTTCACCAACCAAGATAACAACTATACCAAGGTTGGAACTGTCAGCAGCAGTTGTAGTACATAACCAATGACGCCACAAGGTTTCAGATGTTTGTGGCCAACCGCATACAAAGAATCAAAGCAAGTACAAAGCCTGAACAATGGGCTCATGTTGCATCATGCTTTGTGAGGTTTGACTGCACAATAGCTCAAGAACTCCAACTGGTTCACAGGGCCAAAGTTTCTGTGTGAATTGCCAGCCAGAGAACTCAAGGTGAGAGTAATCGAAGAGGATGATCCTGAAATCCGTAAGAGTTTTGTGTGTAACACTAAAGCAAAGGAAGAAAAGTCATTAGTGGAACGCTTCAAGAAGTTTTCTGATTAGTCTAGAGTGGTAAAGGCAGTTGCTAGACTCAGAAGACAGATCAGTGAATACAAAGGCAAGAAGCAAAAAACTAATGAGTGTACAAGCTTGGAAGAAAGGAAAGAAGCAGAACTTGTAATCGTCAAGCTAGTACAAGAAGAAGCATTTCCTGACTTGATAAAGAACCTAAAACGAGAGAATGCTACCATCAAGACAAAAGACAGTAAATTGCTATCTAGAACTATCTAGATGTGACTCAGTGATGGCTAGAACATGAATATCATTGATTTTCAGCATGTTACAGATCTCGTTCATTTTATTTGGTAAACTACAAACATTTATGTGCGCAATATGTAGTCCCTTCTTAGGTAATTTTAAATTCACAGAACCAGTTTGAATCATCGAATTTGCCATAGTTTGACGACCTGCATGAGATATCCATCAAGCTCAGAATAACCAGGAAGTTGTTCCCTTTCAGTCGATTCACTCGGTACAACACATATATTATGGGATATCACGCCCCAGCGTGGCCTGACTGAAGACACCTCTATTCACGCCTTTACAGCAGATGACCTGTGGTGACGTATGTGCGGCCCCGCCTGCACATATATACGTCCACCGCCACAGTCATCCTTCAGTTCGATAGCCGCTCTTCACCGAGCCCAGCTGCACAGCGGGGCAACGTAGTGTTGTACCTCGTTCCTCTCCTTCAGGGAACAGAAGTTATTTTCATAACATTTCGTTCCCTTTCAGGCGATTCACTCGGTACAACACATATATTATGGGACATGTATACACGCCCCACAGAGCAGCCACCAAACCGGAGTCAAACCTCCAACACTCTAGTGCATCGTAGACCCAGCAGAAAGGACAGAGTGAGCCACTGAAGGGGCTGTCACGTCCAAACGATAAAACCGAACAAAAGTGTGCGGGGATGACCAACTGGCTGCAGCGCAGATATCACTCACAGAAACCCCTTTAAACAAGGCCCATGAGGCCGCCATGCCCCTGGTCGAATGCGCCCTTACACCTTGGGGCAACGGAAGACCCCTGCTGTCGTATGCTACGGAGATAGCCTCCACAATCCAGTGGGACAGCCACTGTTTAGACAGTGCCTTGCCCTTAGCCGGATTAGCAAAACATACAAACAACTGGTCACATAAACGCACACCCTGGGTGCGGTCTATGTAAGTGCGTAGTGCACGCACAGGGCACAAAGAATGTAACCTCCTCTGCTCCTCAGATGCAAACGGAGGGGGGCAGTAGCTCAAGAGCTCAAAAGTCATAGAGCTATAGGCTGTGGGGATAACCTTAGGCAAATACGCCGCATTCGAGCGCAATGTAACCTTAGATCCATCCGGAGTGAACTGGGTACAAGAAGGATGCACAGACAAAGCATGATGGTCACCCACTCGCTTTGCAGAAGTCAAAGCAAGTAGCAGTGCAGTCTTGTATGAAAGAAATTTCATATCTGCAGACTCAATAGGCTCAAATGGGGGTCCACAAAGAGCCTCAAGCACCAACGCTAAATCCCATGAGGGAACGCTGGGTTTCAACACAGGCCTCAGCCTGCGGACTCCCTTCAGGAAGCGCATAGCAAGAGGGTGAGCGACTGGCGTCACTCCATCAAAACCAACATGGCATGCAGATATATCCGCCAAATAGACTTTAATCGTTGAGAAAGAGAGACCCTTATCCAGCAGCTCCTGAAGGAATGTCAAAACATCCACAATAGAGCACTGAAATGGGAGTACATTTCGGTCCTGACACCACTGCTCAAACGCCCGCCATTTGTAGGCATATAGGCCCAGAGTAGATGATGCCCTCGCACTCTGGATCGTTGCCACCACATTTGGGGGCAGACCCTGAGCTATCAAATTGGACCTCTCAACAGGTAGGCATGTAGTCGCCACAGCTCTGGGCGTGGGTGAATCACCTCTCCTCCCGCCTGGGAGAGGAGGTCCCTGCGGAGAGGGAGCTGCCAAGGCCTTGCTGCCAGCTGACTGATTATCTCGGCGTACCATGACTTCGCCGGCCAGCGAGGAGCCACCAGGATCAGTGAGAGCCCCTGCTGGCGCACCCTCTCCAGAACAGACAAAATAATTTCCACCGAGGGAAATGCATACAGCAGCGTGTTGGGCCATGTGTGCGCGAACGCATCCATTCTCAGGGTGGCGCTGCGGTCCGTTATGGAAAAGAACAGGGGGCAGTGGGTATTTGCTCTGGAGGCAAAAAGATCCACTTCTGCCCTGCTGAAGCGGTCCCATATCTGAGACACCACCAGTGGGTGCAATCTCCACTCCCTCACAAGAGGACCTCCCCTGGAGAGAAGGTCCAGCCCCAGGTTCAGGTGCCCTGGAACATGTGTGGCTCTGAGAGACAGAAAATGAGCACTGCACCACAGCAACAGAGAGTGAGACAGTTTTAACAGGGGAAGGGAGCGTGTCCCTCCCTGCTTGTTTATATAGGAAACCACCGTTGTGTTGTCCGTTCTGATCAGAACGGGACGAAAATGCTTCAGAGCTAAAAGGGTCGCTAACCACCGACGGCTGATGGAGCTAATAGCTCCAGGTGGTTGATGTGGAGCCTGCATTGAGGTGGTTGATGTGGAGCCTGCATTGTGCTGGCGTCCAAACTCCTCTCACCGCTGCGCCCTCGCACAGAGCCCCCCAACCCCTCAGGGATGCGTCTGTGGACACCACCTTGCGAAATGACACCCTCCCTATACGGGACCCCTGTTGTAATAAACCGGTTTCCCTCCATGGGAGAAGAGCCGACACGCAAGACGGAGTTATCGTCAGCCTCCTCTGGAGGTGACGCGGCACGCACAGTCAGAGAGAATGAGTCCAGCGCTGAAACGCTCGCATCTTTAACAGCCCGAGCGGCAATACGGCGATCATAGATGCCATCATGCCCATCAGCTGTAAAATCGTCCGGAAACGCAGTTTGCGTCCCAACTGAAATTGAGCGAGGCAGCGGTGAAACGCAGCCACCCGGTGCTCTGACAGACGTGCTCGGCTCGAAGCGGAGCATATTTCCAACCCGAGGAAAGAAAACTGTTGGCTCGGGGTCAGTGAGCTTTTCTGTAGATTTACTGAAAAGCCCAGCGTTTGGATGTGCGACAGGGTCAGCGACAACTGAGCCGCTGCTCGCTCTCTGGAGCTCGCAATAATAGCCCAATCGTCCAGATAGGCTAATATGCGAATGCCTTTCTCCCGGAGCGGAGCCAACGCCGCCTCGACACATTTGGTGAATGTTCGGGGGGCGAGTGACAAGCCGAACTGCAGAACTAGGTATTCGTAGGCTGTGCCCTCGAATGCAAACCTTTGAAACTGCCTGTGGTCCGGGTGAATCGCTACGTGAACGTAAGCGTCTGTCAGATCGATAGTTGTAAACCAATCTCCCGGTCTGATCACGCTCAGTAGCTGTCTGAGTGTAAGCATTTTGAACCTGTAAGTTCGTAGGTATTTGTTTAACACTCGCAAGTCTAGAATAGACTGGAGCCCTCCACCTTTCTTCGGAACAACGAAATAACAGCTGTACCAGCCCTTGTTCGTTTCCGAAGCGGGAACAACTCGTATCGCTCTCTTGTTCAACAAGCTGTTTATTTCTTCCCTCATAACTGTTGCTGCTTCGCCTCGTACAACTGTGTTTATTACAGAGTGAAAGCGAGGCGGCCGGGCCCTGAACTGTAAACGGTAACCCATGGCAACAGTTCTCTCTACCCAAGGTGAGACTGCGCATGCGCGCCACCGAGGAAGATGAACAGCGAGCCGACTGACCTGCAGCACTGAGGGGGAGGGGCTGTCGCCCTCTAGCGTGCCGGGGGGGAACAGCAGCGCTGGTCTGCTCCGGCTTATTTGATTTGCAATGTTTTGAGAACAAAACGACATCTTTATTGAACTCAATAAATGCACATTTGCAACATTCACACAGTGAACAGGCACCATTTTTGGGGCATTTGTGTGTGAGGGGGAGTTGTGCTTGGGAGACTGTGTTAGGGGAGTGCAGCGCCTCTCGGGACTTGACCCCTGAACAAAAGTTTAACGCAGCCTTTTTGGCGGCAACAACCGAGGGGCAGCAGTGTCTCCCTGCTGCTGGAGCCCCTCTCGAGCCGATCCTGAAGCTAGGACGGCTGCTGTTTCTTCCTCCTGGGCGCTGAGCCCGTATGGAGGCCCGGTGGCGGACCCTTGCTCCAAGCCGAAGGGCGTGGATTCTGACCGGGTGCTTGCTGCTTCACCGGCTGGGGTCCCGACCTCGCCGGCATCGCGGACCTCTTGGGAGGAGGCGGCGGTGCCGGTTTGTGCAGGTTGGCTGGCTGTTTGGGCTTAGCATCACGTCTGGGGATGATGCTGCTCAGAGCCTCGGTCTGTTTCTTTCTCAGCTCAAACTTAGCCTGGATGGCGTCGAGCGACTGTCCAAACAAACCATCAGCCGACACTGGCTCGTCCAGATAGACAGTTCTGTCTCTGTCCGGAACGTCGGAGAGAGTCAGCCACAGGTGCCTCTGCGCCACCACCGTAGAAGCCATCCCTCTTCCCAGGGAGAGTGCTGCACAGCGGGACACTCGGAGGATGTAATCTGTAGCGACTCTAACCTCGTTTAGGAGAGGGGACAGTGGACTGTCAGAAGGCATACGTGACCCGAGTTCCGCCAGACACATAGCTTGATATGTCTGAAGCATGGTGACGGAGCTCAGTGCACGGGCCGTGCTTGCCTGTGTCCGGTAAATCTTCTCCAGCTGGGACGCGGAGAACCTGCAGTGCTTGGATGGGAGCGTCGTGGGGCTGCCGACACCATGGTTCTTGGCCGGGGCAAGATATGCTGCCAAATTACCTAAGAAGGGACTCCATAGGCGGAGGGTTGACCAAACCAGCTTTTTCAGCTCCATCCAGGTCCAAAAACTGTCTATAGCCGGGCACCGTGGCGCGGGTAGACAGCGGTTAGTTCCATGTCGAGGTGAGCTCCGCGACAAAATAAGGGAACATAGGCAGGTTATTCCTGACAGTCGTCGGTTCGGGAGGAAGGAAAAACCCAGAGAACCGCGACGGCTTCTGAGCCGGTGGAGGAGAGGGCCAGTCCACTTCCAGCTTCTCAGCTGCACGGCGGTACAGTGAGAGGAAGGATGTGTCGACCTGGTCAACCGGCGCAGCAGCGGCGTACTGACCCGACGACAGCGGCTCCTGTTCATCCTCCGATAAGCCATGCACATCCAGGCCGATGGCCAGCACGTCATCGTCCTCATGATAAGAGGCTAGCCTGGGTAGCGACTGGCTAGCGCCCTCGGAGGGGACCGACTGAAAACCAGCTAACCTGTCAGCACACTCCATATGGTCTGCCCAGCTTCCAACGGGGTCTTCGACCAAAAGCTCCTCGCCACCGGACTCGGACGAAGCCGGGTCCCTCAACTCGGAGAGGAGAGGGTCATGCCGTGCAATGGCTGTCTTTCCAAGGACTCTCTCCACGAACTTGACCCGTCTTTCGAGGGTTGAGCTCCGGAGCTGGAGACAGGACTCACAGGACTCGGGCTCAGTCAACGCTCTCCTGGCGTGGACAATCCCCAGGCAGACAGGACATGCTTCGTGGAAGTCCTTTTCATGCAGGGAGAAGCCGCATCCCTGAGGATAGGGGCGAACAGAAGATTTTCCCTTTGCTTGCTTAGGCTGAGCGCTCATATCAAGACACAAGACCAAAAGAAAGCAGGCGAAATTAGCGCTCCGCGGGTAGCCAGCAGCTAACACCAACAGGGGCAGTTAAGCTAACTTCGAGCTGGCAGTAGCCACAACAAGACCAAGCTAACTGGCAGCAGCTAGTTAGCCTGACTCGGTAGAGGTGTTCTTAGCGAGGTGAAGAGCGTAAGAACTGAAGGATGACTGTGGCGGTGGACGTATATATGTGCAGGCGGGGCCGCACATACGTCACCACAGGTCATCTGCCGTAAAGGCGTGAATAGAGGTGTCTTCAGTCAGGCCACGCGGGGGCGTGATATCCCATAATATATGTGTTGTACCGAGTGAATCGACTGAAAGGGAACAACTTCCTGGTTATTCTGAGCTTGATGGATATCTGATGCAGGTCGTTAAACTATGGCAAATTCGATGGTTCAAACTGGTTCTGTGAATTTAAAATTACCTAAGAAGGGACTACATATTGCGCACATAAATGTTTGTAGTTTACCAAATAAAATGAACGAGATCTGTAACATGCTGAAAATCAATGATATTCATGTTCTAGCCATCACTGAATCACATCTAGATAGTTCTATCCATGTGGATGGGTATAATTTTATAAGAAAGGATAGGAATCGAAATCGGGGAGGTGTGGCAATGTATATTCAGAATCATCTGCCCTTCAAAAAGAGAGACGATCTAACAATGAATCATCTGGAGGCTGTATGCGTACAGATACATCTACCTCATCAAAAACCTCTATTAATTAGATGTGCATATCAACCCCTTGCTCATATGTGAACTATTTAGATGACTTATGTTCTAGTCTGGATAATGCAACTAATGATAATAAGGAAGTGTTTTTTATGGGTGATCTGAATATAAATTGGTGTGATAACAAGAATAGCAATAAAACTAAATTATTGATATTTACAGAGGGGTGTAATATGAAGCAGATGGTTAGGAATCCACGCCCATCGAGTAACTGGATTTGGCCCCAGTAACCCCGCAACCGCCTTGATAAGGGGCGATAAAGCGGTAACATCCCCGCGACCCTAACGGAATAAGCGGAATCAGAAAACAGAACGGAACGGTTAGGAATCCAACAAGATTTTCTATAAGGAATGGCATACGTACTGAGACATGCATTGATCTGATTTTTACCCGTGTACCAAAACAGTGTTCAAGTGCGTGTGTGTTTCCTGTTGGTTAGTCTGACCACAATATTGTATCCATAACCAGAATATCTCAAATTCCAAAGAGACCACCTAGAATAGTAGTAAAGAGGAGTTTTAAAAGAATTAATTGTGAGGAATTTAAGAGGGATTTGGCTGCATGTCCCTGGGAATTAATATTTTAGAGGAAAACTTACTGAACTCTTAACTGAAGTGATGAATCAGCATGCTCCAATTAGGAAACGGACTGGTAAAGCTTGTTCTGCTCCATGGATAGATGATGAACTTAACAAAGTTTTTGAAATGAGAAATGAGGCAAAAGCTACATTTTTAAAATCAACTTTAGAATCTGACCAACGGATTTATAGAAAATTACGCAACTATGCACTGAAATTAAATCGCAGTAAAAAGGCCTCTTTTTACAGAAAAAACATTCACTGAGTGTGGGCATGACTCAAAAAAAACATGGAATACAGTTAGAGGATTGTTGGGAACAAATGTTGCACAGTATCCATCATTTGTTGAGGAGAATGGAAAGGTGATCACAAAGCCTGTTGATGTTGCCAATCATTATGCTGCTTATTTTGAAAACAAAATCAATAGACTAAGAGAGATGACAGACTTTTCAAGTTCAAAAGATACTCTGAATGATCTGATTGACAACAACATCATGCTAAGTAAAATGTGCTCTTTTTCCTTTTCCTTTGTAACAACTAAGGAGGTGATGAAATTGCTGGAGTCACTTCCTGATGAGAAAGCTGCAGGCTATGATTTAATGGACAACAAGTTATTGAGGTATGCTGCACCACAGATTGCTCCCCCCTTGAGGTATTTTTTTAATTGGTCAATCGACACTGGTCACTTCCCTAGAGTATGGAAGAAAGCTAAGCTATGTCCAATTCCAAAAAATAGTAAAGAACCTGTCTCACCTGAGAACAGTCGGCCCATTAGTCTTTTACCTGCACTGAGTAAAATTCTGGAAAGCATAATCAGTGCTCAGATTTGGTCATACATGGAAACTAATGTTTTACTCTCTGCTAATCAACATGCATATGGTAAGGAGCATTCCACTGTGACTGCTCTCATTGAGATGACAGATCAATGGCTAGAACAAATTGATTTGGGAAAATATGTTGGTGTACTATTTTTGGATTTTAGTGCAGCACTTGATTTGGTAGATCATAGAATATGATTGAAAAAACTCCTTCATTATGTATTCCAACAAACCGCGCTTGACTGGATTCATGCTTATTTATCTGAAAGAACACAATCTGTTTATATAAATGGATCATATTATTCAGCTCTGAATTTACAGTGTGGCGTGCCTCAAGGCAGTTGCCTTGGGCCTCTCCTTTATCTGTTATATACAAATGACATTTCATATGCTCTAGTCCAGGGATTCTCAACCTTTTGCAAGCGGGGCCCCCCCAAACCTGGTTCATTGCAGTTGGGGCCCCCCCTCCTCCTCAACATCCCCCGGTTGAGAACCGGAGAACCACTGCTCTAGTCCGATCAAAAATGACCATTTTTGCAGATGATACTACTGTGTATGTACCGGGGTATTCATGTGTGGACATCACTACAGCAAGACCTGGAAACAATTAAGGATTGGGCTGACATGAACAAACTCGTATTGAATGTAAAGAAAACAAAAGTAATGCTAATTGCTTCTGTGAGGAAGAAGCAAACTCTGCCCGTCTTACAGCTCATGACAAATGGTACAATGATAGAACAAATAGATGAGACTAGACTATTAGGTGTTCAACTTGATAGTCATCTGTCTTGGACACCACATATATCTAATCTATGTAAGAAGCTGGTTCAGACTGCTGTTATGGTTGGTAGAATAGCCAAATATTTACCGAAAAAAAATATTAAGAGATGCTTTAATTGTGAGTCAGGTAAATCATTGTGCTGCCGTTTGGGGTAATGCTGAAGTGGGAGAAATAAGTAGACTCCAGGCAGCGCAAAAAAAGACTGCACGAATTATTCTTAGATGTCCGAATGATACTCCAATTGAAGAGCGATACAAACAACGAGAGTGGTCATACATCAGGGATATAATAGCTAGGAATGTTCTTCAATTATTTTATAACTTACATGTTAAAAAGAAACCAGAACATTTTATAAGCAGATTCCAGCAGGTAAAAGACAGACATTTAGTGAGCAGAAGAGCAGCTAGCACAAGTGATTATGTTTTACCCAGGACTAGACTTGTAACTGGTAAAAGGATGTTTTGTTTTCGGGCTGTAAAGCTATGGAATCGTCTACCTGACCTCATTAGGAATTTACCAGAACAACATTTTAAACAAAACATTAGGGGTATTTTTTTAGAAGTATTTGAACTCTTTTATGGTAATTGTATGACTGTGATTGAGGGATAGTTTTTTATGTAATATTATCTGTATAAGTTTTGTTCTGAGTATATAATGTCATTCATGTGTTGTATGCATGTTTTTTGGTTGTGACTGTTTTATATTGTATTGTGTTTTAGTTATACTGTATTGTGTTTGCATTGTATTCTGTATTCTGTTTTTATGATATGGACTCTTGGAAGAATAGCCCAACTGGGCTAAAAGAGATCCAAATAAACAAACAAATAAACAAAACCTGTCTGTGTTCTAGAGCCATACACATAGAGATGCTGGATGACATGACAATTGATGCATTTATCAATGCCCTGAGAGCATTCATTGCCATAAGAGGAAATGTACGTCAGTTAAGATGTGACCAGGGCACTAATTTCATTGGTGCAAGAATAGAGTTCACCAAACTAATGAAAGAAATGGATCAAGAAAGAATAAAGATTCTTGGATGTGAATTCCTTACTAACCCCCCAGCAGCAAGTCACATTGATGGTGCCTGGGAGAGGCAAATAAGGACGGTAAGGAGTGTTCTTACAGCCATTCTTGACAAGTCAGCACAAAGACTCGACAGTTCTTCTTTAAGGACATTGATGTATGAGGTTATGGCTGTCAGCAACAGCAGACCACTAACAGCTGAGCATTTGAATGACCCATCTGGACCGGAACCTTTAACTCCGAACCATATCCTCACAATGAAGTCTACGGTCATTCTGCCCCCACCTGGGCAATTTGTGAAAGAAGATCTTTATCTTCAAAAGAGGTGCAACCGGGTACAGTATTTGACCAATGAATTTTGGATAGGATGGAAGAAGGAATATCTTCTGAACTTACAATCAAGGCAGAAATGGTGTCAGAACAGAAGGAACATGAAGGTCAATGATATTGTCCTTTTACAAGAGGATATAGAACACAGAGGTTTACCCAGGGTCAGATGATAGGGTGAGAAAACTAAAGTTGCTGGTTAGTGATACCACATTTGACAAAAAGGGGAAACCAACAACTAAAACAGTGTGACTTGAAAGACCTGTACAGAAGGTTGTTACTCTGATTGAAGCAGACTAAGATGTTTGACTGAAATTCCATGTCAGATAGTTAATAACCAGAAATGTTTCGTCAGGAAATTGATGCGTCTCGATTACAGTATTGTATTAAGAGAAATCCCACGATAAGATTTGTGTGATTTGGTGGGAGTGTAGCTGATAGTCATAATTTATCACTGTTTATAATATTATTGTCATTTTGTACATGTTTCAAGTTCCTTTGTGTGTTTGTGGTGCTTAAGAGGGCTGTCAACTTTTATTTTGAAAATACCACTTTTATTTTGACATTCTGTGCTTTTTGCTGCGCTGTTCCAGAGAGTAAGAAGAAAACATGAGAAGGTGAAGACGCACATGTGCTGTAGTTAAGCAAAACAGTGAGGTGTGAAGTTAAGGACCAATTTAAGTGGTTATAAAGTGATTAAGTGTTCAAGAAACATCCGAAGACCAGAGATAATTCCTCCTTTACACGGCACGCAGCCAACGAGGTAATTAATGTGTTTTTTCTGTATTTTACTTTGCAGAGTGTTTTTCATATTTATGTTAATTCGCTGATGTAATCGTTAATATTGTGTGTGTATGTTATAGTATTCACGGTGGATTTGGAGGGCGCTTCAAATAAACCAGTACCAAGAAAGCCACTTGTGTTGTTCATGCCTTGAGGGAGTTATATTGTCACTTGTTTAACCATGTGACACAGATCAATGTAACTTCAGGCCATGCCCACAGCATCTTCAGACTAAAGTCGGAATAAGAGCCAATCCCCCTCGGATTTAATGCTGCTGATGTCTGGTTGCGGGAAATTAAAATGAAATCAATGAAATGGAACAGCAAGTGAAAATCAGACTATTGTGGCTAAATCTTTACAGAGAGCTGTCTCCACCATAGCATCCTGAATCAAGCTGTTCCTCTCGAAAGGCAGTCCATGTTCTGAGCTGCCAGAGTGCAAGACTACAACGGGGCGAGGAGAGGTGGACTCTGTGTTTACACCATTGATGCTTGTTTGACAAAGTTTGACAGTGTTTAACTGCTGTCAAACTTTGTGAAGATGCCAACCACATTATCCTCATATACAAGTAAAAAAAAAAACCAAAGGTGCCTGTTTCCATTTCACTGGATCTCTGACAGTCATCAAATATTTGCTCTCCTGTTCTGCTCTGTGATTATGGCCTCTCATTAAGCCGTCAAGTCCTGGTTCTTTTATTTTGGTTAAGAAAGATGAGAAATGCAAAAGCTACCTCAATATTTGTTCTGATTAGTTTAAAATGATCCTTTGCTATGACTTCAAACAAGCAGAAAAAGAAGAAAACTTATTTGTCCCTGCAGGGAAATAAGTTTGCAGCACAATCAAAAGGCATTTACTCTCAGCAGTCCCCACTTGACATACCCAAACACACTCCAATGAGTAGTGTGTTGCAGTAATCCCGCCTGGAGGAGACAACGGCGTGGATGAGCTTCTCAGCGTCAGGAAAAGAGAGTGAGGGTCGGAGTTTGGCAATATTTCTGGGGTGATGGAAGGAGTTTTTGCAGACGTTTGATGTGAGCCTCAAAGGTGAGGTGAGGGTCAAATATGACACCAAGGTCAGTGACGGACGTGTAGAGGGGAATGACCTGCCGGAAAACGTAATGCTGGTTATGGAGGATGACTGGATCTGGTGAGGGGTGCCAACAAGTATGACTTAGTATGATAAGATATGAGTGGAACCAGTTGAGAGTGGTGTCAGTGGGTCCGATGGTGTTATGTTGCCGGTTGAGAAGGTTGAGAAGAATACAGTGGTCGACAGTGTTAAATGCTGCAGACAGGTCAAGGAGGATGAGAAGCGAGGGTGAGCCAGCATCTGCTGTCATCAGCAGGTCGTTTGTGACCCTCATCTGAGCTGTTTCTGTGCTGTGGGCGGAGCGGAAACTAGACTGAAACCTTTTCGAAAAGGTTGTTGTGTTTCAGGTGATCCTCTAGGCAAGCAGAAACTGCTTTTTCTAGTACCTTGGAGAGAAATGGAAGGTTGGAAATGGGCCTGTAGTTGGCAAGGGTTTCAGGGTCCTAAGAAGGTTTTTTAAGGATAGGTCTGATTATGGCTGTAATGTAACACACAACACTTAAGACTGTTTAGTTTGGTAACGTTTAATTTGAAGTGAAGACTTTTATTTTGTTAACCCCAATTGGGTATTTCCTGTTACTTCCTGTTAATGACTGTAGCAGCCATCTTGATTCTGTTAATGAGCACACGGTGTGCAGGTGTACAATCCTTCTACATCCTCGCTGGTTTTCTTCTTTTGGCATTGCAAGTAAGTAATATCTTTATTTAATAACCTTAGGAATGGAGACATGTTATTATTTGGTTTCGTTTGCTTGCTTTATAGTATATTTATTGATGTTTATGTAACTCTTGTAACCTGAGAGAGGGGGGTAATCTATCTAAAGAAAGTCTATGGCACCAATCCTGGCCCAACACTCTTAACATCAGTGCTTAAGGTTCATCAAAATGTATTAAACTCAACTAAGGGGTTGATTCGGTTACAGGTTTTTTTCATCCACTAGATTCTTAAGGAGATTGGCAGTAGCAGACTCTATGAAGAACAATAAGACCTCCAGCCCACACAATACACACACACACCACACAGGTTAATGGAAAATAGAAAAACCTTTATGTATGTATAGCGTAAGTTCTGTCCAGTTCTATTTCCTTACATACATCATCTGCAAAGCATAACTTTAACTTGAATACCTCAGTTTAACTCAACTTCCAACTCTAATGTGCAATTAGGGGTAAATTCAAGTCACGAACATTGGAAACTAAATAACTCTATTAAATGTCCACATTTACAAATTAAATGCACTACTCAGTCTTTTTAGTTTCCAGTCATTGCCTCTTTAAGTTCTGAAATCCTTCCAGTTAAGGTCCTTTAATGAAAGAAAAGTTACTCTTCAGTTCAAAAGACTCTCTTCACTTAATCGTGGAAATTAAATGATAACCTACAGTACAGTATAAATACAATAACTTTTTTGAAATGAACTGTCTTCAGTATATTTCTTACAACTCTCAACCTTCTGGATTTCAAAATAATACACATTTATACTTTACAGTGCATGCCTAACAGCTTTAAACATTGCAAATACACACAATAACCTCATGAGCTTTACCTGGGCTACAGCAGTGGCCAGGCATGGACTGGCCATCTGGCGTACCAGGCATTGCCCGGTGGGCCGACAAACATTTTTGGGCCGGGCTGTCATAATTTAATGAAAAAAAGTTTGTTATAAATCATTTTTATCGACCGCGACGGCCCAGGGGTTTTTTTCTAGAAGGACATTGGGCTAATCCAATGAAATCTCGCAGCCCTCCTCTTTTTTACTAAGTGCACAATTTAGAGGGGGCGGCCCATTGGTCCACCTTCAATATAGACAGTGGACTGAACCAATCAGGATATAGTACGACAGCGGCCCCACCCCTTCTCTGCGCTGTCTCCTGTAACTTCTGCTAGTTTCAAAGTGTTGAGCACGAGGAGTGACAACATGGAGCAATTAAAGAGAAAGAAAAGTTGCGTGCTAAGAGAAGAATCTCACTGTAAATGCTGCAAAATGTGCTAAAATCACAGACTTGCTCGCTGGAGGGGCTGCTGTAGCCTCCACGTCCTCTGAGGTAGCAATGAGCCAGCAACAGCAGGTTGAAGGTGAAGACAGCAGCAGCGCGCAGGAGAGGAGCAGCCAGAGATGCAGGCTGACTGACAGGGACAGTGTAGTACAACCGGTAAGCAGGTAGTAACGTTAATACAGGGACTGTGAGATGATGGAGGTAACGTTAGCTCTATTAGCCTACATGTAGAGTTATCAGTGGGTCGGGCCGGCCCGACAAACCCGACCGGACCCGTGGGCTCAGGTCCGGTCAGGTTAACATGGGGGCGCTGCAGACAGTTCATGCCGGTGTGTCGCGCTGCGGCTAAAAAAGCTCACCAACATCAACAAAAGCATACTCAATAGCTTACTTACACACAATATCCTGACTGGTTTTTGTCTTACGACTCTCGGAAATAAAGGTAACACAATACTTAACAGTTTCACATCGGCATTTTGATGCTAGTCATCTAACTCGGGAAGCTAACTCACCAGGATATCCACGTTAATTGGAGACAACGCCCGCCCGAGTTTCCCTCGCTGACTCCTCTTAACAATAATTTGGCAACTCAGTAGTTTCCCTCTCTTGGCAACACTACCAACTCCTCTAACATTCACTTCAACTTTGGGAAATTATTCATGAAGTTGTTTTACTTCTAATCTATCCAACATACTTCACCTGTCTTGGCTGCATGCTCTGCTGTGGTCATCGGGGGTTGTGTTTTTTTAGGAACCTCCCTGTGCGCCGCTGCTTAACGATGTCACTTTCAAGTGATACATTTAAGGAACATTTGTAACTCAGAAAATGACCTGGGTTACATTTAGTTACTTACCTGTGTGTTTTATTGTGTGTTTCAGTTTTACCTTTTCTTCAATAAATCCTGCTAAATACGTACCTGGCATATTCCTTGGAGGATTACTTTGGGAAATTAGTAAACTTGCTGTATCAAGCTGTTGAGAACAGTATAATGGTAGTTTTTAGGGCAGGTGGAACATAGCCAGCTTGGATGGACTGGTTTATCACTGTGGTGATCAGAGGACTTATGATAGAGATGTTTGTTTTCACCAGGGCTGTAGGAAAGGGGTCACGGGCACAAGTAGAGGGTTTCCTACTCCTGATGATATCCTCAACCTCTTGCTGTGAGACTTCAGGAAAGCAGTGGAGAGGCTGGGAGATCGCAGACTGTGGGTCGACAGTCAGGGTAGGTAGAGTGGAGAGACAGCCAGATAGGATGGCAGGGATGGAGTCAATTTTGGAGCAGAAAAAGGCCATGAAATTGTTCCAGTGTTCTTCTGTAGTTTCTATGTGTGGGGCTGTTTGTGGCTTGATGAGATGGTTAATGGTGGAGAATAGCTGCTTAGAGTTTCAAGGATTCTCTTTTATGATGTTGGAGTAAAATTGTGATCGTGCCTCTCTGAGGGATTTTGAGTGGGCCCTTTGATGTTCCCGATAGGCTTGTTTATGTACAGTGAGTTCCAAGGCTTTATAACGCCACTCCAAAGCACGCCCAGCTGTCTTCATTTTCCGCAGTTCGCTTGTGAACCAGGGTGTTGAACGGGAGAACCTGACTGTTCTGGTTCTAATGGGTGCATGGAGATCCAGGATGTTACCCAGGGTTTTATTATAGAAATCTACAGAATCACTGGCTGACGAAAGCTGAGCAGAAAGAAGACACGGGAGGTCCACAGTCAAATGATCTGGGTTGATGTTTTTCAGGTTCCTAAAGCGGAGTTGGTGTTTTTTCTTAATGTAGGGGGACAGAAATGGTAACTCCATGGAGATGACCTTGAGGTCAGACACGCCCAGGTCATATACCAGTAGATTGCTGATGGGGTAGAGCCTGTGATGACCAGATCGAGAGTGTGCCCCCTGGTGTGAGTGGGTACATCAACAAGTTGAGTGAGATTAAAACAGTCCAAAAACTGATGAAATTCAGCAGCAAGTGAGCTGGGGCCTGTTGCGTACGCACAAAAACGTGGCGTACGTCATTTTCCACGCCAACGTTCAGATGTATCAACAGTGAAATGACCGTGGAAACGTGCGGTGCGCCACGCCAGCTTCATGGCTTGCGTACGCACGTTTCTACAGCTATTGTTCCTTTGGCGACACGTAGAGGTGATGCTGGGAAACTGTCAATTATGTGAAAACAATTAGTCCTCAGAGTAATGTGCACATCAGAGACAATTAATGGACAATTAATACACACATGTTTGCAATCATATGGATGGATATAAAAGCATGCTCAAAGTGATGAAAAAATGGCATTAACAATGGCAGCCTTGGCCTTGTTAGAAGACATCGCAAATGGTTATATCAGACGTGAGAGGACGTTTAGAGAACGGGAAGATCTGCTGGCAAATGACGACAACTGGCTCATGAGTCGTTTTAGGTTGCCGAGGCCAGTGTTGCTGGAGCTGTGCGCAGAGCTGCGGCCGGGAGCCAGGGGTTGTCCTTGCGCAATTCCCATACAATGCTGTTGAACAGGCCAAAATTAAAGCGCGATTTGCAGCAAGAGCCGGTTTCCCTGTAATCGGAGCTATTGACTGCACACATGTTGCTATAAAAGCGCCATCACAGGATGGATTTGTTTTTGTCAACAGGAAACATTTTCATTCAATTGATGTTCAAATAATATGTGATGCGCAAATGCAGCTCACCAACATTGTGGCAAGGTGGCCTGGTTCAACACATGACTCGTTAATTTTTACCAATAGTATGGTTGGTAACAGACTGGAGGCTGGCACGGTGCGCGATGGGTGGCTTCTCGGTCAGTAAATAATTTATCCTTTTAATTGCGCCCCGAATGTAAACCAGCACAATGCCTGTTTGGGCATGTGCATTCAAATATGTGTATGTTTTTCCCTGGTGAAAATAGAGCGGCAGAGCTATCTAACAAGCCCTTTATTGTCTCCTTGTGTTCAGTATTTGTGTCAATAAACGCGTGCGTAAAGTTGGAAATGTCACACTGCAGTAGCCACTTGCAGTCATTAATGGAAGTGTGATCAGTCTTGTCAATCCTTGTAATGAAGTTGTTTTGTCCTTCTGTTTCTTTCCCACGAACGGTATCACTTATGTATTATTATTATTATTATTATTATTATTATTATTATTATATATTTCTTTAAAAAAAAAAAAAAAAGCAATAGTGATTCAATCAAGTGGTGCACGAATAAAGGAAACTAAACCTATTTCACATGTTGTATTCCTCGGTCACGCTTCAGCGATGGGCCGAAATCCTCCGCTTTACCTTCACGTCGGACCATTTTTAAAAAAAAATTGTATTTCATTTAGTGTGCGCTGCTCCGACCCCACAGCGTTCACTGCCTCACACACACGCTCCCACTCGCATTTCTTTTTTTGTGTGTTTATCCCTGACAAAAGGCTACCAAATAATACAGATCTTCGCGTCTCGACTTCAATTAATAGAGTTTCAAGCTCAAACTCGGTGAAGTTGCACTTCTTCCCTTTACTTAGGTGTGAATCTGATGATGCAGAGAGGGGAATCCCCGGTGCAGGCCCTATTTAAATTAATTTGCATATTTAAATGGGGGCGTGGACAGGGACAAAGGAAAAGTGCGTGGATCCATGCGTACGCACACTTTGATACATCTGATTTTTTTTGTGCGTACGACAGTTGCTGGATTCTAGCGTACGCCATGTTTCAGTAGGAAATCCACGCAAGTCTTAGTACATGAGGCCCCTGGAGGGGGTTTTCAAGTGGGTGTTCATGCCTCCCAGTATAATTGTATTGGCAGATGTGGAACAGAATGATGAGAGGAGGTTGTACATCTCCGGAATGAAAGCTGGGTTTGTTTGGGTGGACGGTAGATGAGAAGTACAGTCATGAGGAACAGAAGCTTACATTTAAATGCAAGGCTAACCCTCGGAGGAGGAGTAATTTAACATCATGCCAATCGCGAAGGGTGTCCGTCTTTTTGCCGTTAGCCATGGACATGGGGTAGCAACAAAGGCTCATCGGCAGTACAACAGAAGGAGGCGGGACCAGGAGACCAGTCGCTCTTGATGGAACAAGAGAACCTGGTGCCAGGAGTCCGGTTGTGGCAAGGAAGACTGTAGCCATCTCGTTAGCTGCTAAGCTAGCAGTTGGCAGTTGGCAGTTGGCGTCTGCTACCAGAATCTTGAGATGGGCGGTTTGCTAACAGTTTGATGACTTGGCTGAGGGTTCCCGGAACAGCAGCGGCAACAGACTATCCAAGTGAATATCCCGTGATGGCAGGCTGGATGGAGACGGGAGTCTTTGAAAAGTGGCTAACTGGCAGCAGCTGAACATCAGTTAATCAGGAGGTCAATCCGCTGTTAGCCGGTGCAGGAGCACGACGGTAGTCGGTGGGTGGACAGACATCAAATTCGGTTACAGCAATCGTGGTAACAAGTACACTACTGTAGACTATTTTCTCAGTTAAATCAGTAAGTTAAACAAACTGAAAAAGAGAAAGGAGAAGAGGCGAACAGGCAGCGTCCTCTCCTGTCCTCGGTTGCTAGGCAATATCAATCAATATCTATTGAAAAAATTAAAAGCTTGTTTGATGCTTCATTGTCAGTTTGCTGGACACTGTTGGTTTTTCTTTTTCTGTGCCTGAGTTGCAATGCGAAACCAGCAGATTTTTTCACAAAACAAAGTCAATAAGAGCAGAGTAAAACATTTTGAGGAACCATTTTAGTATAGCATATTCTTCAAAAAGTTAATTCTTTGTTGAAGTAAGTGAAGAGGTACCATTTAAAGCAGGGGCCGTGGGTAGTATCGTGCTTTCATCACTGTTGCTGGCAGAGGTGGGTAGTAACGAGTTACATTTACTCCGTTACATTTATTTGAGTACGTTTTTGAAAAAAAAAATACTTCTAGGAGTAGTTTTAAATCACTATACTTTTTACTTTAACTTGAGTAGATTTATGAGGAAGAAACAATACTCTTACTCCGCTACATTATGATATACTGAGATCGTTACTTTCATCAGAGATGATAAAGCTTTAAGCTATCCAGTATCTCTACTTTTATTTTGTCAGAGACAGACGTACGCTCAAAGATCTACCGCGTGACTGTGTTTAACCAATGAAACTTAGCCCTAGCCGTGCAGTCTCGTCACGTGACCATATTCAATATCAGCGGCGGGACGGGTTAGCTTTGCGGCTACTGCGGTCGATATCCACCGTCTTTTGATAGCAAGAAAAATGACAGAATCAACGGTTGGCAATGCAGACGAGGACGAAGAGGAACACCCCTGGCCTCATATGGAAAGCATGTTTAGTTTACAGACAGTGCGAAACAGCAGTTACATTATGCGGTGTCTTCTGTGTCTCCCAAAACAAACAGATATTTCAGCATTCAAAAATTCGACGTCTAACTTGAGGAAACATGTTGCAGTAAGTAACGTTAGCCTATGACCTAAATTCGTTTTGGGTTTTTTTTTGCTGTGGATAGGCAAATGCTTGTCTTGTTAGGTTACATGAGTCTATTCTGTGCTGAGCTTGATCTGCTTGTAGCCTCATAGATATGTTTTTATCCACAGAGGGTTCACCCCAACAAACTCTCCAAGTACACAGACTTAATGCAAACTGCAAAACACAAGAAGAGCATAATCATCAAAAAGCTGAGTGCTGTGAACTATGTTGCTACCACAACAGACTGCTGGTCTGCCAGACAACGTAGCTACTTAGGTGTCACCTGTCACTGGATAGACAGCACCTCACTGGAGAGGCACTCTGCTGCATTGGCTTGTAGACGTCTCAAAGGCTCGCACACGTTTGACATCCTTGCTGCCGCATTAGAGGAAATACATTCTGAGTACCACATCCGGGAAAAAGTGACCAGGACGACAACAGACAGTGGCTCAAACTTCTTGAAGGCCTTTCGATTAAATGGCGAGGAGAAAGAGGAGGAGGCCACCAATGTACAAGAGGAGAGTGACTCCACCCTTGATGATGCAACAGAAGATGAGAGTGAGTCAGAGGTGGATTATCAAGATGTGTCTGCTATTCTGGATGACAACACAGTACCAACTTCCAAGGCACCAAAAGTGTGCATGCCATGTCCTCAATCTTATATCCACAGTTGATGCCACTGCTGCAGGAGGAGCTGCCAACGAAACATACAAGAAGCTGTCTCGGTCTGCTTTTGCAAAATGTCATGCTCTTTGGAGTAAAACTAGCAGGTCAACCATGGCTCATGAAACAGTGGAACGTGAATGCAAGCTGCAGTTCCTCCGACCCAATCAGACACGCTGTAGCTCCCTGTTCCTCACTGTCGAAAGGATTGTGCGCATCCACCGAGAGCAAGGAGAACAAGCAATTCGCAATGTCTGCACAGCATTAAAGATAAAGATGTAAGTTGACAAAACTTATATTTTATTTTTAACAATAATAAAAATAAATAAGCCTTGTTTAATGGGTGAATCTAACTGTCTCAAGTAACTTAGTTTTCTTTGCATGGTGATGTGACAATTGTGGATTAGGCCTATGTGAATGAAATAATTTAACAAATGTATTCAATTTTTATTTATTTGTGTATTTAACATTGACAATGCACAATAAATACATTGCACCAGAAATATCTTTAAGTATTTTTTTGTCATAACATCTTTTACAGGTTCAATCCAGCTGAAATGGGATTTTTGGTCGAGTATGCTGCTGTGATGAAGCCTGTTGCCATGGCCCTTAATATCCTCCAAGGGGAATCATCTGTACATATGGGCCTCCTGCTGCCAACACTGTACCAGTTGCGGGACAAGCTGAAGAGGCTCGAGTCATTGTGCAAAATGTGTACACCTCTTGTTCACTCCCTGCAGAGAGGGATCGAGAAACGTTTTGGAGACGTCATGAAAGAGCCTGAGCTGATTGCAGCGGCAATACTCCTACCAAGATTCAGAACATCCTGGACCACAGATGAGAACATCTTAAATGCTGGTAAATATACTTGTATAATAATTCAAATGTGAACCAGTAGACATTAACATATAAATCTGTATAATGTTACTGTAATTAAGGACTATAGTGTGTCAGTGACAAACCACAGTGTGGCAATAGTGAGATGCTCAGGTAGCTTTTAATGTCAAGCATCAGCAACTTGACTGCCTATACAGTAGAAGGATAAGAATTATGTGCAGACCCATTGTAATTATTTTGAAAATGATTTATCTTGCCACAGGCCTTGACTACATAAGAAATCACCTCGAAACCGACTTGGATGATGTCACCAGTACAAACAGCAACCACTCCGATGAAGATGACTTTTTGCATCCATGGAGTCAGGAAAATCTCATGTAGGAGAGCTGGAGAGGTATCTTTCATGTCTGTCCACTGCAGGTATGGATCTACTCCACACCTTTCCTCACATCAAGAAGTTGTCACTCAAAGTCAACACAGGTCTTCCTGCATCTGCAGCCTGTGAGAGACTTTTTAGCCATGCAGGACTCCTGTACACTGCAAAACGATCACAGCTAGGTTCTATTGCAGGAACCTAGAGAGCCAACTAATGTTGAAGATAAATAGTCACATCACTGAGTGACTATTTGGTGAAAATGTTTGTTTCTGCATGTTCTGTCACAAACACGCAGTTTATGAGAGTTTATGGCCTTGTTCTGCCTTATGCTGAGCCACATGCACAGAGTTTATGGGCTGTCTTAGTCTAGTTCTGCCTGCTGAGCTAGGTGAAAAAGTTTGTGTTACAGTAATTAATTTTGTAAATATTGAATTTTTTATGTACTTTATTATTCATAGATTTTATTTTTATTGAGGTACTTGAATTTACCTAAAGATTATTTAATTTTAAGGTATTGTTTTATTATTTATTAATTTTATTTATTTATAAAACAGTTTATGGGCTGTCTTAGTCTAGTTCTGCCTGCTGAGCCAGGTGAAAAAGTAGAGAAGTTTTGAAATTTGTGTTACTGTAATTTATTTTGTAAATATTGAATTTTTTTATGTACTTTATTATTTCATTGATTTTATTTTTATTGAGGTACTTGAATTTACCTAAAGATTATTTTATTTTAAGGTATTATTTTATTATTTTTTAATTTAATGTATTTATTTTATTTTATAATTTTACTGATGGGATAAACGTACTCTGCTTTCTGTAATTTTGTCTGATTGAATGCTAACAAATAAATGAGATGTTACTCAACAGTTACTCAGTACTTGAGTAGTTTTTTCACCAAGTACTTTTTTACTCTTACTCAAGTAATTATTTGGATGACTACTTTTTACTTTTACTTGAGTAATATTATTCTGAAGTAACAGTACTTTTACTTGAGTACAATGTTTGGCTCTACCCACCTCTGGTTGCTGGTATTATGTTCTTCTACAATATGGGTTTAGCAAAAAATGTGGCTGCGACAACATGAATTTAAAGGGCTAACACATAGCTACTGTATTTTGTGTTACATCCAGTAACTTCTGCTTTCCCTGCTAAGGCCAAAGATGTTAAAGATCAAGTAGCATCCTAAACATCTCCAGAGAGGAAGCAACACAAACACGATTATTTACTCCCACTATCTGAGGAAGTGAAGACCCAGTGGATTAACTTTATTTGTGATGAAAATGTTGCCACAACAGGAAAACTCTTATATGTTTGCTCTTATCATTTTGCTTCAGACAGCTTTCTCAACAAGGGCCAGCAACAGAAAAAGCAGGATTCACCTCAAAACTCAAGCTCAAGGATGGATCCTCACTGAGTTTAAACTTGGAACCTATACGTTTTGCCATCATACATCTATTGTAACACACTGTATTAAGGAACAGTCAAGAGAAATTGTGTGAACATTAGGCCTCACTTGAAGCTGATCAAATAACCATAGCAGTAGGTTAGATGTAAAGAGTTTTTGCTATGTTTACATGGCTAAACTCAAACAGGCTTTATGTAACAATTTGTGGACATTTACATATAATCATCGCTTTCTTATTGGCTATATGTGACCAGAGTGTTACGTGACATGAAAAATGAGACCTTCCCTGTCTATCTATGTTGTCTATACAAGCCTGTGGACAATTAGTTTAAGTTGTTTAATGATGTTGAACTGTTCTTCGTGAAGAACAGTCCAACATCATCTCAGTGCCTCTCTCAGCACCGCTAACAGATAGCAACAGTTAATAAAGCTACATCATCAGACAGACTACTCCTCACAACACAAACAGTCCTATTAGAAGACAATAAACAGATATTGTTTTAGTTTAGATATGATCCCTTACACTGCCAATAGAATGAAAAGATGATCATGTTTAAATCACATCCTTTTATTTATGTAATCCCATGACAGTCACCACAAAAAACAGAAATATACTGTGATAAAATACAGATTTTATGTTGATATTTCGAATGAACTATTAACCCACACAGACACACACACACACACACACACACACACACACACACACACTTGTGCTCTCAAGGATATTAATATTGACATTAACCCATTCTCTCTCCTGCAGTGGGCAACAAGCTCACACTCCCTGGTGATTACATAACATCAAATGGACGGGTAATCCCAGATTACACATTGCAGAGAAACCATCAAAGGATTGAGAAAGTGCTCATCAGGGTGAGGGCTGCTATTCACACACTCACACACACAAGGCTCTCACATGAAAACAGGGCACCACTAGTATGCTTTGAAATTTTTCATGTTAAACTTAACATCCACACGTGTCCAAGGACTCATGTCAGAGTGACATTGAGATTGGCAGTGTACTGACACTGTATTCAGACAGCTTCAAATCACAACACCTGCTCATTACTGGCACAATATCAGCTGCTGGTAAGCCGGTCTGTCAAAAGTTGAAGTGCAGCCAACTTCTCTTCACTGGCCAACAGGCTTTTAATGCCAAAAGATAATGTACTTCTTCCATTCAGTGACACTGAATTAACATTTGGTGGTTATCCTCTTGAGCTGCTAATGTCAAAGACAAGTACTGCTTAGGAGTTTGACAAATTTCACCAACCTAGCACAGACAGATCAGCTATTAGTCTAAGGAGTCATCAGTAAATAGTGGCCCAGACAGCTTGGAAATCTGCCCCTGTGTCCTTTAGCATTCTGCTTTCAGTACTCCTCACTTCATTTGATGTTTTATTTATGTATATGGTTTTATTTTGAGGCAGGGCTAGGCTACTGCTTGTGCTGATTTGACTGTCTCAGGCATGTAATTAAGCCTTGTATCATCTAAAATAGTTTCTGTGAAGTGCTGTACGTGCTGGTTTTTACTAGCTTTGCAGTCAGTTTTGGGGTAATAAAGATTATTGAAGAAAGATCTTGTGAGTGTCCTCCATAGTACAGATAGGATAGGATTTGTGCTGATAAGAGGGAATGTCAGGTTTTAGTGTTGTACTCGTACTGGCAATGCATCTCAGGTCATGTTGTAGAAACTAATTTAACGAGTAGTGTAACAAATTACTTTCTACAAGGAGTGAATAAGTAAAATAATGTGTTGCTGTTTTAAGTAATACGTAATGTGTAATACATAGCAGATGTCTGAGTGACCTGGACATCTTATTGTGTTAATATCAAACTGTGATGTAACACCATTTAAGTGGAAAAACCCCAAGTTTTGACAATGTTCTATTACCAATAACAGTACCTGAAAGAGGCATTTAACCAATTTTACATCTTTAAGCCAATTTACTAGTCACATGGGTCAGCTGGAAATGTAGATCATATATTTTGAATAATATATATATCTAAAGTGATATCGAAATTGGGTACAATCCAAGCGACAGCAGATCAAGGAGAAGCCTTTGAGTCCACATGGCTGCATTACAGTAGTCAACAAGTTAGACGACCAGAGCCTGTACTTGAAGTTGATTGGCAATCTTGTCTGATGGTATACTGTATAGAGCAAAGTGACACCACTTTTGTGGGAAAGAAAGATGTTAGCAGTGAAATCCCACTTTATTCATCGCACACTGCTTCTGTTGGCAGGATTACACAAAAACTACTGAATGTTTTTCCCCCAAACTTGGACTGAGGATGGCTCTCACAAGCACAACCAAATCTCTGTCATTATTATTATCTCCTTACTGTAAGCTCAGTGGTTGTCTGGTGTATGGTTTGAGCTTGTGTTTTTCTTGTGGTTGGTTTGTAAAAGCAACAGGGGATTATGAGCCAGTTGTCCCACCACCACAGCAGACAGGCAGGATGGCAGAGGTATTCTGCCCTGCTACTGCGCCTACAGCGGGACGAGAGGATGAGAGTGGAGCAGCAGAAGACGATGTGAAGGGCCTAAAAAATCAGTATGTTAACAGAGCAGTTTGTGTGTCAATAAAGCCACAATAAATAACTTTCGGGTCTCAAAAAATGGACAAATTAAATATCGAAAACAAGTTTATCCAAAAACTTATTTTGGATTCTTAGTTGAAAATCAAATGAACACAGGGCCAATATTTCCTCCACTGTTCTTAATCGATCATTTGTGTTTATTCACTAAACATATAATTGAGTGGATACAGCCTTACAAGTTTATACAAAATGTCATTTTTTTGAAAAAGGTTGAATTATTTGAAGTACTTGGAAAAAAAACAGAACCCAAGGGTACGTAACCTTACGGCCTATTGGTTCGCAATTGACAAAGCTGATTCACAGATCTGCTTCGATTAAAACAACAAAACACAGGCTCTTCTAGCCTACAGTACATGGTGTCTGAACATGCAACTAATGAACCAGAGGCTGTCCTCTCTGGCCTGGCTATCTTGCTATCTGAGTTATACCTGCACACTGACACAACACAACCGCAATTACACATCAACAGGTGACTGTGTACTGCCTGGCAGTAGATGAGAAACAGACACAGAGCAAACAAAGGAAAATACAGTGAAACTCTGACAGCAGCTAATTATCTATTTGAAAATGTTACTAAATTGCAGATGACTTGAATTGCATAACTAATGTGGTATGCTACTTGTTACAACAAAAAAGCAATACTAGCACCCCCCCACCCCCACCACTGACTAATACCAATAAGCTGGCATAGTACTTTTAGCCAACATGCATGTATTTTTTGCAAGGATCCTTAAAATGTGGTGATCAAACACTTGTGCCAAAGATATGTAACAGGTGCAGGATGTTTTACAGTTTAACAATTAATGTGGAATGGTATCATCAGCTCACTGTAACAGCACACCTTGCAGGTATTTTTAATCAACCCAAGTATCTTTTCCTAAGAAAAAGAAAAATAGAAAAAAGCTTCATGTCGGCGCATATTTGACAACATACAAGCTGGTACTAATATATCTGTCATAAGCCAATATCAGCCAACAATATCTGCCGAGCATTACATTACACCGGGCTCTACATAGTACAGATAACTTCAATCTAAGTACAAGCTTTTGTTGCAAAATGTACAGTATGCCCAGGAGTTTATCACTGGCACTGTATTAAAGTAAACTGTATGTTGGGCAAAAAAAAAACGGGGGACAGTGTGTTAAGTAGCTTTTAGACTAATGTCTAATCAACTTGGAAGCTGGTGACAGTTCTGCTTCTCTTTCTGTCATCTGTTAAAGAGAGAGGTCCTCTGGGTTGTAGCTGCAACAGGAGTGCTGGCTTTCTTTTCTATTTTTGTCCTACACAAGTAGTGTTTCTTTTATTGCGTATAATATGAATGTCTGGATGGGATACAGAACCTCCTCTGTAAATGGCTGCTGTGCCAAGTGTAACAAAGATCCACGTTGTTACACCAATAAATAAAACACAATGTTGCTGCTAATTAGGACTCCAAAAACGTTGAGTGCAATTTACTTGGTGTTTGTTTGAGTACAGCTGCTGTTTTTATTGATGAAGTGTAAATATAAATGACATCATTGGTACAAATATGCACTGGAGTGATAATTTACGCTGGTTGTAATGTTCTGGTATGCTAATCCTTATGGTTCTGTTCTTGATATGATGTCATTGGTGATGGACAGCATGTGGAGAAAGTTCTGGTTGCTGTCTAAGACCAAAGAAGTCATGGACCCATCATGTTAAATGCCCTGTGGTCCTGTCAACGGTGATGATGAGTATCATATTAGAGTCTCAATAGATAAGATTGGTATGATGACTCACCCAGCCCAATTACCCTGCAATCATTGCCTTCTATAAGTGGATGTGTCAAAGGACTCTCATACACTAAAGCATGTAGAGTACGCTTGTGTGCGTCTTGTGTGTGTGGGTGTGTGTTTTTGCATCAGGCCAACTGACAAGGCTTTCATCATCATTTGCAGTGTACATGCCATCCTCATGAATTATGCAGACACTATTGATCTGTTTCTACAACACACACACAAACACACACACACAGCTATTGTGCTATAAGCCTTTGATGGCGAAATTCAAAAAGGTTTTCCCTCCTTGAACAGCCTGGTTTTGTGTTGCCGGGCACACTGACACAAAGTCGTGAGAACTAGTCTGGTATTCAGTAGCGATATTTGTTATGGCTTTCACAACTGCAATTCGAAATATAAAAAAATCTACTGAAAAAATGAGCATCATCAGGAATTCTAATCCTGTTGTCAAGTCTCCTATGTCATCTACCGACTCTGCCTTTGTTCCCAAGCGACATATTGGTATGACAGTCTAAATTAATCATTTATACTTGACCATATGAACTTAATGTGGTACATTCCAAACAACATGGTGTTTATATCAAACTTGATACCTTGTATCTCTTTAGAGAAAGATTTGAAAATGTAACTGACAGTTCTCAGGGCATCAAAGCAATAATCTGTTGATCTTTAAAATAAAGACTTAATATTCTCACAATGGTGCAATATCAATTGTGATCTTAAAATTAATGACGAATGGAATCACAGATTTGAAGAATTGCATCACCCCTAACATATCTTTTTTTTAGGGTGTGCTTGTATGGCTCACTATTTGTCTGTGCCTTTTTCTATACTTCCATAGTCCCCAGCTCTTTCAGTTGTTTAGGAGAATGCTACAATGCTGTTTTTCTGTGAAGCTCCAGAAATATATTGTGGATAAAGAAAATTCACCCAACTTTCCTTCTGCTCAGGGGGTGAGTAGATGATGGCTGAATTTCATTTTTGGGTGAATCTATCCTTTAACTGTGGAGCGAGCAATTCTGGAGAAAGCGAGTTGTTCACTAAGTCTCATTCCCATATTGTCAAAACTCAAAACCTGGGAATGACATTCAACACTCAATAAGCCCAGAACATTATTTACACATTTGTAATAGTACTCCCAAGCACCTGTAAACAGACTTCGATGTGTAAAATTGGTGAAGTGGCCCTTTAAGGCCATGCTGATCTGGAAAAATGACAAAAACAGAAAGAGACAAAAGAGGCTGAAGAATAAGTGTTGAGCAGCAGAGAAAGAGAGCAAAGAGGAGTGTATTCATTAGAGACCCTATTGTGATGCTGAAAACAAGCAGGCAGATGGCCTGATTGTGTTACTGTGTAAAGTGTCTCACCTGGGCATACTAATCCCCCCCGGCCTGATTAGAAGAGAAAAGCGATGTGAATAAAAGAAAAAAACAACACAGAACAAGAAATTTAAAGTATGGATCTTTGCTCCAATTAAGAGCTGGCAATACTCCTGACGACTGGGAAATAAATTAGATAGAATGATATGTGTGATTTTATATTGTCAGTCTTGTGGGAATCCCCTATAGACACAGAGCTCTTTTAAACCTAAAGGCATGGCACATTACTATGGAGTACTATATATTTACAGCATCATTGTCATGAATTATTTTATTGTAGAGTGAACCAGAGGACAAACAACAAAGGATATGTTTTCAACAAACAGCTTGTCAAGTAGGAGTATCACCCTGGCTTCAGCAAAGCCCAAAAAAAATATTTTGGTGTGACACCTAAAAACCCTTGATTCTTTATCAGGGTATATTACAGCCGATAGAACCAAGAGAAAGTCCCATCCAGCAGACACAGAGCAACAATGTTTTTAGGACACCTAAATTAGGGTTAGGATAGTTATTTTTCACTGAAAACATATTTTGCTGTGAACAAGGTTGATGAGTGCAGTGAGACTGAACCCAAAGGTTAGTGCTGCATACCATAAAATCAAAACAATGAGCTGAAAGGCACTAAAAAGCTCAGTAGAGCTAAGATCATTTCCAGTTCATCACATATGGCATTAACAGCACGACCCACCAAGAAGCTGTTTCTAAAGCTGTTAACACTCTGGAGTATGTGGAGTTAATTTTGTCACGTCACATTTTCATGATCCTGGTTTTGTTGTTTTATTATTTCCTGGTTTATTTTGAAATTGTGCCTTCATGTACTGTGTGTTACTTTTCAGTTCCTCCCACTGTGTGACTTCGAGTAGCCCTTTTCACACAGAGACACTGCATTATCGCTGCAGCGGCAGTTCGCTAATTCTCCACCGTTGTTTGTTCACACAGAACCAAGCAGCTCCAGCATAAAGACGAACCAGTGTGTAATTACCACAGCAAGCCAGCACTGTGGATTCAAAAGGGGTGTGACGGTACACATCACGACATTGAGATCTGTGTGTTTTTTGAACGTGTTTCCCCCAGGGTCTACCTGTCAATCTAAACATGTACCGACTGACTGTTTATAATCATATGGACGCTGTTTTAATGTTTTATGATTGAGATCCTGACCCACCAAACATCCTGGGAGGGAGGCTGTTTTCTGGGGGAGAGTTCACTGAAGTCTCGGTCCGGAGGGCTGACCGTCACAGTGATTTTTTTCAACACAAACACTTGGTGAGTTAAAGTGTTTTGCCGGTGACAGACAGGAGGACAAACAGGAAGACAGACACTTCTCCTAGTACAACTGTGGTATTTTTGTCCTCATATAAGTTGCCAAAGACAGTTACACTTACAACGTCCACCAAAGCATCTCCAGACTCTTTCACACCTGTCAAAGGAGCTCAGTGTGAACCTGCTCTAGCCTGTGAAGAGAACTTTTACTTTACTCATTAATCTGAGACTTTAACATAATACTTTCCCTCATGCCTGGATAGAAGCCATTGTGGCTCCTATCTATAAGTCTGGAGACCATTATGAAGCCAGCAATTATAGATTGTAGGAACTTGTCCTCTCGTCTCTGCATCTTAAAGAGGTCCTGTTTCGGCCTTGATGACCTTTAACCTAAATTGACTCCTTTTTCCAGCATATGGGCCTGAGAGTCCCCTCATACTTTTTGACCTGGCAAGAAGAGGAGAAGCTTTCTCTGCATCTCACAAAGTCTCCGTTTCTGTCATTATTTAAGCCTTTCATCCATAAGTTGACTATTTTCTCTTAAGGCGCCTGGTAGTCTCAAAACCTTGTCACCGAACAAGAAGAGACTATATTTTTCTTACTATAAACACATCACTGGAGACTTCTTTTAGTAATTTACAACGAATTCCCCCCCTCAAAAGAAGATGCCCTCGTTCTCCTCAGATCAAACGAGATCAAGCATGATAGAATCTTCTCTCTCCACATCAGAAGATAGAAAGTGGGGGAAGAAGTCCCCCCCCCAAGTGTCAAGGGGTTATTTAGGATGGTGTTGATCCTGTTTGTTACATTCCAATCAATTCCAAAAGTTCTGAATATCTATTGAACTAGAATCTCACCTTCTTAATTCAACTATATTAAGGAGATGTAGTATATACCCATAAAACTGATGTTTCACATGTTTCTCTGTGTATTTGTTTAGCCAAGATTAAGTTTTATTGCTTAATGTGTTTGAGGTCTGGGAGAAACCAGCCCCTGCCTTTCAGTAAGCCTGGGACTGGAACAAACTCTCAGAAGATCCCTTTATGTGTACTACTTTTGTTATTTACCAGTAAAATGTCTCTGACGTGTTGAGATAGAACTAGAAGGAATATGAATAAGTCCTTGGTTCTACTGTACATTATATGTTGAAGTGTTTTACGTTTAATCATGTTTTAATTCTTTTTGAATGATAAGTGATATTAATCATGTCATATTGTCTCAATTAGACAAAGTCCCACCTGTTAAAGCCATGCTGAAATTCTGGGAAAGTTAAAACACGATTTCCAAACATTAAAAGCAATAGTTTAGTTTAATCTTGTGAGTTTAGACGATCCCAATGCGGGAACTGATGGAGGCTGGGGACATTGAGTCCGAATGGACCATGTTCTCCACTTCCATTGTTGACCCAGCTGTCCGGAGCTGTGGCCGTAAGGTCTCCGGTGCCTGTCGGACGTAAGGGATGCTGTCAAGCTAAAGAAGGAGTCCTATCGAGCCTGGTTGGCCCAGGGGACTCCTGTGGCAGCTGACGGGTACCGGCAGGCCAAGCGTGCAGTAGCACGGGCAGTCGCGGAGGCAAAAACTCGGGTCTGGGAAAAGTTTGGGGAGGCCATGGAGGAGGACTACCGGTTGGCCTGGAAGAAATTCTGGCAAACCATCCGGCGCCTCAGGAGGGTGAAGCAGTCCTCCACCAATACTGTTTACAGTGGAGGTGGGGAGCTGTTGACCTCGACTGGGCACTTTGTCAGGCGGTGGAAGGAATACTTCGAGGATCTCCTCAATCCCATTTACACGCCTTCCATAGAGGAAGCAGAGGCTGGGGACTCAGAGGTTGACTCATTCATCACCCAAGCCGAAGTCACTGAGGTAGTCCGGAAGCTCCTCAGTGGCAAAGCACTGGGGGTGGATGAGATCCGCCCTGAGTACCTCAAGTCTCTGGAGGTTGTGGGGCTGTCTTGGTTGACACGTCTCTGCAGCATCGCGTGTCCCTGTACGACCGGAGCAATAGCTTGGTTCGAATGGATGGATGGATGGAACCGATGGATCTGTGCAAAGAAATCACTGCTTCAGAATATGAGATTGAATATAGATTTTGAAATTGAATAAATTGATTGGAAATTGATTTGAACTGTTCAAACCAAACTTGTACAGTTGTATTTGAAACATTTCCTCCAGATTATTCAAACAGTTAAACAACGGAGGTGGTGCCCCCATTTCCTAGTGTATTATTAATCATCAGTGATTAATTACCTATGTCATTAAGTAGTGTATCACCTAAAAGACCTACTGCCAGTATTATCCAAAGTTGCTGGGAAGGTTGCCATCAAACAACTGACAGCATATCTCAATACCAGCAATGTTGGCTTACATCCAAAGCAGTTTGGCTTTCAACCCAATCACTCCACTGAAACAGCTACTTTACATCTCATAAAGCGAGTCAAATCTGAGCCAGACAAAGGAGGGGTGGTTGGTGCTGTATTCTTAGGTTTGTACAAAGCTTTTGATCAAGTAAATCACAATGTTCTCATTTTAAAACTTTCCAGATTTAATTTTATATCTAGAATGTTGGCATGGATATTTTCACACCCATCTGATAGGTTGCAGTATGTCAAAGTTAATGAAGCATTGTCAGGCAATTTGAAGTGTACAATGGGTGTGCCTCAAGGCTCTGTGCCCTCTATTATTCAGTCTTTTCATTAATGATTTCCCACAAGTGTGCTGTGGGACAGATATACAAATGTTTGGCGAAGACACTGTTTTATATACACATGCAAAAACAGCTGAGCTAGTTGCTGGGAAGTTGACGGATGCCATGGAAAGGATCACAGAGTGGACTGACAAGACATATTAGAGACTGCCTTTCAAAGACTGCTGCCAAGACCTTCATGTACGCTATGATTTTTTCCCATATCTCATATTGCATCACATGTTGGGGCAAGATGGGGATAGCTTCATTAAATCACTGGAGTCTCTGTATTAACAAACCTTAAAGGTTTTGGACAATAAAATCTATGTAATATCAACATATCAATAGCAGCTTTAAAAACAACTGAAAATTCTGCTGAAAGTTCCAGTTTCAATGATGTTCTATAACTATGTGACGTTTTAACTATGACCTGTCAAGGGACTACAAATAAAGATCAATTAAATTAAATTATCTGCTGCCATACCAACAGACTACAGAGCAGCTTCTTCCCTCAGGCTATGAGACTCCTGAACTCATCCTAAACTCCCCAGTTTCTAAAAGATTTTTATTTATTTTTATGTGAACGTAGAGCAATATGTGCCTACAACAGACAGTTGTTGTGCAGTTTGGAGAGTACTGTTTGCCTCCCTTTTTCTTTCAGATAGTGTAAGTTTGGTTGACCTGGGTGTTTACATCTCAGCAATTACCTGCTAAATGCTAAATTATTTTAACAATCATCAAATGCTTCAGCTACATCTTTATAATAAAAATAGATGACATCCACATGTTTTATAATAACAATGGGTTAAATGCTTATGTGTAAAGTTGCCCCTTTTACTGACAGACCCTGATACTATTATCACCCAGTTATCTGATTCACGTTAGATCTGTAGAGGTTTATGGCCTCTTTCAACTTTAGTTTTTATAACTTTTTTGGCTCACTCTCATATCTCACATTCCAGCTACAGCAGCTTGAAAGGTGTTTCCCAAAAGCATCATAGATGACCACACTCTAACTGGCTCATGGCTGTGGAGCCAGTTACATTTGAGTGTGCCTGGACTGAGGGGGGAGTCACCAGGGGCAATGGGGCTGAGCTCAACTAGGGTTGGGCAGTATCCAATTTTTGATACCATTAAACCGTCCCCAAATTTTCCCACAGTGTACAGTATTATCACAAGCTGGTTTCCAATAGCATTGTAGGACTTTGTCACATTAACATTTTTAACATGTTAGTCTTAATTTGAAAGTCCACTTTTATGTGAAGCTTTCACTGCATGTAATTAACTTGTTGTGAAGTATTTTGAGCTGCATTTTGAGTTTTTCGAAGGACCATCATCTATGGCTATCACTATCATTACTTAAAGTATTTACACATGAGCACAATGAGCAAAACACATTTTTGTTGTGGAAATTAATGGGACATCATTTTTAAATACCACTAGATACCATTTTACTGTATAACCTGCCAACACTAAGCTCAACAGCAAGAGAGAAGCAACAGGGAGTAGGAAAACAGCAGTGGGTGAAAATGGCCTCGAGAGCTGGAATATTTACAAATCTTACTCTAAAGAAAATATCTGCAAGAATATTTTTGAGATCATATTTTGTTCATTATTACCCTAAATGCTTTCAGAGCTTGTAAAACATAGCAGCTGCCACTACCTTGTATCACCAAGATGAAACATGCCTCTTGGTGGTTCTGTGCACTTTCTTCCTTCACATTATGTTGATGATGTTACTTTATGTTTTAAGCTAAAACTCTGCCCATATCTCACAAATCGCCTATCTAGTACAGTCAGTATAGTTTTGAGGTGCATGTAATTGCATCTATGCTACTTTATACTTTAATTTCATTACATTTTCAAAGCAAATGTTATACTTCAACTTCACTGATTTCCAAGCTATTAATACAAAATGTAATAAACAGATAAACAATAATGTATTTTTATGGATGAATCAACTCCACATTACATAAAGTAGTTGAAATTAGGTCCACTTTGGAATGCCTAAACATTGGACCATGAGCGGCTAGCCCCAGCGATGTCCATTCAAATTTTTTAGCAGTTGGAAGTTAGTCAAAACGAAACAAAACTTGAAGTAATGGGTGTCCGTCTTCATGGCACAAACAGGTGCTCCGATGTCTGGTCTCACAAAGGAGGGTCACAGGTGCTGCTTTCAAAGCACCTTTACTGGCAACAAGACCTAAAACTGCATTTTGCAAAGTCCTCATAAGACAGGTTTGAACATGAAAGAAATTTTTCAAAGAAGGAACAGCCATGGCTTTATCTCTTTCCAACCCACAGCATCTCAAGCCCAGTGCAGTACCACCCACTGCCCAGCTGACTGGCAAATGTGTTTGAGAAGGCGTATAAGCTCCACAGTGTGATCTAAACACAGAATGCCAAATTAGACTTTATTCTGTCTACCTCTACATATCCTCTTATAAGAGACAGACTGACTCTGACATAGTGACTAAACTATGACACTGATCTGTTTTTGGATGGCTTGCATTCAAGAGCATTTGAAGTGTTTTTTTTCATTCTCTCTTGCAGTCTAAAATCAAAATGAGTTGGTTTCCCCTTTTATTAGTGATGAATGAACAGAAAGCACTGATGTGTAATGTTTGAAGAATTGTTTCTACATGAACTATTGACGGATTTGCACCTACAAGGCAGCTACTGTTTCTCATCTGAGCGAGTTCAGTGTGGGAGCAACATTATTAACTAGACAATTCCCCGCCAGGGAAGTGCGAGAGTGGGCTGTGCGTTTTGCCCCGTGATGAAAAAAACTGTGAAAGCTAAAGCAAAAGTTGAATCCCACTTTGATAATTTGGACTTTTATCTACATTTGAAAGTTTGAATGGTGTGTCTAGGTCACAGTATGCCAGAGATGTCGATGTTTGAAATCTTTCTTTCGATCTTTTCACCTGGTTCACACACTGTGTGTTTGTGTGCATGTGAGTGTGTGTGTGTGACTCTCTGTCTCTCTGTGTCTGTGTGTCTGCGATTTTTTTGATCTCATCCCATTCATTCCTTATGGGAAAGTTTATGAAGGTTTTCAAAACATGAACGTTCTAGAAAACTGATTAATGGCAGGATAGTGTACTATGTTTAAGTGTACTCATGGAAGTATGGGTATTGGAACACAGCACAGACCCCTATCTAAATGAATGGAGGCATGGTCAAATCCACCCTTTAACGTTATAGCAGGATGGAAAAAACATACAGACATGCTCGCCAGTGAAATAAGATACAAATAAAAACCAAAAAACATTGACTTTACCATAGAAATTATGTTTAAAATGCTCATTTCCTACAGGGAGAACTCCACTGCGCATGCGCGCGGATTTATGACACTGACGTCCACCGAACGGCTGAATCTGTGCCGGCTGCTGTGCTCTGGCTCTACTCTACCTGACCATTGATGTATGGTCCAGATAATGTCTAATACATAATTTCTTATCATTCACTCTATAAATTAGATAAAGATTTGAAAGCAGTAAGTGTTTTTGGTCTCTGTCGTAAAAACTACTTGTGCGCATGCGCTGGTGAAAAAACGTGATTGGGCCATAATTTTCCCAGTTCGGCTGTGACAATGCAGGTGATTGGCTGTTGGTGAAAGGGGCAGGATATACGCCATCTTTGGCGCCGCAGATTTCCCCATTCAAAATGATCAGAGTGATCTGTCTCAACAATAGTAGAACGTCTCTGATAATAATAAGAAGAGGCGCAGTGAATATCAATAGTATGGACACACTATGGACACCTATAGCTTTGCTATAGAGGTGTCCATAGCTCTATAGCTTTGCTATAGAGGTGTCCATAGTGGGCTGGCGAGCACAGCCCACTAATAAAAAGAGGCGTGAGTAATATCAATAGTGGGCTGTGCTTCGCACAAACATCATTACTAAAATTGAAATAGTAGTTTATCGATGGAGCATATGAGCAGCAGTGTGGAGGCTAAAGCTTTGAATGCCCTCCATCTACTTTAATGAATGTGTAGACGATAAAGGCACTTATGTGGACACTTTTGTGTTGTTTTTCATCTTGGCTGTGGTTGAAAGCTTGGTGTTTTTCAGCTTTCTTTTAGGAAATGCATAAAGGTGCAGTGACTGAATTGTGTGAAATGTGGGTGATATAAAAAAAACACAATTCTAATATTATCACATAAACCAGAAAAAAAGTTAAAGAGGGGATTTCTCAACATTAAAAGACTAAAGGTTTCTAGGGGAGCAGAGCATGAAACTCTCAAACGCTTTACACAGACTGCATCAGATTTATTCAATCACGATCAGCCAGAGCAAAAGTGACCACACCATCAGAAGATCAATACATCATGCTTATTTCCCTGAGAGATAGAAAAGCAACTTCATCACAGATACAGAATTTACTACATAAAAATACAAGTCTCCATTCTGAAAAAGTCCTGTCTAAAGAAAGCTGACTTTTGACAGGAGTGATCTCAGGGTAGCAGTTTCCAAACCACATCTCAGGAGGGGAAACAAGGCCAAACACTAGAGGTGGGCTAACATGGGGTCTACTGCTGTCTTTATCAGTTAGTTTGTTTGCAACTTTGGTATTTCAAAATGTTATTATATGATTATTTTGCATATTCATGTGGTTTCTTTGTCATGCCCTGGTGTGTAATGGCCTTTGGAACATGCCAAGACTGACATTAGCACACACACACACACACACACACACACACACACACACACACACACACACACACACACACACACACACACAAACACCCACTCACATTTCCAATCCCATTTATGTCAATGACACCCCTGCACTGGCATCCCTGGACTCCAGCTTAAAGTCACTCTGTGGGGTGTAAAATCTAGATCTGTGAGGTAACTAGTATTTCTACATGGTTCAAATAAATCTAGTGAAGTAAAAAAAGTAAAAAATAATTCTCTCTGAAATGTACTGAAGTAGAAGTATGAAGCTACACAAAATGGAAATGAAATACAGGACTGTATTAATACATTTTTAAGTTAAGATTGCAAGTGGGTTATTTGCGTCAACAAATATGCAAGCAAAGTCAGTTTATGCACTATTCCACACTTGATACATAAAGATGGTGAAGTGAAAGGCCTTCAGTACACACAAGATCAACGTATCTTTCATCATGCACTCCCCAGAGTGCAGAAGAACCTCATGGGATCTCCCAAAGTGGATCAACTGTAACATGATGACACCAAAATAACATGTTGACTCTGATTGAAGATAACAAGACCTTTAGTGAGTACTGCAGAGGTGATGTGCTCTCACCAGTGCCCTTTGTGACAGCAGGCTGTCAACTTTTTTGGAAATGGCCCTGAAAAGACAGCAGGAGTCAGAAGCAGAGAAAAGAAAAAAGAAGAAGCTGCGAGATGATGCCTGTGCATCACTTGCAGGTAAGCCCATGTTTGATAATTCTTAAATACGGGAAATGTGCTGCTAATGTGATGGTTAGCCCAGCATACACCTCGAACTAGCTGACGTTATTGCTAATGTTAGCAAACTCAAATATGTGATAACTTTTACTGTTAAACATTATCTATGCATTATACAAGTAACTGACGCCAGCTAGCTGTTACTTTACTTTAGATATTGAGCAGTAGTTTCTGGTTTATTTTGATGTGACGGTGGTCAGTACTTTCTCAGTAACAGTTAGCAGTCAGTACAGAAGGTAGGCTAACAATTCCTTTCGCTTCAGACCATTTATTACCATGTAGCGTGCGGTTAATAGTCTTTAGCCAGGCATTTAGCAAAGTTTACCTAGCAGAGTGTCATTTGAGAACGCATATTTTGGCGTTTGCATAATAAACCCATGACCATCTTTAAGATTGTCATTCAGTAGAATTCAGCAGAATGTAGGCCACAGTCTCTCACACAAATTAGGTGAGGTGTCGGATGTGCAGTGGGATAGAAAATGGCTCTTGATAATGTGAAGTCTGAAGAAGTCAGACTTTTAGTGTTGCTGCTACAGCTAGCTTAGTTGCAGCTGAATGTGACAGAATGACAAAATGAACTGGCGTTTTGATTGCATTTATGTCAGGATGCAAAGGCATGGAAGACATCTGCCACTGAAATAGAAAAATGTTTTGTAGTAGACAAAATGCTCTCGTAACCATGTTGTATTCAATTAAATGGTAAAATAATGTTTAAGACTCATAAATGCTGTCTTGTGTTAGGTGTATCATTCTGGTCCTATTCTTGTAGGTAAGATATAAATATAAAATGTCATTATGAATAACATAAAGCAAACATTATTGTTGAATTGTGTGAAATACTGCAACATATTCTATTATGCTTCTACATTAGATTAGATTAGATTTATCAAATAGTTGATGAATAAGTAATAAAGGGGGAGAGCTCCTTGGCTGCATGCTTTAGGTTTTAAATTTATCTTTTTTTTTTCAGTATAAGATTTGTTGTTTGAATATTTTGTCTCTTTCTACACTGATCCTTTTTCTTCGTATTTCTAAATTAATGCAGCGTCAATGCTGAGATAAGTACAAGGAGGAGCACGTGGCCAAGAGGATGAGCAACCATCTACAAGCAGTTCAGGCACACATCAACCCCAGCTGGCCAGCAGGTCTGTAGACTCCACAACAGTACCAAGCCCTGATCAACCACCCTCAACCAGCAGTTTAGGGACAGATACACAGCAGAGAACCACCACCTCTGAAAGCACAAGTCCTGTCATTAAGAGTCCATCAGCAGGTGACAATGTAGAGACCTGTGTGACCTGCTCTGTGTACTCTGTTTACGTTGATTTTCCATTTTCGTTTTACTGTTCTTAGGTGTTACATTGTGATGCTGCTATTGTGTTATTGGTATTGAGTTATACGTTTGGTAATAAAAAGTTATACTGGCAAAAACAAATGTTTGTTTCTCTGGGGGGTGGGGGGGTGGGCATCATAAAGGAATTATGCTTAGGGCACCAAAATGGCTAGCAGCGGTACTGAGACCTTCTATGTGTTTAAATGCAAAGGGTGCCTTAAAGGTGCACTTTGTCGTTTGGGGGGAGTTTTTTTTTTTTTTTTTTTCTGGCTTAAACACTGTTCCATCCATCCTTGCTCCACATGTGCCAATTTACTGGATATGAAGAGGTGTTTTTTTCTGGGAGAGGGAACAACATGACCAACCAGAACTGAAAGAGATGCAGCAGTCCGTTCATGGCCAGTCACAGATATACTGTTTTTTATCTTCATGACTTCTTACTGTTCTCTCCATTAATGCAGAATCACAAGTCAGGATGACATCTCAGTTTGTGTGATTTACACCAGCACCTCCCTCCCTCACCCAGCTTTCTGTGTTGTTCTTGTATCGATGCTCAAATAATATTCCACTAACTGTCTGTTTTATTGTGTCATGCTTTAAAAAGCATATTTTTTTACATGCTGATAGAAATAATGGGTCATTATACAAACAGGTGCTCTTGGATTTTAGCAAGCACCAACCATTTGGTGAATATATCCAGCTAATGGATATATGATGCTCAGAACTTGTGTTGATCTCCAGGAGCTGCACAGCTGCTCCTAATACTGCTCCTAAGACCTAACTTATACAATGGATGGACCATCAATACAACCATTAAGCTCCATACAAACCATTTAGTTTCAGGTAACTAACACTGTGTCTGATTTTTCTGAAAAATGTAATAGACATTCTCTGAATACGTTTATTTCTTGCTGAGAGTTACAGACCATCTAAACACCTCCCATGTCTGTTTGTTGGAACTGGAGCCGGAAAACAATTAGCTTGACTTGGGATAAAGCCAAATACAGGGGACACCACTAACCTGTCTCTATTCAAAAATACCTACCAGCACCTCTCAAACTCACCAGTGAACATTTAGAATCTCTTTTGAACACAAAAATGTAAGAATGACAAGTGGATTTGCAGTAACACGCTGAAAGTATTTCTTGGTGGTTGGACATCTTAGCCTTTCTTACACTCAGGTGTGCTGAAACTACAGGTAATGAACTTATTTATAAGATACAAAAATATGTGATCATCGCCTATCTTATCCAAAATTATCAGTAATCAGTATTTGGCTGAAATAAATCCATACTATGCATCCCTAGTCATTTTCCAAATGCGGTTTTGAAATTAGTTTGATGTGACAGCTTCTTGCTTTTTATAAGAAATAGATGATAATAGTCTGATTGACAAATTTGACAAGAAGTGACCTAAAAAAACAGAAAACCTAAAATGTGAATAACCAGAACACACTTGACTCTGTCGCCTTAACAACATACTGTATCATTAATAATCAATAATTATACATTAGCAATAACTATACAACCCTCTTGTCAAAACTACTGCACAACATAAATAAACGTAATTTAAAAAAAGAGTGCTTTCATTAGCAGATGAACTGTATTCACTGACAATAGTTTTTAAGTGTTCCTGTTCCTGAGCCCAGAGACTCATTTCCTTTCCTCATGTGTTTCACAAAGTGGTGAACCCTGGTCCACGTGGCCCAGTCGTACCCAATCATGATTCTATCACCTGTTACCTCAAACTTCTTCCAAACAGGTGTTTTTGGAACACTCCACAACTTTCACAGTCTTCTGTTGCCCTCTCTCAACTTGTTTGAAACATGTTGCTGGTATCAATTCAGTAGAAGCAGATATTTACAAAAAACAATGAAGTTGATGAGGTCGAACACTGAATATATGTTGTCTCTCTACTTTTTTCAGTTGAGTATATGTCAACAGGGAGTGGCAAGTAATCACATTATGTGTTATTCATGTTTTCACAGTGTCACAACTCTCTGGATCAGGGTTGTACAGTCATTTATATACATGGGGGGGACGGCAGCTAATTTCTTTTCCAGTTATAATATTACTGTTTTTTTTTCCTCTGCTTGCTTTCACAAACAGATGTTTCTGCTTGCTATCTGTAAAGCACAATCCCTGTGTGCTAAATGAACCATTTTCATGAATTATGATTCTGTAATTCTGTCTAAAAACTACATGCTAGCCATTATAAAGTCTAAGAGGAGGAGGACATAATGGTGACTGTATATCTGCCAACGTGTTTTGATGTTTTCCTGTCTCCTACTGATCAAGAAGGAGTGAGATGGATTTTAAATATGATGCATGAGAAATCTGTTAAGTTTCTCTGGCAGTGAATTTGTAGCTTAGAATTGGGGGGCTTTATTAAGACACCAGATGTTGCAATTTGTGGACAGGTAATTTACTGGGAGAGTACACTGTTTTTTTCTTACTTTTCAAATGTCTAAATTTTACAAATACACTCACTGTTGAGCTGTTCAAATGGGCACAATTACGCACACATAAACATTTGTGTGCGTAAACACAATTTTGTCTTTCATTTCATCAAGCGTCTGCCTCAGTAATGCCTCCCTGTCTTGGGTCTTTGTCATGGGGATGTGCACATAAACTCTTGAAGCTACAGAGAAACAGAATCTAATCTGTTAGCCTTGTGAAGGAAACCTGGTTTCACATGACACTTCATAAATCAAGTTACTGCTGAAACCATGTTTAGTCACATTACTTACTGCCTGTAAAGGTGGAGAGTGTAAAGTTTGGTGTTGAAGGAGGAGACTAGACTGCCAGTCTTCAGTTGTTGTGATGAGGTACACTAATGGTCAAAATTATTTTTGTTGGTGCTGTAACAAAGTGGAGTAACAGACCCTTTGTGTGTACCTGACAATGTCACACTCCGAACAAAAAGGGTGCATATTACCATACTAATCTCTAACTGCTGCTAACTGCAGCTGGCGTTAGTTTGTAAGCTCAATAAGTCGTGCAGCTAGCAGTCATTTTAGCTGACTCTACACAGACCATGAGCTCGGAGCAGTGTTGGCATAAACTGCCAGTGTTGGGGAGACGTAAACTACATGTAGTTGAACTACATAGCTTAACTACTATTTGCTGTAACTTGCTGGTAGTAAAACTACATTAATTTTTTGTGCTGCGTCAAGTAATTCAATTGCTTTTTGGGTCATTTTTTGTAATACTCAATTTACAAACTACAATTTTGACCAATAACATGAAATATTTTTTATTTAAAAAAGAAATATATAACATAAATGTTATTTTATTTTTCTTTGAAAAAAGGCATGAAACATGTCGTGACATGCCAAGCCAACGCTGCCTCTGATTGGCTTGCCCTGGCAGCACTCAAATACTTCACAGAGTGGGCGGGTCTTTGTGCCAAGGAAGGCAGTGTTCATATGGCACAAGCACATCATGGACAACCCTCCGCTACCCCCCGAGTTGAGAGGCATATTTCTTCTGGCATGTGAATTTTTTGTAGGCAATTATATTTTGTTTCACATACACCATATGTTGATTTATTTAACACTGAGTTTAATGAGTATAATGAGTATAAGTAGTTGCTAAAGCTACTTTTTTTTAGCAGTAGTTTTACAAACTAAATTTTTCCAGGTTTAGAAGTGTAGTTTGTTCAAACTACTGCCAGGCTGAACTACATGTAGTTTTACAAGTTATGCTTGCAAAGTAGTAGTATCTTTGAAACACAATAAATATTATTCCACATAATGTTAAAAATAAATACATAAAGCCAAACACCACGTTTTCCATACCGCTTGACAGACAGCCGGGACATGTTTCAGCCACTCCTTTCAGACCTCCATCTCTCGTGCATCTTAACATATACGCTCCAGCTGTCTACACCTGCTTTGTAATGGATCATAATTTGTGTCCTCAACTACCTTTTCTTCTAACTGACATTAGTAACTACTGTAACTATTTTTTAGGCTAAGTGCTGTCAAAACTTGTGTGAAGACTACACAGCACTACTGCAGCTGAAAGGATCCCTGAGTGCAGACACGGATGGAGGAGCTGCTGCTGCTGACATGCTGCTTACACTACGCAACTGGTGTAGACAGGGTGTAGGCTCAGGGCCACGCGGTCAATGAATGTCTGTAGCTCCAGTAGAGGTAGTGATGGTCTTATAGTTCAGAAACAGTGTGAGAGGATCTCAAGCTCTCTTTCTCATTCTTTACACAAGTACATCCTTTACTATTAATGTGCACAGTCAAGTGCGACTCTTTGTAAAGAAACAGCTGTTCTGCTGTTATCTCCATATCTTGCATATGGCATCTTTAGAAATATAATGCTTAATCTTGTTTAATGAGGATTTCATACATCTTGGGTTTGTATAAAGTAGTGTGATAGTCGTAGTAAAATCTTCTTCACAATGAACAACATCAAAGCTGCTCTACTGTAGAAAGAAACCTTCCTCCCAGACAGAGGATATCATTCAGTGCACTGTTCAGGTCTGTGGAGGAGCTATTTCTCCTGTGCAATAGACGGCTCTAAGAAGAGCCCGGCTTGAGACTAGCAGAAGGAAGCAACAGCACTGATGCTTCTACACCCAGAGGCAAGTCACATATGCCAGGGCTACCACAATTGGTGGGAACGATATGAATACACATTCTGGCTTGCTGCGTCTCCTCCCCTGCTCTCTCATGTCATCCTTCAGCCTCTCCTTGTGTAGTTTTTACTTTCGATGATCACATCTGACTGTTTCTGAAACCCTTCAACTCGGTTGTAGGGCAGTTAGCTTTGTCATCATCAATCCAGGATGTTGGGTGGAAGGAGAAAAGAAAATATTTTCGATCAAAATGAGACATCAAATCAGCTCGTGTGGAGTTACTGCCATGCCTCTGTTAGCTGCTATTTGTGCAGTAAGGTAGAGCACTTGTCAACTCACACTGCACTTCATACACCACAGTCGATCAGCTACCTTTTCTACTGAGAGTATCGATACATGTGCACTAGATTCAATACGTGAAGAAGCTTGTCTCAGGCTTCATTCGACCGACTGATATTTTTGCGTTCTTTAAAAATTCGACTGAAAATCTCGCAGCGACGTGGTGCGCTATGGAAGCAACAGTTGGTGCCATGAATCTGAGTGATTCCTTCTAGAAGTGACGGCTGGATTAAGAGTACATATTTGGAGTTGGTCTAGGTTTGTGTCTCCCTTTTCACCTTGAACTTACCTTCTGCTGCCTTCTGGCCATATCAGTAGGTTGCTTTGCGTTGAATGGATACGCGATGCAGCGCATCACAAACACATACAGCTGGAGTCTCTTCTTTTTCTCCTCCTCCTCTCTCTGCATCTTCTCCAGGTCTTCTTTCTCCTTGTCGCTGCCCACCGACGGGCTGGGGCTGGAGGGTCGGCCAACGCCGCACCCGCGGCCCCGGGGCTGGAGCCCTGTGCCGCCGTGGCCGTCGGCTGCTCGGCCCGGGGACAGCCGTGCTCCTCCGAGACTCTGCGGGGCCGCCACCTCTTTGTGCTCCACCTCCAGTATCTCATCCCCTTCCTCCTCGCTGGAAGACGGGTCCAACATCCTTCAACGGAGACTACTCCTGCTGCAAAGGTAAGACTGCAAAAGTAGAGAAAAAGACGCCGATGAGCTTCAGTGTGAGCCACGGACAGGGAGATCCAGAGGGAGCCGGACTGATGACACTGGTGCTTTTCAGGAAAAACAACTGCGGTCAGACCAGTTTCAGTCTCAGCAAGGAAACCAAAGTGGTACAGAGTCTAGTCGGTTGCGTGATTTCCGAAGCTTTCAAGTGTGTGTGTGTCAGTAGCACATAGGAGGGATTTATGACAGCACATATAAAGGGGGAGGGGTCGAAGGGAGGAAAACTGGATGAAACAGGAGGAGGAGGAGGAGGAGGGGGGCAGGGCTCGGAGCTGACCGCGGTGCTGAAAACCTGATCCCCGGCTGCTCTGGGATCAGTTTGATCAGGTTGTGAGCACAATAGATGAACGGCCACCTGATGATCCAGAGGAGTGAAAAGTAGACAGCATTAGACAGCGCCAGACCGGAATCGTAGCGCTTTGGTTTTCACAATAAAAGCTTTCCTATTAGTAATCAGAATCAGTTGAATGATTACCCAATGAGTCTTTATTTTCCTCTTCCTCTTTCCTCTCTATTTAATTAATTAAACGTAGAGTCTGCTAAAATGCCATGCATGAGATGTAATGATAGTCTTTGTAAATTGCCATGGGTCTTTCAAGAGTTTAAAGAAACGTGTTTTGGGGGGAAATGTGAGAGTTGAGCAGGTTGTTCAGGTAGAATGGACCAGCTGTTCAGTAAAGGTGGGCCACAAGAGACAAAACATTTATCATACAGGGCCATAGTAACAACATAATGATCTTTGTGTGTGTGTGTGTGCGTGTGTGCGTGTGTGCGCGCGCGCGCGTGCGTGTCTGTGTGTCTGTGTGTGTATTTGTGTTAGTCACATATCCCAAGAGGTTTCATCTAATCAGCGTCACACTTGGTGGGTTTGTTGCAATTATCTAAAAAAGTGCAATTTGGACACGTGACACATTAAATATTGATACATTTTGAATAACACCCATGTGAATAACACTCACATGGGCGTTGTTTCAACACTCTAGCTTATGATCCCTCTCACATGATCTCATGGGGAAGCAGATATAATCAAAATGGAGACAGGCATGGTGCATCAACTTGCTGTAGTAACATGAGGAAAAAACAGAATTAGGTTAAACGAATTTGGATGAGTGTGACGATGCAATCAACATGGGTTTTCTATTCTTCAGTGAGAACTGGGGGTGAGATTTGAAGTTTCTGTCAACAGTTAAATGCTATCTAATGTTAAGATGTTAACCGTTGCTTGGCAGCACCGCCAGCTGCTGCAGGATGCCTCTCTCATTGGTAGCTGTGGTCCAGCTCAGAAAGTACAGATGTTATCGTCCATATTTCAGTTGTAAATCAAATCATGTTTGATATTATCGAGGCAGCCTTGATGAGTTTGTGAGCATTTCAGGAGGCTTAAGACTGATATTTAAACCCCTCACATTACCAGACCATCTGTGCTCAACAGCATGTTATGAACACAGAATTGAACAATTAAAAAAAAAATAATAGTACATTATTGCTTTATTCTACTTAAAACATGCAGTAGAAATCCCCACTGTAGTTTTTGGGAAGAAATTTTGACCAGACAGGAAGATCTGGATTTTTTCTGCCTGAACAATCTAAATAAACAAACTGTCTCTGTTGTCACTTTTTTTGTGACTGAATAGACAAACCGACTTTAAAGGACAACACAATTTATACTGTTTTACATAGAAGGTTTGTTCTGGGACCTTGTTATCCACTGAGAACAGCTTGTTTATTCACTTGTGGAAAAAAATACCACTGAGTTTGTATTGTTACCTCAATAATGTTAACATTTCTGGGTCTGGGTCTGGGTCTGGGTCTGAAAATTTCCCTCGGGATAAATAAAGTATCTATCCATCTATCTATCTATCTATCTATCTATCTATCTATCCATCTATCTATCGATCTATCTCATCTGAATTCCCTCTCTAAAACTACTCATTGCCCTTTTAATTTGTAAAATTGGTGGAGTTCATTTTAATACAATTCCCTGGACATCTCAGGGAAGCCTCTTTTGGAAAGCTGATAAGACTGTATTGCTTCCTCCTGTACCCAGAGCCAGCAGCTTTGCTGCCAATGTGCATCTGCAAAGAGGTCTTGAATTGTTTCAAGCACTTGCTAAAAGTAAACGTTGGTGTCAAGATTTTCCCTGGATACATAGTGAGACGCATGCACCTGTTTGGCGCCCTCAATTTCTGTGTAACTAAAAATGTGTGCATATGTTGCCAATTTTACTTTAAAGTCTTGGCACATATTAGCCAAGCTACAATAAAATAAGATAAATATGCCTTTTTCAATTTCAGCTTTTGTATTCGAAAGTCCCTCTCAAAACATTGCTCATAAAGATTTGGCCTCATTGCTAAACTTACTATTGTAGATGTAGATCTACCCATTAGGTGCAGACCATCGTCATGTCATGCTTAAAAATCATATAGCAGCTAAATTCAATAAACATATCATACAGTTTTGGACCCATGACAAAACAGTGATAAACAGGTTGACATAATAAAGGTGACACCACAGCACAACAATTTTTCTCTTCAGTTGGGATTCATGAAATTTATAAAGAATGAAAAATAACTGACCACACCCCTGCCAAATACCATGGGGGGAACACAGAAAACAGACCTTCCCTAAACACACAAAAATAAAATAATGGTTAGTTTTTTAAAATCTTGTATCAAATGACACAAAGCAAACTTCACTGTTTTACATTTCCTGGCAGACCACCAGATCACTGCCAATGATCAAAAACTGCATTACCAGCGACCACAAGACAGACGCAGCTGTAGCAAATCAGATCAGATAAGCTCTATCTTCAGTCAGCTGGACAGAGAGGAAAGTGAAATTATTATTACTATTATTATTATTACTATTATTATTATTATTATTATTATTAGTTCCTGTTTAATAAACGTGTATGTCAAGTACACCCCTCACATTTTTGTAAATATTTTATTACATCTTTTCATGGGACAACACTGAAGAAATGCCAGTTTGATACAATGTAAAGTAGTCAGTGTACAGCTTGTATAACAGTATAAATTTACTGTCCCCTCAAAATAACTCAACAAACAGCCATTAATGTCTGAACCGCTGGCAACAAAAGCGAGCACACCCCTAAGTGAAAATGTCCAAATTGGGCCCAATTAGCCATTTTCCCTCCCCAGTGTCATGTGACTCGTTAGTGTTACGAGATCTCAGGTGTGAATGGGGAGCAGGTGGTTAGATGAGCAGACCAAGATCTTTGCGTTGAATGGATAGGCGTTAAGAAATAAGGTGTGTTTTTTATTGTCACTCACATCTGATCGTCAGATATGCAATGGTTCCATAGTTTTAAAGAAAGGACACTAAAGGATACAGGCAGCCGGTGTAGGCAGGTGAGCACTGGAGCAATATGTTCTCTGCTTGTTTTTGTTGGTATTCTAGCTGCTGCATTTTGCATGATTTGAAGTGTGCTAACTAGTGTCTTTGACAGGCCTTTACAGTAACCTAGTCATGAGATGATAAAGGCATGGGTCAGTTTTGGTTCATCCCGAAATGACAGAGAGCATCTAACTCTTGACACTGGCAATTGCTTCAGAGCGTTGGGACCAATAAAACTAATTTAAAACTAGGTTTGGTAAGACTGTAAAAAACAGCAAGAGCAGCTATTTGCTATGTTCAACAATCTAAGCTTTTTTAGGCTAATAAATACACTGATAAGAAACTCTGTTAAATGCCACAATCATATGAACTGAATAAGAATGAATACAAACCACAGAAAGAGAAAGATTGTCTATGAAACAGGAACCGCTCTCTCTACTGGCTGTCATTTCCTCCCTGCCTGCAAGGACAGCCGGATGTCTCATACCTGTCTTTCTCCAAGAGTCTAAACTTTTACTTAAACTAGAATTAAGTGTTCAATAAATAATAAATTGATTCACATATATCTTTGTTAATGGGAGTTTATTGTGGGCCTAGGGATTTATATGAAGGTATTACATATGTTGTCACAATTGCCCCCAAATGCTGTTACAATGGTGCCTGCACATGGGGAAGATGAAACATGTGAATTTACATATTTGAATGACTATTGTGACTCTTACTTTGACTGTCAAAACATTTGATGACTGAAAGGTCTGACCCACTAGAGTAGGTAGCCAAATGCACGACTCAAGACAGTTCAGGTTTCCAACAACAAAAGTCTGAAATTGTGTAATGTTTGGTACACAGGAGATCAGTCAGCAAAGCAAACATGAATAGTAGGATCAGGCAGAGGCAAAATTCAGGATCAAAAACAAGGTAAAAAAAAAACTCTAAATATTCATCTCAGTCTGAGAACCACTAGTTTGAACCACCAAACTGTACGTAAACAAGTTAAAATCAGCTCCACCTTGAGCAGCTACAACACTAGCTAAAAAACATAGTAGCCCCATTCACACTGCCCTTTGAGTGCAGGGTCCTGTGCCAAATCTCTGCAAAATGGTCCGTGAAAGTTTCAGATGCGGTGAGGGATGAAAATTTGTTGCGCCTCTCAAGGTAGTATCAGAGGCGCATCAGAGGCAAACCGTACCTGTGTGAATGGATAAGCTGGCGGAGTGAGGGCGTATTGATCTGATGGTGTTCACAGTGTTCTAACTAAACAGATCCTTCACTCAACAAAAGAGAAATGTCCCACAAAGTAACTTTACAGGACCAAACAACAGTAACGTAGTAACTGGCAGTGTCTTTGGCAACTTATACGAGGAAGAAAATACTGCAGTTATACATGGAGAAGTGTCTGTCATCCTGTCTGTCCTCCTGTCTGTCACTCTGTCTGTCCTACTTACTCTTTGTCACATTTCTGCCCGAAAAACAGCATCTGTCCCTGGCAAAAAACTTTAACTCACTAAGTTTTTGTCTCTTTCCACTATTGTGTTGCTGTTGTTGTTACTGTCTGGAAAAAAATCACAGTCAGCCCTCCTGACCGAGATTTCAGTGAACTTTCCCCCTGAAAACAGCCTCCCTCTACATGAGTGAGATGGTAATGATGGTAATTATGTGATTTAAAACGAGAAACGTAACTTTGTCACTTTTACAGAATGTTTGGTGATTCAGGATCTCAATCACAACACATTATAACAGCACCCATATGATTATAAACAGTCAGCGGGTTCTGTACATGTTTAGATTAGCACGAGGGCACCGGGGAAACACCTTGAAAAAAAACACATTGACGTCATCATCATGGCGCGTTCTATCACACCTCTTTCGTATCTGTACACTGGTACGTCTTTACGCCGGAGCTGCGCGACTCTGTGTGAACAAACAATCGTGGGGAATTGGCAAACAGGCGCTGCAGCAATACAATTACATTTATCCACATTTAGCCTTGTTTCAGGTTGAATAAGCTATGAGACCAGGCTATACCTGCAAACTGTGCAGCAACCCTTCCACAAGCTGGAGGAACAGTCACCATCCTTTGCCCAGACTACACTGAGAACTGGTTTGTTTATCCATCTAAGAAACAAAATAGCTTAATATAGCTGTAGGGAAAAACAGCTGGGTATGTGGAAGTTCACTATCGACCTGCATTACGTTCCTTATGTAGGTATTGTTCCATTTTATGCCGGTTGTGTTCTCTTCACCTTGAGATTAGTTTTGGGCTGTTGTCATTTATCAACAATATTCTATCACTCAGTTGTATCTATGTTGAGAAAGCAACTAAGGTGGACATATATGGCTGCTATAAGGGCCACACAATACATGGATAGATAAAACATGGATAGTTTCAAATCAGATCAGTTGTATTTATATAGCCCAAAATCTAAATCACATTCCCTCAGTAGGCTTTACAATGTGTACAATGAACCATATCCTCTGTCCTTAGACCCTCGAGTCGAGTGAGGATAAACTTTCCATGTTGTTGGAGAAAATAAAAAACCCTTTTA
>CAEMYA010001377.1:4525-19102 GCA_903131615.1 Diplodus sargus
AGCACGACATCATGGCTCCAGCTGCTGCACTCGACGGGCGGACTGAGTCCCAAACAGACAGACCTCTTCCTGTTTCAGCCAGATGTCCTCCATGTCGTGAGTGGAACTTTTTTATGTTGGACATAATGTGGAATTAGATTGGAATCTACTCCCAGAAAAAACACATTTATGAATGAATTAGATATTTGTTTGGCAGCAATAAGACATTATAGAATTTGTATACATGGATTGTGGATTTGAATTACATTAATGATTAATAATCAAAAAATAAAAGATGGCATCATCAAAGACAGGTTACATCACTGTGCTGCTGTTCAGGCTGCTGCAGGCTGCAAATGTCAACAGGTTGTAGTTGTTTCTTAAAGGCGTGTCAGTGCAGGATAAGTGGACTAACAGTGTGTTTGTCCTTACAGCTCCTGACAACAGCTCTGAGCTCTCTGAGAGACTGAATGAAGACACTTGATTTACACAAACAATCTGGATGACTTCAAATGAGACGGCAAAACTATCAGTGATGATACAAAATGACACGGTGTGATTGGTAGCAGCATGTTACATGATTGACAGCAACCAAGCAACCCAAAACCTGTAGCCTGTTCCTGATAGGTGCATGGAAATATGTGATGTCACATGTTTTTTCCCCCATCAGAGCTCTGCCCACTTCAAACATGCAGCACGTGATTCTGGAGAAACATAGTAGATTGTTGAGTCTCATTCCCAGGTCATCAGATACCAGAGCTTTGGGTCGGCAGCTGTGAAACTCTCAGCCTCTATTTCATACATGTCTTTGCTGCCATCTAACGGCTGTTTAGTGGTATTATATACAGTGTTACAAACAGGGCTGTGACACTTGTATTGTGGAGCCTGATTCTGGTGTCTGATCTAGAATAAGTTATAGGTGGATGAGGGAGAGAGTTGGTCGTCCTAAAAGAAACAAGATGCTGTTCCGCAAAGAGCGGAAGTGGCGCCATGTTCTTGCTCCATCTACAGGTGGACACGTTCAGCTTTGAGCTCTGCAGTCTCCTGGTTGTCTGAGTCATAGAGGTGAAGCTGTCCGTCATAGCAGCTGAACGTGCTCTTGAGCTGTAAACCCATGTTGGATTGAGCCATCAACTCCAGTCTGAGTTCATCATTGTTCTCCTGAATCAGTCGTTCAAGCCGTTGGACTTTTTCAAGAAATCCCTTTTCCCTGTGAATCAAATTCTCTCTCTCAGATTGATGACACTCTATGACATATTTGAATGTCTGTTGTGATCTTCCTAATTTTCCCTGTAAAACGTGCAGCTCGTCCACTCTCGTGTCTTCCAGCTGCTCCTCTTGGCTGCTGCTAGCTTGGCTCAGCTCCTTGTTGCTCTCGTGGCTCCTCATGTCTCTGAGTTTGTTAGAAATAGTCATTTAAAATTTTCACAGCTATAACCACCGAGTACTGCTGAGTGTTGGAACATTCTAGAACATTTCAGAACATCAAAGGACAGCAGGAGGCATCAAAGAACATCAAAGGACACTCCATTCTAAAGTTTAAATCTAAATGTTTTTATTTGAAACAGAAAAAGATTTTGTTACAATATTATTTGTCCTAAAATCTGTATTTTCACCTAATTTACACACTCTTTATAGAATTGCTAACCCTTGCCATGAGCCCTGTAAAGTGTGCCAATAATCATCATCTCTGGATACTATTTGAATACCAACAGCAAATAAACAAATGTGCACATCATTTGAGTAGAGTCGTACACTAAATTAAATTGGTATGGAACTTCTATTCACCAGGCCGACGCCTGCAAGTTGTATGTGTCCCACATCCACTTAAAAATATCAACAAAGCAAAAATGAGTCAAACAATTTTGTTGCATGAGAATTTAGTTAAAAAGGACTTGACTTTAAATGCAATATTATGAGGCTAATACCGTAAAAAGCTCTGAGCTGATGGTTAACACAGATGAAATGTACAAGCAACAATCAGGGAAATGACTTAAATGCATAGGTGCCCTGAGAGAAAATTATTAAATGATAATATTTTATCTAAATAATCAATATCATCTGTTTGTGTGTGATTCCGGACTGTTTGGTGCCCAGGCCTCTCTAACATCTACAACTGTACTGTAATTCTATAGAAAGACTGTCTTTATAGTGCTAATTTGTTTATATGGGTTTATTACATTTAGTTCAGTTGGTAAAGTGTTCTGATGTGGGCCTATAAATGTATTGCTGCTGTTAATATTTGTATGGTTAATGGGGCGAATGATGCCAAATTGTCCCATGTTTTGAAAGGCCTTTGAACGCCTCAGGTTTCTGTTATTTGTGTTCTCATTTGTTTGGGCAGGTGTCAATCATTTTCTCTGTTATTGGGGATTAGCAAAGTCTTTCTAGACAAGGCTACAATAATAGAACGTCTCTGGGATTAGCCTGTCGGATTGTTAGAGGGGCGGGACTAGAGGGAAAGCCCGGGAAATGAGGAGAGAAAGAGCTGCGGAGAGAAGCGGAAAGAAGTTAAGTCCGAGCTAACTTTAAAAACAACTTTATGGAAAAGTATTATTTACCGTTATCAGCCGGAACTTTATGTGAGTGTTTGATTATTTTTTTAAGCGTGTAACCGAGCGTGTTTTAGAAGTGAGGGCTCGCTAACTGAAGACAACGATGGGACTGTTGCTAGCGGTTAGCATCGCTAACTGCTAATGAGGAGACGAGGTTGGACGTTGACACGGCTGCTGCAGGACGGAGGAGTCGGTGACAGACCGAGCCTCGGGACAGAACCGAGCCTCAGGACGGGTCTCTGGTCACGTCGCTGCCTCTGGAAAGAAGTTTTGGAGGAAACTGCCGGATCGCTTTCGGTGGTTCGGGTGAGTATCCTGACCTGCGGGTTCAACGGTTATTTCTACATGAGCTCACGCATGCGCACCATCACTGGTACCAACTGAAACAGAACAAAAACCCGGAGTATTACTATTGTGAAGGTTTCTAATGTGTGTGTATTTCTGTTATGAGATGATTCAAAACAAAGGAGAAAGATATGAGCCACAAGGTTTAGACATTAAAACAGTTTATTATTGCTAAATCCTTGTTTGAAGGTGTTTTTTATGCTGATGATGTTTATAGTGAATAAGAGCTAAAGTTACAGTTAAAGTAAACTGCATGGGACAATTAATGTTCAATATCAGTATAGATACAATTAGTAAACGAACCAGGCCTCTCTGTAATTTAGCCAGAGTCATTTTCAATGTGTGTTAATTATTGTAAATCATCCCAAATGATACATTTTAGTAGCTCTCACCAACTGGCTCCCATGCAGTCTGATACATAAAAGAGTTATTCATGAAAATCATAAAACAACTCAAGGGTTGAGTGAGAGGGCTACAATAGAAAATGTCTTTATACAGTACAGCAATTTAGTTCTTTATAGGATAAAATGTGTTGCAACAAAAGAGAGAAAAACTTCTTGAACACATTTTTAAAAAGATAATCATCTCAGGTGTGTTTAGACTCTCTGAGACCGCTCCTCTTTATGAAACGTTTTGTAAACACAATACTCAAAAAAAAAAAAAAAAAAAGAATATTACATCAACTGAAACAACGGCAGTGAGTTGCTGTAGGTGTGTGATGCTATAAGACAAGAGCTGTGTTACAATATGTTCAGGTGAGTTCATCAAAGTGAAGTCCAACTGTGTTACAATATAAGTTGATATATCCAATGTAAAGTTTGTCTGGACTTCCAAGTGAAAAAAGCCTGTTTTTACAGTTTGACACTGGTCCAGTGCTAAAGTCCTCCTCAGCCACTGAAACAGATATACATTGTGTTTTGATCCTGTACCTGTCAAAGACAAAGCCGGGCCGGTCCAAACAGGCACTGATGCTTCTCTGTTTCACTGTTCAGCTGTTTGATGTTATGAAACTCTGTCAGCATAAAGTGAAACACGGGACTGTTCACTGTGGAGTGAGGCAGGTTTTTAATGCACACAGGTAACACAATGTCAGGTAATATAAAGAAATAAGACAAACCATTATTTCTTTTGCATTTTACAGAGAAGTTTTTCTACCAACCAATTTCCATTCTGAGCTCACTCAGTGAACTCAGTTGAACTCATGCTACAACTGAAGGGTGGAGGAATAAAGACAAAGTTCAGACACACACGTACATTAAATGTGTTAAGTTGTCCTTCATGAAGTTGAATTGCCATCAAAAAATGTTTAACACCTCTATCTATATCTATATACACCTCTATATCTGAAAGTAGTTATTTGAGTACAAGAACTTCAGTTTATTTTGAGTTTAGCAAAGACCAAAGAAGGAAAACCTGTTGAAGAACTTTAACTCCTGTCTAAACCTCTCATCCCCACTGGGGGGAGCTAAAGAGACAGTGAGGGAAGGAAGGAGGCGTGTTATCCAAACAGAAAACACCTCCTCCCTTTATTCACACCATGAAGACTCAACTCAACTGACTCAACTCTGCTGTTACGTGGAATAATTTTACTTCTCTTCAAAACATGAAGATCTTCATTCTCTTGCTTCTCTCGAGCCACTTTGCATTTTCAGGTAAGATAACTTTCCTTGAATTACTTCCTGAAAGCAGTTAATGAAACAGAACAGTTCAGCAGTAAACTAGAGACCTGAAGATGGAGACTGCCTGTCTTTATATTTCAGATCAACCAGTCTGTTCAGCTCAGGGTTCAGATAATATGAAAATGAACTTGTCACTGGAGGCTGTATGTTGTAAGTGTGGGGTGAAACATGGGAGACAGACTTCAGACATCATACCAACATTTAACTACAGTTTTAATATCTGTATCTCTATGTAGTCACAGGCGGGAAGACACTCTTTTTTTTTTACTTTCACTTTGTCTCTGTCGCTTCCTCTTTTTCCCCTCCAGCTTCTTCGCTCTTTCAGCGTGGTGAAAACAAATTACGTCATCATGTGTTTTTAGTGTTGCACGGTAAACCGATACTAGAAAGCTACCGCGGTACCCAGCAGTTAAAGACAATATTTTTTCAGTATCGGTACTTTATGAACTTAGTGCGACAGCGGGGCAGCGTGTCTTCTCTCTGCTTCCTCATGCCCGCAGCCAGAGTGGGCGTGGTTTCACGGTGACAGACAGTCACAGAGCAGAGCGAGACAGACATGGCTGACAGTGACATGAGTGCTCCTGCTCACCGTGCTCACCGTCCAAGGCTTGTTGAAAAAGCAGACGCACGGAGCGAAATATGGAAATATTTGCTCACGCTGCCGACAGTAAGAGCAAGCCCACGGACACCACATGGTCCGCCTGTAAACGATGCTTTAAATCCGTAATGACCAAGAGAGCCAACACGTCCGACTTGGTGAAACATCTGCTGAAAGACACGTGGACTTGTTCTAAGAGTTCAAAGGGCTGCAGGTTAGCGTGAGATAAGTTAAATATCCCCTGGATGTAAGTCAAGCAAACTGTTTCCACCAACACAGTTGCAGGAGGCAGTCAGGGGTAAAGCTCACTGTTTAACAAACCGATGTGGTTCCAGAACGTGCGCTGGTGTTCACAAGTATGCTGATCAACAACACCACTTATAAATGATCTATTTTAACTCAATCAGTACTAGTTATATAATCATAGAATGTAAATTTTTGTCAATAATTTATAATATTTATTGTAATGTATATTATTAGAAAATGGTCTGATTAGCACAGACCTCCACCAGGTCTGGGTCATTTGTGTCGTACTTGAGTGCAACAATGGAGTTTGCAGGCTAATAATCCGGGTTTGAACTTTATCAAAATTGCAAATTTCCCCTTTGTGGGACGAATAAGGTATTATCTTATTTTTGAACTGCCAGACTTACAGTTAATGTCATTTATGTTCATTATTTTTATGCTGAAAAAAAATTTAGTTAATGTGCTGTTAATCCTTTTTTACTACAAGCACTGAGCTTTTAATGGACAATCAGGTTATTTAATAATCTCTGAGAGCAAACAAGACAAATGAACAAAACAATAAGACACTTGGCAGCGAAGTTAAACAGCTGCATAATCATTTCATTGTTGTTATAACAGGTTAAGTAGCTATAAAGCTTTTACAAAAATATATTTTTTATTTTGACTGTTTAAGTGTTCTAATTAATAAAAAAGAAAAAAAAAACATTAAGTTCCACATTTTGTCATCTAATATTTTATTCCATTACTTTTGATGATGTTATTTTAGGCAGGTATCGTACCGAAGTCATAATTTTAGTATCGTGACAACACTACTGTGTTTCTAGAATTATATCATGATATTTTGAAAAATGTCCTCAAAACACATTAATGCTAGAACTGGATAACAAAATGAAGTATCACACTATATTTAACTAAATAACTTGATATCAATATTGCACACAAATACAAAATAAACAGAATGAGATTTTTGATCAGTAAACATCAGTAATGTGGATATAATGATGACGTGGGTAAAGACAAGTATTAAAACAAGTACAACAGTCTGGTTAGTTCAGAAAATGGCATCAATTAATGTCGCCTTTAAAATCAGGAAAAGACAACACTTATATCATGATACAACAATATCTACAATCTAAGCTGACACATAGTCTCTTATCATAGTAACAGTATAATATCAATATACTGCAGCCATAAAGGATGCTCACGTTCATATTAGAAGGGGGACCTGATAGTCAAAGTACTTTGAGTGTAACTTCTCTTTAAAGTCTGTCCAAACACCAAAATGCTTCTCAGTAGTTGGTGGGCTGTACTGTAACCCTGTAATGATAGAATAGGTAACAGATGAGTTAGATAAGAAGATTCATGCTGTAGATGGCAGGCCATAACATAAAGTGTTACCATGACATCATATTTATCATGAGTGTGATGATGATGATGATAATGATGATGTGTATTTATACTGAATGTATGAACCTCTTCTGTCCTGCAGTGAAACACTCCCTGAAGTTTATCACCACAGCATCTTCTGGACTCCCAGACTTCCCGGAGTTCATTGCAGCTGCAGTAGTTGATGATAATCTGGTGGGCTCCTGTGACGGCAGCAAAAACATAATTGATCTAAAACAGGACTGGGTGAAAAAAGTATTGGAAGATGATCCTCACCAGTTAGAGCATTACAGAGGAGCATGTTTTAAACGGGACCCAACTTTGTTCAAAGCTGATATCAATAGTTTGAAACAGCGCTTCAACCAAAGTGGAGGTACAGTATGTACTATGTTATATTTCACCTTTTACTTCATGAACTATTATTTATGATTATAAAAATAAGTTAGTAGGATTTGTATTAGAAATATTGGAATTGATTGTATCAGCCTCCCTGGGCTGAAAGAAAGTTTCCATCATGCACAGTGAACAAGACTGAATACTTTATTGACTAATACTGCTTCAGGGGACGACTGGACCACAGAACATCTGACTGGTGTGCACATTTAAACACGAGGATCCAAAAACCTTTAAACCATTGATTGAGTTGGGAATGCTCGATCAGATGGATGAATGACATGATGGATGATTTCTGGACAGCAGAAAATATAGATCAACATATTTACATACATGCCAAAACTCAGTGACACAAAAAGTGCATGAGAACAAAGGTAGCTTACATTATTAATGCATCCATGAAGGATGAGTCTTCTCTAATCCTTCACTGTGATTCTGTCTTTCAAAACAAAAAGTAAATACAGAACAAAAACACACAATGATTGTAAATCTAAATGTACTCCATGAGCCATATTTACAGGGTTAAACTTCTCACAGGAGAGGAAGTAGGAATCAAACAACTCCAAATAATACACCACAGTCTGGTGTGAAGGCAGATACACATTATAAATACTGGCTGCATATAAACATCACTTAAAAGATATAAACAATACATCATCTGGATACATGTACAAATAACTTAAAGGATACAACAATAAGGTATCAGGAACAAATTGGCAGAATAAGCTGAAACAAACTAACATGTGGCAGCTTGGTCTCACACAGAGACACATACAGGACACACCCAGCATATATGTCCTCCTCTTACTAAACTCCCTCCTGCACACAGGTAGGTGAATCTCTTCACCAGTCAAAGACTCACAGAACTGACGCTCGACTTGACATTTTTTAACACACAGAATATAACTATTATAGTACAAAACTAGAGAAAACTGTTTTTGTGTTATTCCCCGCTGTAATAGTTTTGACTCCAACCAGCGACGCTGCATCACTGTTCATTGTTGGCATGTTAAACCTTAAAGTGATGAGGTGAGGTGTTTCTTTCTCTGTCTCTGTCTCAGGTGTTCACATTTTACAGAGGATGAATGGCTGTGAGTGGGATGATGAGACCGGAGAGATTGTTGGTTTTAATCAGTATGGTTATGATGGAGAAGACTTCCTATCAATCGACCTGAAGACAAAGACATGGATCGCTCCAAAACAACTGGCTTTCATCACCAAACTGAAATGGGATGCTGACAAAGCTAGAATGAAATCCAATCAGAATCACCTCACAGTGATTTACCCTGAGTGGCTGAAGAAGTTTTTGGCCTATGGCAGGAGCTTTCTGCTGAGAACAGGTAGAATCACCTGACCTGATGAAATTTAATGGACACAATCATGTTCATACAGTCTGCTCAGACTGAACTGCTGTTGTGTTTTCACTCCAGTCAGTCTGACATTACATTGTTGTCTCTGTTTATTTTTTATAGCTGTAAGATTTTATGTTGTCCTCACCAATCAGTAGACACTGACATTTTCCATCAATGCTCAGACTGTGATAGTCAGTGTACACTCAGTTGTCTCATTGTTTCAAACTATAAATAGTTTCATTGATCTCTCTCCAGATCTTCCCTCAGTGTCTCTCCTCCAGAAGACTCCCTCCTCTCCAGTCAGCTGCCTCGCTACAGGTTTCTACCCTCACAGAGCCTCACTCGTCTGGAGGAAAGATGGGGAGGAGCTTCATGAGGAGGTGGACCACGGAGAGATCCTCCCCAACCACGATGGAACCTTCCAGATGAGTGTTGACCTGAACCTTTCATCAGTCACACCAGAAGACTGGACGAGGTACGACTGTGTGTTTCAGCTCTATGGTGTGAAGGAGGAAATCATCACCAAACTGGAGAAAAATCGGATCAGAACCAACTGGGGTAAGAGTGAGATCAGAGGGTGCTGAAGGGGAGTGCATGGGAACAACAACAAAAACAGTAATAATAATCTAATACTGTATTCAACAGTGAAGCCCAGTAACATGACCGTCCTCGTCACTGCTGCAGTGGTTGTTCTTGCTCTCATTCTCATCAGTGCTGCTGGATTCATCGTTTACAAAAAGAAGAAAGGTGAGAGAAAAAGGAAAGATTTCACTACTTAAATTTGTGTTTTTCTTTTATTCAGGTTGCAAAATTAAAAGTAATCAGAGAAAGTAAATACAGTCAGCACTAATCAGACTGAGTATAAACAGATACTCAGTCTGAGTGAGTAGAAGAGAGGAATAAAGTGACTAAAGATAATCTGGCATTTACAACTGTGACTGAAATTATTTGTCTTGTTCTGATTTCAGCCATCAGACCTCCATCTTGTAAGTAAAACTTACTTTGGTTCTATTTCAGCTGATCTGACTCACACTTATGTTTTAGATTAACACATGTTTCACATTATTGTGCAGATGAACCTTTTCAACACTGTTTCCTGTATTTATTATTTATAAAAGTTTAATACAGGATGTTTGTTTCTGACCTGCAGCTCCTGACAACAGCACAGAGCTCTCTGAGCCGCTGAATCCAGAGACATGAATTACAAACACACTCAGTGACTCTCCTGGTGACACTTTATTTAGCTTTGATGAACTTAAAGAGAATATCCAATCCAATCCACTTTATTTGTATAGCACATTTTAAAAACAATAAAGTTACCAAAGTGCTGCACAACAGATACAAAACAGAAAATAAAGAAAGTAAAAATACAATAAATAGATAAATTAAAAGCATATAAAAGGCAAACATAAGATCAGATAAAACACTGAGAAATATAAAAAATACAATAAAAGACAGACAGAGACCACACAACTCTCACGCTGTATTAAAAGCCAAGGAGTAAAAATGAGTTTTGAGGCGAGATTTAAAAGTATCCAGGGTGGGGTCCATTTTGACATGGGTGGGTAGCTTATTCCATAGCTTAGGAGCTACCACTAAAAAAAGCACGGTCCCCCTGGTCTTTTACCTGCTTTTTGGCACAACAAGATGCAGCTGATCAGCAGATCTCAGTGCTCTCGGGGGGGTATAGACATGTGTAAGGTCAGTGATATACTAGGATGCCAAATCATTTAGTGAATTAAAAAACAAGCAATAAAATTTTAAAATTTATTCTAAAATGGACAGGGAGCCAATGCAGGGAGGCGAGAATGGGGATAATGTGGTCATGCTTACGAGTCCCTGTTAAAAGACGAGCAGCCACGTTTTGGACTAACTGCAAGCGAGCGAGGAAGGCCTGGTTAATGCCAGTGTAAACTGCATTACAGTAGTCCAAACGGGTCGAGATAAAAGCATGAATCAAGCACTCAAAATCATTAAAGATACAACAGATTTAATTTTAGATAAAAGCCTCAGATGATAAAAAAAAAACTAGTTTTAACAATCAGGGAGCTCTTATCGTTTCTCTTAAGCGGCAGGTAGATTTGGGAGTCATCCGCATAAAAATGGTAGGAGATGCCATGTTTTTTAAAAAATTAAACCAAGGGGGAGCATGTATAAGGAGAAAAGAATGGGCCCAAGAATAGAGCCTCGGGGAACTCCACAAGACAGGGGGGCAAAAGACGATGCAGAGTCACCAAGCCTTACTGAAAAGCATCTCTCGGACAGATATGATCGGAACCAGCAGCAGCATCCCTGATACCTGCACAGTGCTTGAGACGGGAAATGAGAATTGTGTGGTCAACTGTGTCAAAAGCCGCAATGAGGTCTAAAAGCATAAGAATGTCAGAATCACCGGAGTCAGTAGTTAATAAAAGATCATTAAAAACCTTTAAAAGTGCAGACTCAGTGCTATGTAAGGCTTTAAAACCAGACTGAAAAGGTAAATAAAAGCTTTGAGATGGGCCTATAGTTGGAAAGGACTGAAGTGTCCAGATTTGGTTTCTTTAACAGGGGTTCCACAGCTACTTCTTTAGAATATACTGGGACCACACCTGAAGCAAGACTGCTATTTTTGATTTTTTGGACATTAAGTCCAATAGTCTCCCAGACCTCTTTAAAGAGGTGAGGAGGAACAATGTCTGTGGGACAGGAGGAGGGTTTAAGTTGAGTGACCATTTTTGTGAGAGTTGAAAGCGACACAGGCTCAAACCGGTGTAAGACAGTTGAGCAAGTGACGGGTATGGAAGGGTCAAAAGAAGGGGGTGAAATATGAGTTCTGATGTTTGCAACCTTATCAATAAAATAGCGGAGAAAATCTTCACAGACTTGGGGAGAAGCTTCCAGACAGGTGGATTGGGGGACATTTAAAATTGAATCAATAGTTGTAAAAAGGACACGTGGTTTATTAAGATTTTGGGTAATTATGTCAGAGAAATAGAACGTTTTTCTTTGCTATGACAGTTTTTTTATATTTTCTCCAGCTTGCTTTAAGAATATCATAGGACACATGAAGCTTTTTTCCACCTGCGCTCAGCTCTCCTGCACTCGCGCCTGGCTGCACGGTGGTATCATTCAGCCATGGCTCAGATTTGGGTCTGGAGCGCATAATTTTTAGAGAATCGACAGTGTCAAGAGTGCTGGCACAGGTGGAGAGAAAGATTGAAGTCAGTTGTCTGTATAGAGTAAATGAAAGTACTGACCTGTTCTGTGTTCTTTCTGTTACAGTTTGTTTCTAAGGAGTTGTTTGAACACCAATTTACGCTAAAAAGAGATGCACATCCAACTGTTTCATTCGACCCGTACAAAATGATCAGACAGGCTACAAGTTTGTCTACGCATGCTAGTTTGACAGTGGTGAGCACCAACAATAGCCATGTTTGTAACGATACGTTCATCCAACTGTAGAGCCACCAATCTCTATCTGACAGAGGACTGAAGGAAGTGAACATCAAACCTGTTTGATCTCCCTGATGAGTCTGTGAGCAGTTCAGTGCAGCACATTATCAGATTATCTGTGAGGGACAGTTGGTTTATATAACTACTTTTGATCATGTTTAGTGTTTACTTACATGTTAGTGAGACATGAGGTAGTTGTAGGAGAAGCAGTCGAGGCAAATATTGAAAACTTAAAGGTGCAGTGTGAAGAATTGGCCATCTAACAAATTCATACTCAAAACAGTCAGGGGACAGCATATGACCAGAGTAACCGCTAACTGCTATTAGCCAGCTAGTTAGGTAGCAGTGCAGCTAGCGGTTTGGACTCCAAACTCAGACCACCGAGGGAGTGTTGGTGTGTGTCTGAGGTTTTCTGGTTAGCGAGCTAACTAAACAAAGAGATCATGATGTTGAATCTGTCATTTCTTTACATCTGTTGGTAACTTTATTTAGCTTTTTAAAATGTGTTCCAACAACAATTCTTACACATTGCACATTTAACTTGGACCCTGGTGGAATGAGGAACCTTTCATGGATTATCATGAAAGGTTCCTCAAACACCAGCGCTGCTAACTATGGTGAGACTAGTTTGACAAGACAGACAGTGATGGTGATTGGACTGCTCAGTGGTCCGTGACATTCATGTTGCCAATGAAAACAGTTGAACCAGTCCTGCCAGGTAATGTAGTTTAGACTGAGCAGTTCCAGTGTAGATATGAGGCCGAGTCATACTGCAGAGTTTCTGCTGTTTGTTGTTTGTTTGGCTGAGTGAAGGATTTAAAGGCAGCTTAAAGATGTTGAGGTCAGGGTTAGAGAACAGTGTCTCCTGTCAGAGGGCTCAGTACATTTGTAGTGGACCAGTCTGATACCCACTGCAGTTCAGTGATGGTCCAAACATCATTCAACATGAATACTTTTTACTTTTTACATTTTACTGTGTACTGATTGTTGATGAACTTCTGTTCATCTGATTAACTCAGGTGAGGAAGGAGATTCAGGAGGCGTCAAAGTCAAATGTATTGTTCTTTCTTTCTGTGCTGATGTTTGTTTATTCAATAAAATCCTCAGAGTAAAAAAGTTTGTCTCTTTTTCTGCGTCCACATGCTCCTTTGTGACTGTAGATGCATTAATCATTTTATTTGAACCTTCAGTATTCTCACAGAGGATTTCAAAGAGAAGATTGATATCATTGTTCACTCTGAGCAGAGTTAGCTCCCAGACAAAGTTAGCTTAGCTTAGCATGAACACTGAAGGTGTTGGAACTGAACTTGTTCACCTTAAAAGAACAGCTCCAGAATCAGTTTGATGGTTCAATGTCTTGTCACAGATGAATGGAGTCTCTGTCACTTGTTTCTGCACGATGTAACTTCAGTGAGAGTGTCGGATCACAGCGTTGTATACACGTTTACTTTAACATGCAAGTTTTAAACACACATTGTTGTGATGTAATGACTTTAGTTTGTAGTTAGCACCCACATTACATCTGACAGACTGTTACAGACCTGAGATCTGTGTTTATAATAGTGGTGCTGCACTCAGAAGCCTTCAGCACGTCACAACAAATCTGTTATTCTTTGCCTGAGAGGTGATCAGAGGATCCATTTAGAAAGAAAGTGAAACAAATGATGACGTAAAAAACTGAGAGACTCAAAGTGAAATACATGATGAAACATGTTCATTCACTGTAGTGAGTTAAACATTAAAACATTAAATGTACGAGCAACATTCAACAATAATAAAATCACCCGAAGAGTAAAAAGAAAAATATACATATAACCACATATTTTCCCCCCATTAGAGCTCTGCTCACTTCAAACATGCAGCACGTGATTCTGGAGAAACATAGTTGATTGTTGAGTCTCATTCCCAGGTCATCAGATACCAGAGCTTTGGGTCGGCAGCTGTGAAACTCTCAGCCTCTATTTCATACATGTCTTTGCTGCCATCTAACGGCTGTTTAGTGGTATTATATACAGTGTTACAAACAGGGCTGTGACACTTGTATTGTGGAGCCTGATTCCTGAAGTGTCTGATGTAGAATAAGTTATAGGTGGTGATACAAATGTACATGAGGACACATTCTCTGAGATCTTAACTATCCACTGAGACCAAGATCATGTAAATTCACCTGATAGTTGTGGAGCTATTTTTGTGTATGTCTGTGTAGACAAGCCACACCTACCAGCACCATGTTTACTTCACAATATGGTTATACACTTTACACTTTTAGAATAACTTCAGGAAATTAAAGAATATCTTTTTTTCTTTTGTAAACACTGAAAAGATTGAATGTCTGATGAAGATGAAGTCAGAAAAGAGTTTTCTCTTAAATCACTGAGATTAAATCAGTGGGCTCCAAACTGTGGAGCCATAAAGAAGAAGGGACACAATCACTGATGACATGTTGCTGATACACATCATCATCAAATATTATATTCTAATTATATATTCTGTGGCCAAATTTAGAAGAATGTCTTTTTATTATAAAGCAGATTTGACATACAGATTTAAGAAATAAACATGTGATTTTTTTTTTTTTTACTGATTAAACTGAATAAACAAACTGACCT
>CAEMYA010001378.1:4594-21457 GCA_903131615.1 Diplodus sargus
GGATCTCTGAGGTCGCTGCTCTCCAGTCATCATGAAGGAAACAAGAACCAGGAAACATTTTAACAACCTGTTGGTTTGACGGCTCTTATCATTTATCAGACGACGTCTCCTCACCCAGATTAAGTCAAACCACACAAACAGGTGTTTTTATATACCTGTGGTGACTTAGTAATTAATAAAAAGAAACCTGTCATCCCCAAATAAACACACAGTCACAAATGAATCTGATGCTGATAATCAATAAACTAGAAGCTGCACTGAGACAGATTCCCAGCTGACCCTGAGTCAGTTATCAGACCTCCAGCTGCTGTGATCGTTGGTTTGTGACAAAGAGAACAAGTCCAAACTCTTTCAGGATCTCTGAGTCTCGACTCACATGAAGATTTATGTATTTAATCTTCACTTCAACATGATCAATAATGTTAAATTAAATGTGAATGTTTTCTGTTTCTTTCCTCTGTGACAGTAAACTAAATATCTGTGTGTTGTGGACAGAACGAGACATTTGAGGAACAATGATGGACATTTAGTTTAGTTTTTAATAATATATAACTGCAGAATTCTATCATGTTGCTAACAAGCATCAACCACCAGGAAGAAGACAGAAAGACGGAGAGAAAGAAAATGAGGATGATGTGAAAATCCTGTCAGTTCATATTTATACAGCTCAGCGCTGTATGAATATATATTGTATGATATATATTGTGAGTTTTACCCTTTAAGGGTCAGCCTACTTGATCCAATATAAACCTTTCTGGAACAGGATTAGTGATGTGTTCTTTTACACATGCATGTAGACAGTTCATATTCAGAGACAACAGAATGTGACAGCCTTGTGAAAATAACAACTTCAAATTTGGATATTTTGTAATTGCTTCACTTCAAACAGTCACACAGTGACATATAAATGGTCCAACTGGTTTATCAGAGTAGATGAAGAGCCCAAATGTCTTACTGTAAATGCTCACGTTCTGTTTTCCTTGTAATGTCATCATTAAGTACATTTGAACTGTGTCTATCTGGTACATTATAGTAAGTCTTGCCCAATAACAATTACAACAGTTATTAATTATTATGAAGACAACTGTGCTGAGGTGCATGATTATATCACAGCTGAGTGGAATTTGCTGACTACATTTAATCAATATGCATGAAGACACATAAGATGATGCATTTTCTTATAGCAACATTATTCACAATGAATGAAATACATTTCAATTAATGAATGAAATACAATAATCAGAACAAGTTACTGAATCAGATGCCTTGTTGTCCCGCAGCTCAGGATCCTTCTTTATATTGTTAATGTGACGGAACAGAAAGAGTTAATAAGAGTTTGTAAAACACTGGACTTCAAACATGTGCTGTTTGCATGCAAGACACAGCAGTTAACCACTTCCATCCAGGTCGTCATGGGCACATTTTAACCAGCATGCATCACGATTCAGGCAGCTGCGCATCGCTGCGTGATCTTGAACTCGCCTCATTATGTTCTTGTTTGAATGTGGACCATTGAGAACATGTTGTTAAAAATGTAAAGATATTTTAGATATTTTTTATAGATATTTCAGAACTTCTTTTTCAAAAAATTGTTATGTTGTTGAATATGTTTTTGTATTTGGTGCCTGAATCACGTTGAAAGATGAGGATGGTGTTCTTCCTCGATCCTCTTCCTGTTGTATTTTATGTCATAATGTTTTGAAGTCCTGGAACTAAAACAAAAAAGGATCATAACATATAAAAAAAAACAATAATTAATGCAATGATACAATGCAATATATTCTGGATTCAGGGTGATATGTATGTGTGTACAAAGTGTAATAATCTATTTATTTTTATTTTTGATTTATTTCTTACCACGACCAGAGAAGTCGCTGGTTTGAGGCTTGTTTTCTGTTTTCATAGGCCCACTTGCTTGTTTCTCTCGCGAGATCTGGCAACACTGCTGCACAGGTACAGCACACCTGAGAGGAGGAAGCACATAAAGAAGGAAGTTAACTGCTGGAAAACTTGTCAGCGTGTTGAGGCCTTTTTAAGTATATTTACTGAACATCAGCGTATTGACGGACGGGATCAACGTTAAACTGGACTGTGTGGTGTTCAGCAGCGGCCCGCTGACACTTTATTTGGGACGTTGGACTGTAAATCTCTCTTTGACGACAGTTAGCAGCAGGATGTGAGGAAGAAGTTCTGGTGTGAAGTTCGTCCTCTACCTTCTTCTTCAACATGAGAACATCTCTGGATCTTTGTTTCTGTCTGCTGACTCTGTGTGGAATAACATCTGAACTGTACGGTAAGAAAGCTAACTTTAGCGTTAGCATTAGCTTAACGGCTAAAAGTTTCTCCACCATCGTGTTGTTTTATAGAAGAAACCACCGTCTGTCTGGTTGCTACTTTATTTATTATTTTAATTCTACTTGATTCTTCTCTGTATCTTGTTTGTCAACTCACAAACTAATTTAATCACATTTGGTTCGTTTCAATTTTAATCTAATCGACTTAGTTTCACTTTTGTCTGACGGCGCTTCATCCATCAACCACGTTGCTTTGCTAATCGTGTATATACCAGACATTACGGTAAGATCCTGTAAGGATGATGATTTAAAAATAAAAGCAAAGAAGATGAGTTCACATTGATTAGGCCAGTCTGTCAATAAACAAACAAATAAATATAACAATCTGACAAAAAAACAACGAAATTAATGTATAGAAATAATAAAACTAAAAATTAATAACTTCTTCCTGTAATTTGGATGTGAAAGATTGTGGCTTTGAATATGAACACTTTGTCATCTCAGTTGTGAATAATGAGTCAAACGTATTGATTAAAGATAAAGTTGGAAACATCATGTGGACCTAAATGACAGACTGTCATTAAGAGTCTCCTCAGACCAATAACACAGCAGAGTTCACCACAGTATCATATATTTTCACTGTGAAGACTCTAAAGTAAGACTGGAATGTTTCTGCAGACTCATTTTAGTTCAGAAGACAGTTCATCACTTCACAATGACAAAGATGCAACAGCAGGAAAACATGATGTTAGAATTAAAAACTAAATCCCTTTAATATTTCATAAACAGGCCGTGTCTTCTGCTCACTTTAGACTGATATTACAACTAAACTTGTCAGCAGCGGAACAATGTTTTATAATTTCTTTATCTATTGTAAAAATTTACAAATAATCAGATACACTAGTTCATTAAACTAAAATGGAAAAGCAAAGGAAACATAATTGAATGACAGATTCTGGGGCCTTTAAACTGGATTATTAAAGGACAGTAATGTTTGGGCCTAACTGATAACTGTATATATGTTTTATCCTTAGTGTGGTGTTAAAGGTGTCAGATGTATTTTCTGTCATTGTTTCATTCTATCGAGGGACATTGTGTTTATTAAGAAGATGCCTTGTTTTTATACCCCCCCTACTACTCTGCTAATCATCCACATTGTTGTGCACTGCTGAGGTTTAGCAGATCAGTGCGAGAATGAATTCGAGATGAATAGTTAGGTGTTATAATTCATCATTAATGATTATTAGACATGTTATTTGCTTCAAACTGTGACTTTTCTAAAAGCTACTACCAGCAGTCAGTGATGAGTTCAGGAAGGTTTTCTTGAGACTGTGGTGGACGGACCTCAGACCCTTTGGGCAGCACTGGAACATATCATGAATTATGTGAACATAAACATGTTGGTCCAGTCATCACAACAGTTTACAGCTATGGCTGTACATGAGAGATCTTTCATGCCATTAGAAAAGGTGAAAATATTTTTGTGTTTTTTGATCATAATGAAACTGTTGAAGGACAAATTAATTTTGCAGCCCACAAACGACCAAAACCACCTAAAATATTCCACAAAGAAGTCAGTAAAGTTACAGTCATGGTCTCTGTGTTGTTCTCCATTGTCGAACAACTGTGCAAAGATGTGATGACATATGTACAAGAGATGGGGGCGGCTGTGGCTCAGGGGGCAGAGCCAGTGTCTTGTTATCAGAGGGTTGCTGGTTCCATTCCCCTGGTCTGCATGTCCAAGGACAATATACTGAACCCCAAACACGTCCTGATGTGCTGGTCAGCACCTCGCATGGCAGCCAACGCCATCAGTGTTTGAATTACTGTAAATTCCTTTGGACAAAAGCGTCTGATAAATGCCCTAAAATGTAAATGTAAAAATCGTTTAAAATGTAACGATGCTCAGGCCCGGTTGGGGGGCGGAGCAGTGTAAGAGGGACAATTGTGCTTCAGCACTATATGGAGCAACTGGGCCCAGTGAGAGTGGACCCAGTTCTACTTTGATTTAATCTAACATGTTTGTGCTCATTGTTACTCACTTCAAATGCCTTCACTTCATTCTTGGTGATTTCTATTCTATGCAACTATACAAACAGAACTTGATCACCAACATTGAACAGAATCACAGACACTGAGCTCAGATTTCATCTGAGAGTCTCCTGTTTACAATATTCTTGATCTTGTTAATGTAGAGAAATGTGTTTGTGTTGTGTTAATAATGGTGTGTGTGACAATATGCACATGTGTCTAAACTCTAAACTCTCTGAGTAAGAAGTCAGAGTGTAAAGAAAGGCTGCAGGTTGTCCAGCGCTGTGAATCTCTCTGTGGACAGTGTGAGGTTCTGTCAGCCTGCAGGTCAGCAGGTCAGCAGCAGCTCCAGACACATCAGAAAATATCTCTGCAAATGTTTCTGAACACAGTTTTCATATCCAGGTCATCCAGGTCTGATGATGTCATCACTGAAATAACGCTGAGGTTGCATTAGTCACACAGACTGATTTATCAAAGCTTCTCCTGAGGGAGAATATTTCAGTAGGTGTGATGTGGAGGAACATTTAGAGACATAAATAATTTGATTACTAACTAACAAGCTTGTAAACTGTTTTCACCTGACGGCTCTCTGTTGAACATATTGATTAAATTTATTTCATTTTTCATGTCCAGGTGTCAAAGTGGTCGTTAAAGAAGCTAGTGATGCTGTTTTACCCTGTTTGATCAGCACAGAGGAGGACATCTCACGAAAGATCTTTTTCTGGAAGAAAGATGGTCTGAAGAAGGTGTTCTTGTATGATGTAGGCAATTATTACAATAACGACCGCACAGATCAAGATGAGCAGTTCAAAGGTCGAGTGTCACATTTTCAAGATCAACTGAAGAACGGCAACGCCTCCATAAAGATCCAGAATACAAAGGTGGCCGACAGCGGGAGCTACAGCTGCATTTTTCCACGTCTTCAGAGTCAAACATTCATCATTCACCTTGTTGTTGGTGAGTATTTTTCATTAAACAGTTAATGTGCTGTATGACAGGCAGGCTTGGGGAGTAACCCCCAATTTCCACTGGATACGTCTGCGCTGCGTTGCGTCTCCGCCACGCCAGCGGAGCTGATGGTTTCACTTTAGTCTGTGTGTCAATCCCCACCAGGTCCGCTGCGCTGCGTACCTGCTCCGTCCCAGCTTCGGCAGTCCGGAGCCCTCCGGCACAAATACGCAGGACTTCTATTTCTGGCGGATGCCGGAGCACGACGCAACAATTCAGCGGAATTTAGCATGAGCAGACAGGAAGTCAAGCGTCGAAATAACAAACAGCATCCGGTCACCTTTCAAAACAAAACACTTCGTGTTGACACCAGCACACAAATCTCAAAAAAGAGACAAACACAAGCTCTTCTGCTGATCCCTCGGTCGGGAACACTCCGTGTTGTTGTTTTTAATAACACAGACCTATAACTGCGGTCGGGAGTGATCATGTGATTATCGCGGGAACTTCTCGTCCTCCTGACGCCAGCTGTCTACCGTACTGCGCCGTGGCGGACTCAAACCGCAACCGGTGGGGATTGGCGGACGGCGGAGCAAAACCGGATCGGAGCTGCAACGCAGCGGACACGTATCCAGTGGAAATTAGGGGTAAAACAGTACACAGAAGTTAGATCATGTTATTAGGATACAAAGAAGGTAACTGTATTCTGTTAGTTACAAAAAAAGATGAAATCATTTTACCGATAGATTTTTTAAAACATAGGGATTGTTGTCAGGATTACCATTTTAGACACGGTTCAGTAAAACCCCAGGACTGTGTGTTCAGCTTCATGCTCATGACTGAGTGAACAGTGTGAACAGGAGGTTCAAAGGTCGAGTTAGATTCAGTCAGGTCAAACTGCTAAAAATCACCTATTGACCTCATTCCCACTTCCTGCTAGAAAGGCAGCATGTCTAATTTTATCTGAAGTGTTACATTGTACATCAGTGAGGTCATGTTTCACGTCACGAATGCAGCATAACCAGAGAACAACATCAGGTAAAGTAAAAGCAAGCAAGCAGTAGGCAGCATGGAGGCCAGTGATGATGTTACGTTGATCATCAGTTTGTGTATTTGACTAAAATTTATTTTACAAACTCAATGCTGACGGAATGATTTTCGAGCACCTGTGCATCCCACATTCTTTTGTTATTAATGTGGCAACACCAGGTATAGTGACTTGTTCTTATCAAAATTCACGCTTTGCGCTCTTAACAAATAAGCAACCTCAGCCGATCTATGCACACACTTGCATTAACTCTGTCACTTGAATGCAGATCAAACAAAAGGCTCACATGTTTGCCACAACGCAGCAAAAAGACAACGACAATGACAATGGTCAAAAACTGTGTGCTTCTCCAGTCAGCAGCACACCTGCTGAGTAATTACCTGCTGTTCAATTTATCAATTTCCTGCACCCCACAGTTCAGAGTGCCACCTACTGTGGTATCCAGATATTACACAGAAAACAAATACACACATCAACCAAAAAATGGCTCTAACACGCGTGGCGTGAAATACCGTATTGACCTGAATATAGGACGACCCCGATTATAAGACGTCCCCTCTTTTCAAGACTAATCTTCAGAAAAAAAAACTCTGTTAACCAAAATTCGTTTCTCAGTAACAAACTAACATACCCTCCTGTCAATCTCTTGAAAGCGGCACCTTAGACCAGTGGTTCCCAACCTGGGTGGCGTGCCTCCCACTGGGGGGCGCCAGAGATCGCAGGGGGGGCGCACGACTTTGTCTGCGCTGAGGTTGACTTTTGGTTAAAGTTTGTCCAACCCTCTGAGGTCGATTGATGCGCCGGCTAGTCAAAATCACGTGACCTATTTAAGATGACATAGCAGCAAGATGGACCCTCAGTGAGTCTCCCGACTTATGTGTTGGAGCAGCCTTCAAGCTGTGTACCAGTTTTTAAATTGTGTTGATAGGCCAAGTTAAACCGGACTTATGATAAATAATGTACGGCACGCTTCTTCGCTAGCATTACCGTCACGTTTGCTGCGCGTTTGGTGCAGGAAGAGACGGTCAAAATGGACTTCTCTCATGAAAGTGTCCGCAAGCAGGAAAAGTTTGCGAGCGAAAAAACACGTTCCTATTGGTGGAAAAAGGCACCACACCAGCCAATCACAAAATTACATGGCAAGACACGTGATTTGGTTGCTGGGGGACAGGAGGAAGTTGTGGAGGGACCGACAGTGACGGTGAGAGAGTTGAGAGATGTGTGTCAAAATGAAAAAAATAACTGTACAGTCACACATGTGAGGTTGGGCTGAAAATAATGACACTAAACAAGGCAAAATAAATAGTTTTTAAGGTGAAATATAATGGTAAAATCAAAAATAGTCAAAATGGCCAATTATATCCTGGACTGCATAAAATCCCAGTAACACACCCAATCAAAACTCTCTATAATCCAAATTGAAACATTTCTTGGTCCACATTTAAATTCATTAAGCTATTTATTTAACACCCCTATGAGGTACACCTGATGACACAAAAAGGAAGAAATGTATCTATAGATTGTAAAACTAGGAGAATATAATTGTTGTTTATTTTTTACAAATAAAAGTTTGTAATTAATCACTTTATTCTTTTAGTGAATGTGGGTTGGGGGGGCCTGGCTTGTCTTGGACACAGGCAAGGGGTACTTCAAGGAAAAAAGGTTGGGAACCACTGCCTTAGAGGACCATGATAAGCTTTTCTCTTACTGTTAGCGTTTTCAGACGATCTTTTTGGACCCGCCATCTTCGGACGTTACACTCCGTAACACCATATTTCTTCGCTGGCTGACAGTCGTTTGGCGCCTCCGCTGCATTGACCACCATTATCTTAAAATTAGCATCATAGCTCCGCCTCAGATGTGTAAACTTGCCCCACTTCTGATCCACTTTGCTCTGTGCAATCACAGCGCCTCTCCATTTTCATCTCCTGTCACTTCTTCTCCGCTGTGATTGACAGATGACACCAGCCACAGTGTCAGTCACGTCTCTACAATAAGCTGGCGCCCTCTGCTGTTACGGTCATGTAGCGACCCAAACAACTATCAGCATGTGTCAACGATTAGACCCCGATTATAAGACGACCCCACTTTTTCACAGATTTTTCATCGAAAAAAACCTCGTCTTATATTCGGGTCAATACGGTACATCAGAATTTCGTGTGTTCACCCAGTTCTTAGGTTTTAGATCAAAGCAGAGCGGAGGTGATAAAAACTCATGTCTACTGCAGAGACAATTGAATTACAGGTGTAAATGCAGAGTTAACATTTTGATATTAAACACAAAAGCCTGATCTTAGCAGGTTTAAAGTGAAACTCTCACCAAAAAGCAACCAAGGCTTTATTTGTGATTTGAATATGAGTCAAACCTTCATGTAAACGCATAATTATGACGTAAGAGTGTCACCGATCGAAAATAAGTCACAATCTCGAACCTTAAATTAAAAAATGGAATTGTCGATGCTGCCACGCTCCCATGTCACGTTTGGCTTACCAAGCGGGAAAAAAAACACACCCGTGTTGAAGTGCAGCGATTCAACCTCCTCTAACTTAGCTTCGAGCTAAGCCATTAGCTATTAGCTACAGCCAGCCAAACGATAGCATGGTGTTACACCATTCCTGTTCAGCTCCCGGACCGTGGTCAGGAAGCACAGGGGAGACAATTTCCTCCAGGGCCGAAGTTTGTGTTTACCTTCGGGGTGAACCTCTTTCATGTGTTAAGCTGGTCGGGAAATAATACCAGGGAGCTTTGCTGTATCTAGCCGTCGCCTTTATTCACAGCCACCTGCAAACTACATTGTTCACTTTACTGCTGTCGCTACTCCTGCTACTCCTTTAGCTTCTCCTTCCACTCATTCATTCACTGTCTGCACGTATGCATGCTCCCTCACTCACTCTTTAAAACAGCAAGAAGTCTCGACACAACATGAAACTTTGCTCGTAGTATCACCAGGGTCTCTACACATGAACACGAGCATTGAGAACATTGTTTGTGTACACAGAGTTACTAAAAAGAAGGTTTTTGGACAACTCACATTAGCAGAAGCAACCCACGGCGCGCCTCCGTCATGGCAGACAAAAAGTGTCGATCCCCGAGTGCGACCTGACAGGCAGGCTTGAGGAGCGGTTCACCATTACTCTCCTGCCTGTTAGGTCGCAAATGGGGGAAGGGGGGTCGGGGGGCCAGCGTAGTGGGCTTGCCTTGAATTACAGCCACCCGAGTGTACAGTAGTCACACACAGTAACTTCAGTGAGTTCGTGCAGGTGGACTCTCATCATCACAATGATCTCACGTGAAAGCCTCTCAAACAGCAGCAGCATCTCAAAACGGAAGAATGAAACTTACAGCACAGCGAGCGAGCGCAGCCGGTTTTGATCTGATACGTGAATGACTTATGTGGTAGGATGTAGTCCGGTAAAGTTGGAAATATATTCGAACTTCACGGATCAATAACTCTTACGCGAAACATTGTTGAAACAAAAACGACGACTCGTTATTACCGTAGTGAGGTAGATAACGAGCTACAACCGTATTTTCATCAGAACCAGCTCCTCCGGGCTGGACAGTAACACTGATGGTCAGCCGTCTGTGAGATGAGGGCGCAGGGACCGTCTACAAAGTGCAACCCTAAAAGAGATGCTACAAAAAATATTCAATAACTTCACTATTATTTAGTGTAGTGTCACCAAAATCACTCCACACATCAGTGGTCTCCTGCTGTTATTCTACAATTTTTTGTTTAGAAAAAATGTGCTTTGCGTTAATTTAGGGGAATTTCTATTGGGAGAAATATTCAATAACACTAATATTTAGTGTGGTGTCACCAAAATCACCTAACCGCAACACTACTAAAAAACTGTTTTCTAATGTAACATTAACTTGGTTTTGGTATTAAACAATGTTTTAATACATAATCCATGTCTTATTATAAATTAGGACGTTATGGTATCAATCTAAAAGGTGAATCATCGAAACTTTACTCAATGGCCCTAAGAAAAAAAAAAAGTGAAGGCCGAATGGCCTTGCCCCTAAAATGACGAAATTCCCACCATGGTTATAGCTACTTAAATAGACTAGACTGTCACACTATATTTCACACACTGGTTGGTCAAAAGTATAACGTTAGCTCTACTGAACACACATCTGCAAAAAACACCCTCAGTCCAGAAAACAGCGTTTCATATTTCATGGCGGTATCCAAATAACAATAACAAAAAACGCTGAAGCTGCATGCCTAACTTGGTTTGCAGGCTGCTAAGCTAGCTAGTGCAGTGTAGTTCATCTTTAGCTGCTACTTAGTCCTAGATAAAGTTTTCCTACACATTCAGAGGGAACTACGACATAACTAAACATAAAATTACTATAACTCTCAATTGGCAGATTTCAGCGTTTTTATCCAGCAGTTGACGTCACTGTGACATGATGCTGCGGGCCGTGCTCATCTCTCATGGCTCACCTATCAGACCTGCATGGCCATTGGCCAAACGTCCGCTTAGCAGAAATCGGCTCTCACAGCCTCAGATCGACCATTACTGTGTTAGTTGAAAATGTAAATCTGGCCCGAAATCAACTGATCAGCTGTCATCATTGATTGACAGCATTTCTTTTGTTCTGTGTTGACGAACTTGACCAACTACCCATGAGATCTGGGGTGGCCACAGGGGAATTGCTGTTGAGTATGAGGACGACAGCATGAAAGCGGCTGTGTGAACTCGTAAGCAGTAGGCGATTTGATGGGGGGATGCTATAATAAAATTTGGTTTCACACACCACAAGGAGTTTATTTGTAAAAGTAAATGAAAACACTTGGCAGTGTTCAAATTCTGCAATGCTCTGCTCACCGAAACTTTTACCATCACCTCAAAAGGAAGCATAAAGACAGGTAAGCTAACAGTTACCATACAAAGTTTTAACAATAACGTTATATCAAAAGTCTTGGTGGATTTCAGCTCCCCCATCCAGAGACAATAAGCGAAAATAAGCTCATCTCTTTCCATGGTCGTAGGGTTAGGGTTAGGTCAAGTCAAACTGGAGTTGTGTGTGCTAGTATAGAAAGAACAGGCATTGAGGAATAATGTATGGATAAACTATAAATCAGGCAAAATTAATGGCTTAAAACACATTGTTTCAAAAGAAAGGACTTGGTCTTGTCTCAGTCTCGACCTCTAAATGTCTTGGCCTAGTCTCGGTTTCAGTAATGTCTTGGTCTCGGTTGGTGTGGTCTTGACTACAACCAGTGGCAGAGCTAGACTTTTATCCTTAGGGTGGCCAGGGGGTGGCCAAGGCTATTTCAGGGGGTCCACAGACTATGACAATGAATTTGTTTCTCGACCAATGAATTGCAATCTGAGTCTCTTAATTTTAAATGTACATACTAAGCACACAGGAGATCAGATTTGTGTATATAATTTGCAGTTTATTAACAATGTACAAAATGTAAAACCCAACTTGGCAACAAATTTTCAACAATGACATTTTTACAAAAATGGTGAAAATGCTCTCTCTCTGGTACTCACTCACACACAGTTACACACACAGTTACACACACAGTTACACACACACACACACAGTTACTCACACACACACGAGCTACTCAAAAAAAAGGCATCAATGTATCAACAAACAATTTGACACCATTTTTGAACATTTGAACATAGTGCAGGTTTTAACTATGACCAGGGGTACTGTCTGACAGCCAAACCATCCTTGGTCTAAGTAGAACATAGTGAAGAGCTTAGTCATGACCAGAGACACTATCTAAGTGCCAAACTACCTTATGCAAGTTCAGAAAAGCATAATCCTTCGGTTGTGGTGAGAAGTCGCAAAATGTTTCACAAAGTCATCCATGTTAAGGGCACGTGCCCTCCTTGATACTGCGAGTTCCAAGGTGACTTAACCTGTCATCAGCCATTGTTGTCCTGAGGTGAGTTTTAATGAGTTTTAAAGCAGAGAAGCTTCTCTCACAGGAAGCAGTGCTGACTGGAGTAACAACAGCAATCTTGCAAAGTCTGAATATCTCATGGAAAACCTCTTTGTAAGGTTCAAGAAACACAATAAAATCAAGCAAAGTAGATGGTCTGTCTAATCCACTTTTCACTCTCCTGTCAAGAAGTCGCTTGGTTTGGTGAACCTCATGTTTGAGGTCACTGAGGTCTGACTCAAAGGTCTGTGCAAAGGCAAACAGAGACTCCTCGTTTAAGAAAGTTGCACTCTTTGGGTTCAGAGACTGCACACCTTGCATGATCTCACAACTTTTCTTTGAAAAACGCCTCTTCAGCTCAGTTATGAGACAGTAAATCACCTGATAAAAGAGTGATCTGGGGAAGCCCTCATCACAGTTTCTCTGTCCTACCGTGCTCATCACCAGTGAGTCAAGAAATCTTGAGCTTATTCTAGGATGTCTTTTAGAGTGTATGTGTACACCGATTTTGCACTGCTCAGCAAGCTCCTCAACCTCTTTCCATAGTTCATCAAAGCAATTCTCAGTTCTGTAGTCCTGGAAAGTGTCTATAAGGGCACCTACGAGATCCACAGCCCTTGCTAGATCAAGAGTGCTGGACTGGAGCATGTCAGAAAGACATTTGGCATCACCAAGCACTTTACAAAAGGTAACCAAAAGCCCTATGAACTGTAAATCTATCTGGGAAAGAAGACCCCTCGCCAAGCCACTTCAGATGCACATAAGAGCCAGACACAAAGTTATACAGCTGCTGCAGAAGTGCAAAAAAGTCAACAACCTCAGGCACTGCTTTTGCAGCATCAACAAGAACTAGATTCAAGCAATGTGCATTACAGTGAACGTAAAATTCAAATCTCGCATTGCTTTGAATTCTTGCAGATACTACAGAATGTTTCCCGCTCATGACAGATGCACCGTCGTACCCTTGTCCCACAAGATTATTTCTGTAGTCCAGACCATGTCTCTCTAGACAATTGGCAATCATTTTTTCTGATACCTGCTGCATCAAGGCTTTCAGCTGGCTGGAAGGATAGGAAACTTTCGTGGATGGCACCATTGTGATAATACCGTACAACCAAAGACATTTGTTCCTTTTTTTGCAAGTCTCTTGTTTCATCTGCAATGACAATGAACACTTCATTGTCTTTCACCTCTTTTATGATCATCAACATCCTAAATCTCAGAGGTTTAGTGTCTGTGGTTATGTCCACCACTTTTGTCTGCTCTGTGTAGTTCAATTGATTATTTTATCCTTTTTAAAGGAAATCATCTCTAATATGTATTTTCTGTATTCCTCTGATATAGCAGCTCAATTCTAATTCTTCAGGTTAAAAGGTGCTTCCTCCTTTAAAAAGCTGAAACATTGTTATATCAGGCTAAAGACAGCTGGCTGCTTTATGAACTCATACAAAGCAACTATGTCTTAAAAGCATTTAACACTGTCTTACTCATCTTGTTCATTGTGGGCAAACCTTTGGCTAATAATAGTTTTATACTTTCTTTACACTTACTTTAGTGCTTAAATTGCAAAGCTTTTACTTAATTTAGCAGTTTTAAAATCAGTTTTTTAAAACATGTTTAACCACAGCATAGAGGGTTGCTACAAATTCAAACTACTATGCAGCCTTTCAACACACCTTTAACCTAAATATCTAAAATGCCATGATGGAGCCTAAAATGGACACTTGCTGCTCATCCAACACTTCTCGGCCTTGACCGTTTGCTATTTTAACAGAATAAGGTGCCGTGGCTGCCAGATTTTGGGATGCAACACCAATTAATATTGATACTAATCAATCGTCATTGCTCATCATTCTCATGTAATTAGAGTTCTCAACGGGCCTGGATAACAACCCAACCCGGCCCGCGGGTTTTTAAGCCTGAACCCGACGCAGCACGACACACCGGCATGAATTGTCTGCCGCCCCCCCACGTTAACGTGACCGGACCTGAGCCCGCGGGTCCGGTCGGGTTTGTCGGGCTGGCCCGACCCGTTGATAACGCTTCATGTAATAGAGCTACCATTGCCTCCATCACCTCACAGTCCCTGTATTACCGTTACTACCTGCTTACCGGTTGTACTACACTGTCCCTGTCAGTCAGCAGCATCTCTGGCTGCTCCTCTCCTGCCCGCTGCTGCTGTCTTCACCTTCAACCTGCTGTTGCTGGCTCTCTGCTGTCTCAGAGGACGTGGAGGCTACAGCAGCCCCTCCAGCCAACAAGTCTGTGATTTTAGCTCATTTTGCAGCACAGTGAGATTCTTCTCTTAGCAGCAACTTTTCTTTCTCTTGAATTGCTCCATGTTGTCACTCCTCACGCTCAACACTTTGCAACTAGCAGAAGTTGCAGGAGACAGCGCAGAGAAGGGGTGGGGCCGCTGTCGTACTATATCCTGATTGGTTCAGTCCACTGTCTATGTTGAAGGTGGACCAATGGGCCGCCCCCTCCAAATTGTGCACTTAGAAAAAAAGAGGAGGGCTGAGAGATTTCATTGGATTAGCCCAATGTCCTTCTAGAAAGTCAACCAATGGGCCGTCGCGGTCGATAAAAATGATTTATAATAAAAAAATTTGATTAAATTATGACAGCCCGGCCCAAATATGTGCGTCGGCCCATCGGGTATTGCCCGGTACGCCAGATGGCCAGTCCATGCCTGATTCCCGCATGCATCTAGCCTTTTTTCAATAAATTGGTCATGCTTCGCTATCTCATCTAGTATGGCCAAAAAGTTCCCTTTATTCTGAGAGTCTGAGGGCTCTCGATGGCCCCTCTGTGCTATATTTTGGGTTGCAGTCAAAAGAAGCACATTTGCTATTGTTTTCAGATAATGTTGATTACTTCCACTTTTTTTTGTTGGCTCATGTTCAAAGAGTTTAACATGCTTGTGTTCATCTCATTAGCTTTTTTACACTGATTCCATGCATACATTGCATGGACATGCATCTCTGATTTTGAGTGGAGTTTAAAACCAGCCTCCTTTTACAACGCCGTTTTCCAATTGGAGAAGCCTGACTCTAAGGCAAAGGCAGAGTCTGGTGCATTAGGAAGGGAAAAATGTCTACACGCAAAGCAGTAGGAGGAGTATTTAAGGATTGAGTACTCGAGCCAAGAATTGGCTCTGTACCAGGCACTGCAGAATGCTCTCTTCCTTGATCCATGCTGTGTTCTTGGGAATTGTGTGAGACATGGCTGAACTGGACCCTCCTCTCTGCATCTTGAAATATCTGGAATACAAATAAAATGTTCATGGAAACACAGTTAAATGGCAACTAAACCCCCAAACCACTTTTTTCTGCTGAAAACCAATGTATCTGGGTATGAAGTAGTGTTGCTGAGTGATTCTGGTCCAACCTTTGACATTTTAGTCTAAGTATTTCAATTTGGCATATTTTGTAGTAAAAATGTAAGTGTGACTGCCCTCTATGGGGGGAAACCCGGGTTATTACAATCGAATTTTCCTATTGGCTGAGATGGAGGCAGATGACAATGCAGCTTTCGTCACGGTCCACCACGGTTAGCTCCGCCCCCCCCTATAAAAACAACATTTTTTTTTAAAAAACAACTTTTTTTTTTCTGCGCGTGTGAGTGTGGTGACGGTTAGGGGGGAAGGGGGAGGGGGGAATCGGAGAGTACTCCTGGAGCCCCGCCCATAATCAAGGCATTTTTTGAATTTCCAGCTTAGAGCACGTCATCCAAAACTGAGGGGTTTAGTTGCTCTTTAAGGGATCCAGAAGATTATTAGATGATAACTGCAGCTAACTAGTAAGTTTCAGGTAAGTAGACCTACCACTTGGTCCTCTTGGATGAGCAAAAGCAGTGCTGGACACAGCTGGCTCCGGGTCTGACTCTTCTGGCTCACCAACATCTTCCTCAGAATCAGAGGCCTCTGTGTCCTCCTTCGATGGAACTACATTGTATAAAAATATTAATATTAAAAATGCAACCACCATTGAAAAAAACAACACACATCAGTAACCAACATTTCAAATATCTAAAACCTAACTTAAAATGACTGAACTGAGCATGTGATTGTGACTGCTTCTGCAGATGCTCTGACCTGGTGATGATGGTCTGTGTTGTGCCTCACACTCTCTCTCCCGACTAGTCCCTGGATGGGAGCTGCCAGGACTGCTGATGCCACAGCTGAGTTCTGTCTGTCTGCCTCATCATTGCCTGACTTGCTTCTCTTTAGAAATAAGTCATGTATCTTGTCCCCCTGTCTTTTCATTTTCAACTGACCCTATGAAAAAATAAGCCAGTCTTGTTACTCCTAGCATCACTTATAACGTTAATTGCACAATCTTGATAAATCCCCACTTCAAGCCTAAAAAATGACAGACCACTGTAAATTCAAACTTTTCAGCTAGTTGACAGGCTGGCTACCATCTTCACGTTACATTATGTATGTATGTATACAAACATATCAGTATGCCAACAGACATAACAAAGGGCAAGACGTGAAGGATAAACAGAGCATGAAACAGCTGGCTGGCTGATTGTCTGCTAGTTTCATTCCTCTAAAATCATCGGAGAAACATGTAAATGCAACCTAAGCAGCAACCCAAATTAAATGTAACGTTAG
>CAEMYA010001378.1:24276-56000 GCA_903131615.1 Diplodus sargus
TATATATATATATATATAAATATAAAAACATATTTATATGCGATCGGCTTTTCTGATCGGCACTTTCAGAGCCCACCGATCAACCTGTTTAGGGTCCAAATCGGCCGATGACGATCGGCTGCCGATCGCATCCCTACAAAAAAACCCTAGGTTGCATTTCGGCGAGCGTTTCACTTTTATGAGCTGTTGTTCATATTGTGTTCACAGGTGCATGCCCAGAGCCACACCTCAAAATACTTGATGAAACAAAGGACTGGTCGCTGCTGCAGTGTGAAGTTCGAGGAGCTTCTCCAGAACCTAAAGTGGAGTGGCAGGACAGGTCTGGAAACATCCTTCCTGCTGAGGAGCCTCAGGTCTCAGAGAGAGGAGGTCGTTACTACGTTACCCTCAAGATCACTGTGACCAAGACAGGACGCTACCGCTGTGTGGTCACTCAGGAGGAAATTAAACATCGGATTCATTCTGAGACCTTCGTGCAGTTAAATGGTGAGATTTCTTTCCTGATGGTTTAGTCATCAAAGAATTTTCATTGTTCAGTAGTTATTACATTTTCATTTACCGTAATTTCCGGACTATAAGCCCCTACTTTTCCCCCACGCTTTGACCCCTGCGGCCTATAATATGATGCAGCTAATCTATAGATTTTAACGGGCTAACGGCCTCCTGGGGGCGCTCTAGCAGGAAGAGCAGGAGCGAGTCAGACAGGTGGAAGAGATAATACGCTGAGGAAGACGCTAGTTTGATTGTGTTTTGAACAGTCATTCGCATCTTGCACACACTGTCATCATGGAAAACACACGAAGAAATGCAGATGATGCAGCTTTTAAGTTAAAGACAATCGATCTGGCTGTCAAAGAAGGAAATAGAGCTGCTGCACGTGAGCTTGGCATCAATGAATCAATGGTGAGACGTTGGAGACGGCAGCATGAAGAACTGACTCGATGCAAAAAGACGACAAAAGCTTTCAGAGGAAATAAAAGCAGATGGCCCGAACTTGAAAACGTTCTTGAAGACTGGGTGAACACACAGAGAGCAGACAGCCGAGGTGTTTCCACCGGGCAGATCTGACTGAAAGCCAAAACAATCGCCACCGAAAAGAACATTAAAGATTTTAAAGGTGGACCATCGTGGTGTCACAGATTTATGAAACGAAAAGGCCTGTCCATCATGGCACTGATGACTCTGTGTCAGTAACTCCCTCCCGACTACGAGGAAAAAGTTACAAATCCGCAAATTCACTCAAACAAAGATAGCCGAGAATTCCATCAGACCAGACGAGATAATAAATATGGATGAAGTACCTTTGACCTTTGACCTGCCTCTCACTAGGACTGTTAACAAGAAAGGTGAATCGTCCGTCACGCTGAAAACAACTGGCCACGAGAGAACGCATTTCACTTGTGTTCTGAGCTGCACAGCAGTTTCCACCAATGGTGATCTTTAAGCGGATGACTATGCCGAAAGAAAAACTCCCGAGAGAAATCGCCATGAAAGTCAACACGAAAGGGTGGAGGATAGAAAGCCTAATGAAGGAATGGCTGACAGAGTGCTACGGCAAGAGACCGGGAGGATTTTTTCACAGAAAAAAAGCGTTGCTCGTTTTGGACAGCATGATGGCCCATATAACAGATTCTGTGAAAGCAGCCATCAAGAGGACAAACTCAATTCCAGCTGTGATTCCTGGGGGCACAACGAAATATTTACAGCCACTCGACATCAGTGTGAATCGTGCTTTTAAAGTGGCACTCCAAGTTGAGTGGGAGGCTTGGATGACGAGTGGCGAGAAATCTGTTAAAAAACAAAGCATTTATTTACCGGTAATTAAAAATTTTAAAAATCTTTCTGTGTAAATATCTCATGTTACAACGTGGACACCTGCGGCTTACAAACAAGTGTGGCCTATATATGTACACATTATTTTTTCCTTTTGAAATTAGTTGGTGCGGCTTATATTCAGGTGCGCTCAATAGTCCGGAAATTACGGTATTTGTTGTTTCTGCAGATGTTCAGCGTTATGTACATGACATGCAGTAACATTTTGATTTTACATTAACTTTTTCTTATGTATTTCAGAGGACTTATCCAGAGAAAAAGAGCTGTGGATGCTGGCAACTATAGCTGTTGCTGTATTACTTGTGGTTGTTGCTGTAGTGTGCTGTAGATGTAAGTTTATATCATGTATTACACCAACATATCCATCATGTGCAGACATCAACATTACAGAAACATTGTGTGTTACAATCACGTCCAGACAGTTTGTTTCTGTCTCTCAGATTTGAACCCTTCTGTTTATTTCCATGAGGCCTCTGGTTCTAATTCCGACTGATTAAAGTTTATCACTTGGTTCACTTAAGTTCCATCAGACAGACCCCTGAATGTCACTCACTAATGTTTTTAGTATAGTTCACGTTTACATTTGAAAGTGGAGGCTCTACATCTTGAAGCTTTCTGCTGATAAACATAATTAAGACAAAGAAAAAGGCTCATCTGGATACAAATTAATAACTTTTAAAGAGGCGCTATGTCGTTTTGAAAAATTCAAACTCAGAATTGTAATATTAACAATATTAATGAGGCAATAATACAAACTCAGACATTTTTGTTTTTCCATAAGTGAATAAACAAACTGTTTATTTATTCACAACGACAAATCAGTCAATGAAGATCTTTCTCTTCTTTCACAAAACTACAGAATGCTCCTTTAGGCCAGTTTATCATTTAACGAATGATTCTTCAAGTTAACTCTCAGAACGGTTTGTTGAAAGCTCTCTGGCTGCAGAAACAGACTTAAAACAGTATCCACTGGACCAGTTTCCAGATCTGTAGGTTTAATTCTTCTGGTCTGAATGTTGTACGTCTGAATATGTCAGGCTTGAACCTTTTAAAGGAGCAGCTGAACACTTTAAGTTATACCCTTACCAGTATCTATCTCTCACAACGAGGTGAAAACTAATGGTGGACCCAAAACCAGACACGCGGGAGGCAGGATAGAGGGAGAAACAAAGGCGTGCTTTATTTAGCCAAAACTGAACTCCAAAACCAGAAAAAATAGAAAAACCAAAACGGAGTCACCAGGACTAAACAAGAAGAAACTAAGCTAAAACAGAGTACAACCATAAGCAAAGTTCAAATCAATCATAGAAAAACCAGAAGTCATAATCCAAAAACATACCGCCAGGGAACAGGAGACAGGGAAGGAAACATGAGGGGGACATCACACAAACAAACTGACAGGGAGTGCTGGGAAGACAAAAGCCTATTCGTCAAGAATTATTTAAGAAAGAGGCAAGAATTCTAATTTCATAATATGATTATTATAATAATTAAAGCTGCAAGCAGAGATAGATGGGCCCTCGCAGTCCACGCGCATCGGGGCATGCTGCTGTCGGGGTTGTTCATACAACACCTTCCGTTGAGGAAGCCGTTCCTTTGTAATTTGGTGGCCCGCTCCTGCCGGTATTAAATAATGTACGCTGAAGTCAGAAGAACTCCCTGCAATCTACATAAAGAACAAATAATGAGAGGACTACCACTGTGTGACCTTACGGCCGCTTATACAGAGGTTTGTATCCATTAGCAAGGCAGCACTGCCCTCTGGTGGAGAAAGCCTGTCCACTCAAAAGTGGATGCATTCCAGCTGTTCTTTCTCCATTTAGCCATAAAAGCGCCACCTATTGGCCGATTTGCACCAAATTTTTCACAAAGCCTCATCGGGCCATGGAACACAATTAGCAAAAGTGTTGTGGTAATCGGACTGTATTTGTTGAAGATATGCAAGACTGTTTGTTTTGAACATAATGTGCAGAAATTTGTTGTTTTATATTTTGAGCTTGTTTTGGATTATCAAAATTCTTTGGATAACTTGTCAGGAGGGTCCACATATGCTTCATGCAAAGTTTGGTGCAAATGGGTCAAATCGCCTAGGAGGAGTTCGTAAAAGTACGTTTTTTAATTGTCACGATTTTGCATATGGAATTAACCACGAAAGTGGTGGTGCCCTACATCACACAATTCAGCTCAATTTAGGGAACACCTAGATATAACAATATGTTTAAAAATGTGCGACATATTGTTTGGGATTTATTTCCCAAAAACGGTTTTGTTTGATAATAGTTGCACCTGCTGGTCATTTTTGGTGTGTGAGTTACAGGGGCCAGTCTATACCACATCTATGAATTTTATTGCCATAAGTGTTATGGTGTGGGCACAGTGCCAAATATTTACTTAGACTGCCACCAGTTGGCGGATCGGTAACACCTTCGTCAGATATCCTCAGGAGGGCAGTTTTGCCAAGTTCCATCTTAATCTGACCAACCAATGTGGAGATTTAAAATGCTTCAATTTAAAGAGCACCACCTAGTGGTCATTGACCAAAATTTTGCTCAGAGCCTCAGGGGCTCATGGTAAAGTAGTCACCTGAGTTTCATGTCATTCGACCACACCAATGTGGAGATATGCAGCACTTCCTGTTTGGAGAAAAATCTACAGGAAGTTGCAATGAACAGACCCTCGCAGTCCACGTATGTCGGGGCATGCTGCTGTCAAGGCGTGCTGTGTACTCGGCCCTATTGCCCGATTATTGCGTAAGCATCTCTTAAATGTCCGTGTTTCGGAAGGGGTTAAATGAACGCATGGATATAAGGTTTTTGAATGTGCAATTTACTATATGGGAGTTATAAGCCAAAATGCACTTTGCTTGATTATAGCGGAAATTTACAACCAAAATAGATTATAACATTTTTTGACAGGTATGACGTATATTCCAAGTTTGGTGAGTTTTGGGGTATGGGCAGGCAGTGAAAAATGCCATCATTTGGGACAAAAAAGTCGTCACTATAAAAACAATAGGGACCGTGCAGGTCTGTGACCTGCTCGTGGGGATCAACAGTTTATATGTCAGCATTAACATAGTGTATCAGTATGTTACTTAGCCCAAACTGCTAGCTAGCTAATAGGGATAATAATGATTACAACGGGTTTACCTCTCCACGGCCCTCTCAACCGAAGATAAACCAGAGCCACTTCTCCTCTTCATTCACAAGGAGGACGATTAAGAAGGAAATCTCAAACATATTTGACAGTCAATTTTTACTCTTCTTGTCACTTTCGCGGACCTGGGCTGCATAAATAGTGATGTACGGGTAGGGGCGGGATCATCTGGTGATGCAACCAGGAAATTCATTAGGGCCCAAGCAGGGAACCCTCAAGGTCCCAGTTGATTTTGTAGTGATTATTTATTAGGGTCCGTGCAGATCTCGACCTGGTTCTGCTACTGCTCCAGCATATGTGCAGCCAGAGAAACTACTCACTTTTTTAAAGCTCTTTCAGCACTCTTACTTTTCAGCTTTTCTGCATTTTCAACTTTTTAAAATGTTCATATTTCTGCCTTTTGTGCTTTTCCCATACATTCAGCTTTATGACCAACCAGAGAAACTGTTCACCTTTTTAAAGCTCTGTCAGCCCTCTTACTTTTCAGCTTTTCTGCCTTTTCAGCTTTTAAAATATTCATCTTTCTTCCTCTTCAGCTTTCATCATGCAGCAGGTGACATCACATCCCATTAGTTAATCAGTTCTTCTCTGACCTGGCTGTATTCTCTGGATTTTTTTCAAGATCTCCCAAGAGAACCAGTGTGCTTGATGGAGTGGTGGCACACAGACTCCCAAGAGAAAGCACAGAAAGATGGAACTTCCATATCCGTGCCGTAAACTCTGTGTTTTAGAACAAAGGTGACATCATCCAGTGTTTTGAAACCATCAGGGGAGTTTGAGCCTAGGGCGGCACGATTATGGCCAAAATGATAATCACGATTATTGTTATCAATATTGAAATCACAATTATTAATCATGATTATTCATAATGTTAGGTAAAACATATCTTTTTATTGCACTTTCTTTTTTAAACAAATCGTATGTGAACAAGGCTTCAAATTGAAACTTGAAATAATAATAAATCATAAATAATCAAATAAAATGTACCACTGTAAGCCATTGCAGAGTGCAATCATAAAGTGCAAACAAGAAAATGAAGCCTATGGAACAGGAACATACTACAGTGTGAAAAGTTAGCCCTCTTTTCCCACAACTCGCCTGACAATCCCTGCAGCGTTTAAACGGACTACTCACTATTTCACGCATACACACACGGAGCTTCGGGCATTTGTAATTACACGCGGTGCCGGCAACCACGGCATAATTCATTCATATCACTATTTTACACATCTTTCAGTTACTCACCAAACTTCTGCCAACATCATAGCGAACGACGCGGTACCTGTCGATACGGCTCCATAACTCATTCCATCCTGTTTGTCCATACATCGTGCACGCAAACACCAACATTACAGTGATAACTTTCACTTTCACTTCCTGGTCCCGCATCATTTCCCCAAGGAACACGAGCCCCTTGTCAATGGCTATTTTATTCACTGTTTGGGATAGTGGGAAAGTGTGGATTTGAGCGGGGGGAGCTATTGTAACAATACAAATACCCGACTTTTTCGCAACGATCATCTTAATTTAATCGTGGCAGCCAAAATCGTGATCGTGATTAAAATTCGATTAATTGTGCAGCCCTACCACTCTGCGTGAAGCTGGAGGGTTTGTGAGGCAACTGGAGGATGATACTTTCAGCTTCTTCTTGAAACTATTTCATTGGATCATGCCTTGTGTGGACATTTTCTTCAGCCAGCTCCAGAAGCGGACCATCGACTCAATCTTTGTCTGGGGAATCATGCAGCAGTTCACACAGTTTTTCTGACTTCAGCGTACATTATTTACTACCTGCAGTAGCAGGCCACCGAATTATAAAGGAACGACTGTGAGGGCCCGTTCATCACTTGCAGCTTTAATTAGGGGGCCAAGCCCGAGGGGCAGAGGGAAAGCGTATGCAAGCATACGCGTTTCCTAGGACCAGCGGTGCTAGGGACCCTATTGTAATTGGAAAGATTTTTATTTTTATTTTTCTCCGGCTAAAAGTGATGCTGCAGGCTAAACCGTGCAAGGGAGGGCGGTGCAATTTGGAGGGTTGATCCGGACTCTTGCGAATATCTCAGGCACAAAAAACTACATATATCCGCCTGCAGGGGGCGCTATAACCTAGGACAACACGTTTTTGCCTATAACTCCCAAACCGTATGTCGCACATTCAAAAACGTTGTATCCCCAGATTCCCTGAATGGAGCTGAATCACTTTCTGATTGGCCACGCCCACTTCCGGCTAGAATTTTTTTTTCCGCTTCATCGCAAAAACTGGAAAACCTACTTTTTCGAACTCCTCCTTGGAATTTTGTCCGATCTGCGTGAAACTTGGCACGTACACACTTCAGCTGGATCTGATCTAAGGTTATCAAAAGAATTTTGCTCGGTCAAAAAATGCGCTAATTATTCATGAACACATTTCTGTAGCTGGCTATAAACATGTAAACTGTTTGATATCTCGGTCAAACTAAATGTTATTAACACCAAATTTGAGATCCTTCGTTGCTATGACACTGAAGGTGGTCATGGCTGCTCAATGTGGGCGTGGCTTATTACAAGATAAACAACATTCATTTCAGCCAAACTATTATGCTGACAGCTTTGAAATGTATATGGTACATAAAGAATAGGACTCAGTTCTTCCATACCACAAATTGCACATGTACTCCACTAGGTGGCGCTATAATGGATGCAATTGCGTTTTTGCCATATTTAAAATAACACATTTGCCAACCTTATATCCATATGTTCCCTGACTACAGCTGGGTTTTCTCACATAGGACACGCCCACTTCTGCTACACATTTCGTTCGCTAAATAGCCACATATGCAAAATCTACTTTTTCGAACTCCTCCGTGGGATTTTGTCCGATCTGCGTGAAACTTGGCACGTCCACTCTTCAGCTCGACCTGATTTTAAGTTATCAAAAGAATTTTGCTCGGTCAAAAAATGCGCAAATTATTAACAAACAAATTTCTGTAGCTAGCTATAAAAATGGAAACAGTTTGATATCTCTGTCAAAGTAAATGCTATTAACACCAAATTTGAGTTCCTTGGTTGCCATGACACTGGGAAGGGATGAGCCGAATTTTGGCCACTAGGGGGCGCTAAAAATGTGGAAAGTTTATATCTTTTGAACGGCTACACCTATTTTTTTACGGAATTTGGTCGTATGATGTAGGGCCAATCCTGAGGCCATATCTTGAAGGTGGCCATGACTGGTCAATGTGGGCGTTGCTTATTACAAGATAAACAACAAACATTAATTTCAGCCAAACTGTTATGCTGACAGCTTTGAAATGTATATGGTACAGAATAGGACACAGTTTTTCCAAAACTAAAATTGCACATGTACACCACTAGGTGGCGCTATGATAGATGCAATTGCGTTTTTGCCTGTAACTTCCACATTTTAAAGAACCTATTCGCAAACCTTACATCCATATGTTCCCTGAATAGAGCTGGGTTTTTTGACATAGGACACGCCCACTTCTGCTGCACATTTCGTTTGCTAAATAGCCACATATCCAAAACCTACTTTTTCAAACTCCTCCTTGGGATTTTGTCCGATCTGCGTGAAACTTGGCACATACACTCTTCAGCTGGACCTGATCTAAAGTTATCAAAAGAATTTTGCTCAGTCAAAAAGTGCGCAATTATTAATGAAAACATTTCTGTAGCTAGCTATAAAAATGGAAACTGTTTGATATCTTGGTCAAACTAAATGCTATTAACACCAAATTTGAGATCCTCAGTTGCCATGACACTGGGAAGGGATGAGCCGAATTTGGCGAATTTTGGCCACTAGGGGGTTCTAAAAATATGGGAAGTTCATATCTCTTGAACGGCTACACCGATTTTTACGAAATTTGGTCGAATGATGTAGGGCCAATCCTGAGGCCATATCTTGAAGGTGGTCATGACTGGTCAATGTGGGTGTGGCTTAATACAACAAATCCAAATCGGCACACATTCAGCCTTTTGCACTTCCGGTGCTTCCCGTTACAGCGAATATCATGGCTCAGATATTGGCTTGTATCCTCACTTTTGCCCCGAGCCCTTCATCCTTTGGGGCCAACTTCCGTGGGCTCTGCGGTGCGCGGGATCCGAGTCGCGTGGGGGGCTTGGTCCCCATTCATAACTGCTTGCAGTTCAAGTATTTTTTTTCTTTGTCCAAAATGATTGCATTTTTCACTGCCTAGACATACCCCAAAACTCACCAAACTTGGAATGTAGGTCACACCTGGCGAAAATGTTTTATAATCTATTGTTGTCCTGAATGTCCACCACTAGGTGGCGCTATAATCAATTAAAGTGCGTTTTGGCTCATAACTCCCATATACTTTGTTGCCCATTTAAAAACCTTATATCCCCATGTTGACTGAGTTCTGATTAATCCCGTGATATAAGCCACAAATTCACGAAATGTCGCAAACCTACTTTTTCGAACTCCTCCTAGGCCAGTGGTGTCAAAGTGATCCAGTAAAGGGTCGCTGTGGCTGCGGGTTTTCATTCCAACCAAGCAAGAACACACCTGATCCAAATCAGGTGTGTTTCATTTCAACCAAGCAAGAACACACCTGATTTGGATCAGGTGTGTTCTTGCTTGGTTGGAATGAAAACCCGCAGCCACAGCGGCCCTTTACTGGATCACTTTGACACCACTGTCCTAGGCGATTTCACCGATTTGCACAAAACTTTGCACGCAGCATCTGTGGACTTTCCTGACAAAAAGTTATTAAATGAATTTTTATAGTCCAAAGAATACTCAAGTTATTAAATAACAACTTCCTGCAGATTTCGTTCGAAACAGAAAGAGTTGCATATCTCTACATTGGTGTGTCCGAATGTCATGAAACTTAGGTTCCTACTTCTGCATGAGCCCCTGAGGCCCTGTGCAAAATTTTAGGGGATGACCACAAGGTGGCGCTCTTTAAATTGAATTATTTTTAAACATAACACTTATGGAAATTAAATTCACAGGGGTGGTATAGAATGGTCCCTGTAACTCTCACACCCAAAATCACCAGCAGGTGGTGCTATTTTCCACGCAAAAGCGTTTTTGGCTAATAACTCCCACATAATATGTCGCACATTTCTTAAACCTTATCTGCATGTTCCCTCAATTTAGCTGAATTGTTTGGTGTAGGCGACGCCCACTTTCATGGTAACTTTCCATTCGCAAAATCGCCACAAATGAAAAACTTTTACGAACTCCTCCAAGGCGATTTGACCAATTTGCACCAAACTTTGCATTAAGCATCTGTGGTTATCAAAAGAATTTGGATAGTCGAAAAAAACGCCAAAATATAAAACAAATTGCTGCACACTGTGTTCAAAACAGACAGTCTTGCATATTCTTACCAAATACGCACTAGAGTGCGTGACATCATTGCTAGAGTGGAGAGCAGCTGGAAAAACTGGACAAAAATGTTTTTTCTGCTTGATTTGGATCCCACATCTCTTACTTCACGTAGACAATATATACATAGAAATTTAGGAAATCTTGTTGCCTTTCAGCTGATGGTCTTATTTCCGATGTATGACTTACACTTTTGGCTGTTGAAGCCCCAGAGCGACAAGCAGTCGTATTGTCTGTCCTCACCAGGGCATGACCCATGAGAGACGGAAGGAAATGTTTCAGGGAGAGGTACACCGCTGACAGTTCCAGAAAATGTATGTGAAACCGCTGGAGGTCCACACTCCAGTGGCCCCTCACAGACCGGCCTTTGTGAATTCCACACCAACCCATCAGGCTGGCGTCCGTAGTGACCACTTCCTGGACAGGACTGAGCCCACGGTGTGACCAGGACTCTCCTTGCGCCATGACAGGATCCAGCCTGCACAAGCCTGCACAAGGCCACCCAAAGCTGGAATTCCCTCGTGGAGGCAACTGAGATGGACTACGAGAATGGCAGACGCCATCAGCCAAAGTAATCGAAGACACAATCTGAATTGAACAGATTTGCCTGGATGAAAGAGCGCAAGACATGCCCTGAAAGTTTTCACTCATTCCGCTGAGAGGCGCGCTGTGAAAGTCACCGAATCCAGGGATAATCAAATCAAATCAATTTTATTTATATAACCCAAAATCACAGTCACATTGCCTTAATGGGCTTTGCAATCTGTACAGTGAACGACATCCTCTGTCCTTAGACCCTCGATTCGAGTGAGGAAAAACTTCACATGTCGATGAAAAAAAAACAACCTTTTAACAGGGTAAAAAAACAAAACAATGGAAGGAACCTCAGGAAGAGCTACAGAGGAGGAATCCCTCTTCCAGGATGGACAGACATGCAATAGATGTCGCGTGTACAGATAAGAGCAACAAATCACAGTTTACAAGTTACATTAACAGAAAGTCTGATGTAAAGTGAGTGGATCCAGGAGACGACTGAGCTGGACGAGGCATCACCAGTGGTGCCCGAGCCACACCACCTCCTGTCCACCATGGTGACCTGGAAGAGGGCAGGCCACACAAGATAATTAGTAATAGACAGAGAGAGGCATCAAGATTTACAGAAATATGCAGTCCAAGGAAGATTATGCCCTGTGCTGGAGACAGCATGCTCTTTTCTGCGTTTATCACAAAACCTAGATCGAATGAATGTTGTATGAGAATATGCGTGTGCGCCCTGGCCTCCTGCTCCAACTGTGCCAACAGCAGCCAACTGTTTAGATATGTGGCCAGGCGGATGCACTGCCGTCTCAGTGGGGCTATTGCCACTTCCATGCACCGCACAAACACCCTCGGGCTTAAAGACAGACCGAAAGGGAGCAGGCGGTACTCATAACAGATCCCCTGGAAAGCAAATCTTAGATACTTTCTGAGGTGAGGATAGATTGGGATGTGGAAATATGCGTCTTTCAGATTGACAGACGTGAACCAATCCTGAACCTGTATCTCCTGAGATATTTGTTCAAAACACGTAGATCCAGGATAGGGCGAATACTGCTCCTGCCCGTTTGGGGACAAGAAAATACCTGGAGTAAAAACCGCTCTGTCACTGTGCAGGAGGGACGACACCATTAGAGGCTCCAGCCATGGTGGCGCCTCCTCTTGGTCGAACAGTGAAATCCCCCCAGGCGGCGCTGTGCATTTTTGCCCGGGGGGATTGTGCGGCAGCGGGGACCTCACCGAGGGGGACAGTGGGTGTCACCACCACGCTGCTTATTTTGATAGTTTTGGCTTATATTAGCTGCGCCCTCAGCACTCAGCCTGGATATGGCAGCGGGACACATTTTATTTTCTTTGCGAAAAACTTGGTGTGTGTGCGTGCTTGTGGACATGAGACAGGGGCAACCGCTGAACCCTCTGCCGTCAAATGTCCGTCTCTCACAGCTGTTGGTGCTCATCATTAACACTCAGGTGTCAAAGTGCTTCATTTGGCAGCAGAGTGAGTTTGAATTGGATGTTTATAATAATCCTAATCTGTAGTGATGAAGCTGAAATCATGACATATAATTAAATGAGAGACGGTGATCTAATGTTCTGTTTGGTGATCGACCTCAGTGGAACATTGAACATTGAGATTCTTCTGTAAAACAATGAAAGTAAAACTGAAACCGTTCAGACCAACTTTCACTCTCCATTCTTGACTGTTTGAAAACAGACTTTCAAAAGATGAAACAAACATTAAAATCTCCACCAGAATCATTTGTGTCATATAGAAGTTGACTTTCTGTAATGTTTTGTTTTCTGCAGGTTGTCGTCTGCAGCGAATGCGTTCTTGTAGTTTTCGAGAGATGTCACGTAAGTCTCCTCTCAACAATGGTGGTTTTTAATAAATAACATTTACTCCACTGAGTGAACTGTCCCTTTGAGCCAGTTAATCATCAGGCATGAGATACTTCACATTACTATTTAGTAATATAAAAGTTGTCTTTATATAATTTACACTTTTGTTTTGTTTTCTGCAGGTTTAGTGATGAAAAAACATTCAGATGATGAGAAGTCAGGTAAGTCTCCTCTCAACAATGGTGGTTTGTAACAAATAACATTTTCTCCACTCTAAAAAAAATCCCTGAAAACACACCTCTTCTGCTTCACCAAACTGCTGACAATCACCAAAGAAGTTTGTTCTCCTCCTCCATGTTCCCTTTACTCAGATACATTTTCTTTTGTTATTTCCTTTGTTAAGTGACTTTAGTATCTAGAAAAGCACTATACATTTAATGTATGTTTAACATGATTATTATTTACATTACATATGCTTGAGTAACTTTTTTGAATAAATTGTACTTTTCTGAAGCTACAGCAGCAGTATGGCTTTCAAATAACGCTCACTGCTAAATTAACAACACACAGTAAAATGGGCTGCAGAGCATCAGAGAACAGAGCTGACAGAGAGAAGTAAGCATGACGGCTGGAACGAGGGGTTCTTCAGAGGGAACGAAGGGTGCAGAGATGCTGCAGCTCCACTAAAACAAGGCATTATTAAAACACTGATCAATAGGAGTGATCAGACTTGTAGCAGAGAGACAGAGCTCATATGTGGACGAGCAGGAAAGAGGGACAGAGTGTCCACAGGACTTAAAAACTGTTTTGGATCATGAAGTGTAAGATTTCTCTCCAGCTGTGTGATTTGTCAGTCAGGGTCTCTGTGACCAACAGGAAGATCAGCGTTATATTCTCCCCTCTCCTCTGTGAAGCGTCTGTATCCTCACTGAGCTGCATTATCATAAACTATGAAGCATTAATGTGAGTCTGTGATGAGCCGGTCAGGCTGAAACCTTTAACAGAACAGTTCAACACTTTAAGTAATAACTTACCAGGATTAGACTCAGGAGGTGGTTAGCTTAGCTTAGCTTAATTTAGCATAAAGACTGGAAGCAGGAGGAAACAGACATTAGTTAGAACACACTTTCAAACACCTTCCAGCACCAGGCTGACTGTTTCACTCTGTTTATGGGTTTAATGCTAAAGCTAGGCTAATGGTTTCTGATTCCATCAGATTCCATATTAATAATGAATGAATTGATGAGTTTATGAAGCCAAAGAGCTGAACATGTTCTGGTATCAGCTCTGTGACTCACAGCTGTTGGTGCTCATTATTAACTCTCAGGTGTCAAAGTGCTTCATTTGGCAGCAGAGTGAGTTTGAATTGGATGTTTATAATAATCCTAATCTGTAGTGATGAAGCTGAAATCATGACATATAATTAAATGAGAGACGGTGATCTAATGTTCTGTTTGGTGGTCGACCTCAGTGGAACATTGAACATTGAGATTCTTCTGTAAAACAATGAGAGTAAAACTGAAACCGTTCGGACCAACTTTCACTCTCCATTCTTGACTGTTTGAAAACAGACTTTTAAAAGATGAAACAAACATTAAAAAGTTAACTTTATGTAATTTATACATTTTCTTTACTTTTCTGCACATTCTCATCTGCGGATAACGCATCCTCCAGATGATTCAGATGATGACTCAAGAGGTAAGTCACCTCTCAACAATGATGGTTTGTAACAAATTACTGTGGTGAGTTTGATGGGAAGAAAGTCTCACGAGACAGATTTTAACTTCAACACAGATCCCGTGCTACCGGCAACTAAAGATGTTGGATTTGTTGGAGTTTCTCAATAGAGGAAGCCATTGCAATAATGGAAGAGCAAAGGGTGAGTGAAAAAGAAATATATGTTGGTATGGTGCCTGGCATTTGTAAAAACAAAGAAAGGATACAGATATGAAGGATGTAAAATCCAGACAGGGGTTAGCTAGTAGCGTTGGTACGTTTCTTAGTTATAAGCTATTACTTGAGCGGTATCAATATATTACGGTAGACCAGGGTATTTATTAATTCCAAAGGTATGACTTTTAATACCGTTAAAAATACAGAGCCTCCGCTCTCTATTAAACTGATACAGAGACACTGTATTGAGGCAATGTATTGTAGCACACAGCATGCGCCACCAAAGGTCAATCTTTGGTCTGAGCTGCCAAACAGTCAGAAACACAGTCTCTGATTGGTCGACAGACTTAACCCAAGGCATCATGGGATTGCTAGGAGACGGCTAACAACAACAACAACTGTTTTCAATCCGGAAAGCTTAATAATAAATCACAGGAGACATTCAGCGTTGGATCATGGATTTATTTTACAAAGTCTCCAAAAACACACTGCCGTTCAAGGCTGGATTACAAAACTACTGAAAGGGATACGATCACTGGACGGCGTGTATAGCCTATTTTATTTCTCTTATAAAGGTGAGGTGCTTATCATTCCAGAGTCCAGAATAGAGTTACTGTGCAAAGTATTTATAGCGTGGTGTACCTCACTGAAAAGCAGAAACGTTAAGTTAGGTTATTGACCGTTGATCGGCATTGAATTTGAAATCACAGATACACTCCGAGTTACCAGTCTTCCTGGTAGCCTAATTGTCAGGCATTCTCTCCGGTTTTCCCAGTTAAAGTTACTTTGTGTGAACACCATGTTCTGGTAGACGAGCATCGATCCGATTGGTTAGGCTAGAAGATCAAACTACATTCATCCCAAAGGGTAAATTAGGATGTTGCAGCAAAAAAATAGTACGATTCAGCAAAAGGAAAAGTATATATACACAAATAGAACTTGAATTAAGCAATAAAGGGAGTGTGGAAATTAACAGGAGACATTACATGATTTCATGTTTATCTAAATCCATGCACAGGCATTTCGCCCCTTAGAATCAATTAGCCTGTCAATTTATTGTTTGACCCATAGACAGAACAGGGTCCGTATAAGTTACATTTGAAATGATTTAGCCATTTACCGCCATTGACCCACATTCTCTCAGGTGTGGTAGGTAATTAACACGTAGGCTCTGCCTACTTTGAAAAGGCCTAGAATGGAGTAAAATAGATGATCAGTTATGATTTGCAGGCAACATCCATTTACTCATAAACATGTGAGTGAGTGTGAAGTCTCACAGTGAGAGGGCTAACACTCCCAAGCTTCTTTTTTTAACCAGGAGAGGGTGGTCCAGTTATTGAAAAGCTATGCAGAATCATTTAAACAAAAAGTGTGATTTTTGGTTTTTAGTTCCATTATATTTATTTGTTTATTTGACAGGGACGGTGCACAGCTTCTGTACCAGAGTTAGCTATAAAAATTTTCATCTGTAGTCCCTCGGCAGGAGACAGAGAATTACATCGCTGTTAAGAAAATTAACACTGTAGTATAAAAACACAGCAACAACAACAACAACAACAACAACAACATTTCAAAGCGTTACGACACCACAACAATAAAAAACAGGTTTTACAACATTAAGAGACATCATGTGTTGGCGTTTACGTTTGATGGGTACATGATTGGGTTGAGTTGTATTGACCCCACCATACAAAGCTTTCCTGCAAATTTAGATCAGTATTTCCCTACTGACACTAATACTGACTTAAGGGGCTTAACCTTAACATTATTCATTCAATGTGCACTTTGAAGAAAATTATTGTCTTTTCTGTTCTTTCTTCTTCTGTGCAGATTGACAGCGACGTCACCGTGCTGATGGATGGTGCAACTCTGGCAAATTACATCCCTTCCTTCGGAGACCGAATTGCCCTCTTCAATTTCTCCAAAAGTAAAAAGTCCCTCCCAAAGCGCAAACAAGGGCTTTTAGAAAAACTTTGTGAGAAGATGAAATTCAGAAAGGAAAAAGAGATAGGATGGATTCATAGTGACGTTAAAATAGCCAAACATGTGAGGTCAAAGCAGGGAGATGGCACCAGAAAAGTTTAATTGGCAAATAATGCTGGACAGAAAGACATCCTTCAAGAAGGAAAGACACTTTTCTTCCCTGATGGAATATCTCCAAAAGGATCTGAATGCGAAGTCTGAGGAGGAGGGCTGTCGGACGTCTGAGCCATTGGATTCTTTGATTGGTTGTGTGCTTGCTGTATGACCATTCTGATTGGCGGTGTGCTAGTGAATCAGCGCAGTGTGTGGGAGGGGCAGAATACTGTGTGCGCTTTGTTTTTTTTAATGCACTCCTGTCCGTCATTTCTTGTTTTCATGTTTTGTAGTAGTGGCACGAGACTAGTTGTTATGTCCGATGTGAAAACTGTACACTGTCATACAGCCTGCACAGTATGTTGAAATCCAGCCCGATCTCAGCGTGAGGTCAGTTCAGCTGTGGCAAAGTGTGAGACGTCCAGATCAACCTGTGATACAAACACCTGTATCGACCGTTAACCAGCTGCAGCTGTATTAATGTACTACATGCATGCTGCTACAGGCATACTAACCCTAACCCACACACAAATGTAACCTTCCAGATGACTTGCCACATTTCTTTCATTTGTTTTATTAATTAAATATATTGGAAGTAAATTAAATATGGATCATTACAAATAATTTCCTTTGAAAGTACCAAGTAGTCACACAGTGAGAAAAAAGTATGAAGTGATTAGCAAACTCAGATTTAATTATTATTTTACCATGGTCTGGGGGAATACTCGATTCTGATTGGCTGCAGGGTGTCCATTAACCCCTGATATACAGACACCTACTAAGTAGTTCCAGTCAAATTGTCGGTTTACCTTCTAAATCAATGCGCTAGCATAATATGTTATTTCCAGCACTGAGTGCAGTCCGTCAGTCCTTCAGTATCCTCTGAACTCCACAAGGTGGCGACTGTAACACACAAGCTGCAGAAAGTACATTTCCCCTCTAAACTTACTGATACGCGAGTAATCTCACATCCCGTTCGCTGTCCAGCTCTCTACTTCAGGCTGCGGCCACAGTAACGTTACACACGGACGGTCATTTGTTCGTGAAAATCATGGTATTGATTTGGGGACAATGACATGACTCTAGCTAGCTGGTCTTGTAAGCTAGCATACTGTCAAATTATATTTACTGTTTGTCAACCGTATGCAATGTTATTGACTTTGAATCTTGCTAGCATAGCGTTAGCTTTCTGGCTCATTGCTGAGAGGACTAGAATATCTCCCGTTGCCAAGTCGTATCTATGGTCCGTCCTATTTTATTATTAAATTATTATTTTAAATCATGCATGGAAATGTACATAAAAAAAATTGCTGCATCGAGATGCACCGAGAATCAGTTTGGAATTGAATCGTTGACCTCTGAATCGGAATCGAATCGAATCGAATCGTGAGGTGCTAAGAGATCCCCCCCCCCATTGCCTATCCATTGAAAATATGTATGAGACTGCGAGGCTGACAATGTTACGCTTTTAGATCATGCCAAAAGAAATTGAAGATGATACTAGCGAGACATCTGAAGTGATCCTTGTCTTGATACACAGTGGCAATGAAATCACTACAGCAGAACTACAACTGGGAGATGTCATGGGTGATTTTGATGAAATCCAGCCTGCTTTAGAAAAGTCTTTAATCTCTGAAATTAACGTTGGTCCTCTTCTGAGCGTTGAAGAAGACACAGAGGACACATTGATCTATGAGGGTTTTCCTATGCCCACCAGTCCAGCTCATCCAGATAATGTGATAACCATCACTGTACATCATGCTAACACTTTCCATGACATTGTAACCGTAATTAGTGTACACTTTATATTTTGGGGTATTTTTCTATATTGTTATGTTTTATATGAGTTTATTATGTATATTATTTGTATTACTTAATTTACTGATAAATATATATTATTATGATTATATTATTGTTACATTATATATTTCATTGTCATTTGTGTGTTTTTCATGTACAGTGTTTGGGTTGTTGCTTGGTGCCCCCTTGACGATGGGTTGATTGGTTCCTTCATGCTTTGTTTTGGTGGACAGGTATGGGCGTGACGTTGTGGTCCGCCATGTTGATCGAGGTAGAAGTGTGGTTGTGTTGTGAACCCCAACCAGAGGAGGCTCGTCCATAGAGGCAGAGGAGGTTGGTCCTCCTCTATTTTTGAGAGGCAGAAGGAAGATCTTTTTTTTTTTAAGAAAGAGTAACTGGTTGAAATAAATCCTTACCAATTCTCAGTACCATTTATAAAATATTATATATATATATATTATATCATTAAAAAAGTTTCTTCTTTGGAAGAAAATCCACTTAAAATGGTTGAACAGCGACAGCTGCAGAGGGAGGAGACAGCAGTCTGTGAGAGGAGCAGGGAGCAGGAAGGTGGGGCTAGAGGAGGACGGAGGGCTTCTGTCCTCCGTGGGAGGGATCTCCTTCTATTTTTTTCATGCTGATCTATGATTGGCTAAGACACGTAAAATGACGCGCTAAGGGAGGACGTCCTCCCTTACCAATCAGCAACCAGAATACAAGATTGACAGCAGGTTGGTCCAATAACAGTTCCCAAATGTCATCCTCACATTTATACAACTGTAAACAAAAAATACTTGTATGTATTTTACAGCTTTCACTGCCAGCCATGCTCGGACAAGAAATATGGAGTTTTCAGCGATATTGGAATCGGTTTCAAAGGAAATATAAGCAAATTTCTGAAAGAAAAAAAAATGTTTTGAGAATGTTTTGTGACGCAATACAGAGCAGCACAGTGGGTAGAGCAGTTGCCTACCAGACAGGTGACTGTGGATCGAATCCCGGAAGGGGTACACTTTGGTATTTTTTTTGTCTTGTATATTAGCCATTTAATACAATGTTGTTGTTTTTTTAAAAGTCTTGTAAGTCATTGTTTTATTGCTTAATTTTCATTGAATATGAGAAAGTATGGATAAGTAGTTGACTTGTATAAAATAACAAGACACCGTGGACTGGTTTTCCTCCTGTCCTCCCCAATTTTTTCAGTCACCAGCCGCCACTGACCCCAACATATGAGGTCAGAGATATTTGTACTGTTTTGCCATTTTGGTGATCATTAAAAGAAGACTGAAAACGAGAAGTGTAACCCGCTATATATCCACAGCCAGAAGAGACTGCAATACGGTTACCAGGCAAGAAAAGAGGGTGACAACATGACAACTGCTTTCTCTGATGCAGAGATTTTGAATAAAGCACTGAATGTGAGACGCAAACTTCCAGACAACAAAGAAGAAGCAGGCAGCGGATCTGGGGTACTGAGAGACAGGGGTGTCAGGTTTAGCCCCCAAGAGATGCACAGCATGTGAGCGAACGTAGCGCGCAAGCACAAAATTTCACAAACAGCTCAAATTGATCAACATGGAGGCTCATGCCTTGACTTTCGCTCACAACACAATAATTGTTTGCTCCCAAATATTTTGAAAATTACAGATTACATTTTGGGCATATATGTGACCAAAATGGTTGTAATATCAAGCCCTGAAAAATATTACTGTGAAGATACTCTTGAAAATATTTGGGTCAGGCTAATTTGTCTTTTATACATCTTGGCTTTCTCCACTTTCTAATCATTACTCTCCTCAATAAAAGCTCAAGTTAAATAAGTCTTATTTGGTGCACCTTGACTGAAATGTTTCATATTTAATTTTTATATTGAGTTCCAAAAATTCCAAGACTGTCTACATCACAAATGACTCTAACCTGTGAAATCCTTTAGAAAAAATAATGGGACAAAAATAAATCAAGGGACATTTAGAATAGATACAAATGTGCGATTCATTGTGAGTTAACTATGACATTAATGCGATTAATCGTGATTAAATATTTTAACAGTTTGACAGCACTAACAATAACAGTTTTAAATGAAGCCAAATTTCTTTTTTAATGATGCAGTTTGCACTGACTGACACTCAGCACTTTACATTTTATTATTTTTATGTTTTACGAATGCTTACAGGGATGAGAGGAATTCATGTAGCCTAAGAGATACATCTCTGTGTAGGTGTTGGTGTGGTTGTGTGAATGTTTTGCATTGAATGAAGTGTGGAATTAGTTTTTATGATTCATGAGGCACCTTACTGGAGCAGCTCTCCAATTTCGTTGTACTTGAATGCAATGACAATAAAAGCTCATATTCTATTCCATTCTATTCAAACACGAGGTGAAATTTGTAGATGTAGTAATAAAACTACAGTGCTCACTGCACAGATATAGTTCCTACAGAGGAGAGATCAACACAACATGACGTCACATGCAGCAGTTAGTTTGTGATCACCACGCCTCAGATTCAGGTACAGCACGACCGCACCTGAGAGCAGGAAGCACAAAAAGAAGGAAGTTGCTGTTGGCAAACTTGTCAGCGTGTCGAGGCCTTTTTACAACTACTGCACATCACCGTATTGACGACGGGATTAACGTTAAACTGGACTGTGTGGTGTTCATCAGCGGCCCGCTGACACTTTATTTGGGACGTTGGACTGTAAATCTCTCTTTGACGACAGTTAGCAGCAGGAAATGAGGAAGAAGTTCTGGTGAAGTTCGACCTCCGCCTTCATCTTCAACATGAAAACATCTCTGGATCTTTGTTTCTGTCTGCTGACTCTGTGTGGAATAACACCTGTACTGCACGGTAAGAAAGCTGATCATCACCAGAACTTAACGATCTGTGACGTTCACATTAGCGTTAGCTTGGCTAAACATTTTTGTACCATCGTATTGTTTTATAGAATAAACCGCCGTATGTCTGGTCGCTACCTTATTTATTATTTTAATCATATCTTATTCTCCACAGTATCTTATGTGTGTCGACTCATCAGCTAATTTAATCACATTTGGTTCGTTTCAACTTAAGTATTCGTGCGACTTAATTTCACTTTCGCCTGCTGACTGCGCTTCATTCATCAACCATGTTTATTTGCGACTCGTTTATATGCTAGGCATTACGGTAAGATCGTAATCTCGCGCAAGGATCTGTGTGTGTGTGTGTGTGTGTAGTGTGTATATAGACATATATACATATATACATGTATGTATATACATGTGTACGTGTGTGTATATATATACACATGTATATATATACATGTATATATGTCTATGGGTTTAACCCCCCACAAAAGTACCCATCTGCAGTCAAGATGGCCGACAAGGGCATACCGGAAGTACCAACCGGAAGTTGATTAATCACCAAAATAAAACAAAAATAAAACCCGCCATTTATCCAATCCATACCGGAAGTCTCAAGCGGAAGTTAGTTAATCACCAAAATAAAAGCTTAACAAACACGTACTTTTACACCATAGACTGTATGGTTTACACATAACATAACTCTATGCATTTTGTGCATTTAAATGTTTATGGTAAGGGTATAATTGATTAGTTAATTGTCTCACCACGACTTTACTCAGAAGTTAGTTAGAAGCCAATAATAATTACTAAGTTATAATGTTAACATTTCATGGATTTAGCTTCAATATCAACGTTATGAATAAAAATGTGAATATTATGTTTGTGTGGTGGTGGTAGGGGGCATACACACCCACACACACACACACACACACACACACACAAACAATAGGGCTGAAGAATAACAAAGGATAAATAAACTGAATTCTCAAATTAAATAGAGAATTGATATAAAGGTCACAACAAATGTCTTGCTATCAAATTAGTACATGATAAATGTTAATTTATGTTACTGTTTCATTGATTTACAATTAATATTAATTGTAAATATTAATATTACGGTTATTAAAAACAAATACAATGTTTGTGTGTGTGTGTGTGAGTATATATGTGTATGTGAGGGGCTGCTCACACATATCAATCACGCTAGAACTGAAAAATAAGGCCAACATTGTAATTTAAAAGTTACACATAAAAATGAACACATCTCCAGATCCAGGAACTCCCTGTTCTGTTGCATCACACTTGTCTGTGGCCACTGTGTTGCTCATGATGCCCCCCTCATCCCTGAAGATCCCTGGTGGGTGAGGAAACGACCAGCTGGACTGATGTCTTTTAGCTTAGTTTCTTTATTATGCTTTTGAGCAAACAATGTGTGGGTAGTCTGTCCTGTGCTTAATGAAAGCATCCTCTGGTAAACAGGCTTGGCCATATACAGGAAAGACGGAGAGAGCATGACAGCTTCCTGCAAACAAGATCCTGTATAATATCTGGGCAATACAGTCCTTGCACTGTATCACCACCAATGATTCACAGCAGGGGTCCCCAAACTTTTTTTGGTGGGGGCCACATCAACTTTCCTTTCTGTGGTGGGGGGCCGGTGTCAGTCTATAACAGGAAATGATATGGGCCAACTACCACTGTTCAGCTATTAAACACCACCATTACCCATTAATCTCAATGTCCCAATTCAAAATGTTGTACCATAACTGCATATGAAAAACAATACAAAGGGATCTACCATGTTAAATAAAGTTTACTTGACATTTAATTTATTTTCATTAATTGTATATATTAGGAATTGAGGAAAACATCAACACTTATAGAGACAATACAACACTTATAACATTGAATGAAAAAATGCAATACTGCTGTTACATGACTTGTTTGTATTTTAACTTGGAATAGTTTTTATATAAATTACACAAAATATGATATGTTAACCTGTTTTGGCCATAAGCGGTCAAACTGACTGCACATCACTTCGCGGGGTTTCATTGTTCCATTTTTCGCGTGGTTTGCTGCTTTCATTGTCTCTCTTGTCTCTAACTGTGTTAGTGGTCTCTAGCTGTGCCTCTTTGTGAATTTACTTGTGAGTTAATAATTATATAATTGTAATTAAATAGCTTGTTTGGCACCATGGGCAAACAAAAACGGGAGTTCCTCCCTCCATGAAACAGCGAGCGGAACTGTTCACAACACGAAGGTGCTGAAATGATCCGACTCTGACTGTGTACCAGCCAAGGAAGCATGTCTGCATCCTGAGCACCTGCACACAGGTGTGGGCACCTTCAGTAGGGCGAAGGCAACACCAGAGTCTGTGATTACTACAACAACACCAGGTACGGCGTGGACGTCCCGGACCAGATGCGAGGGAGTACTCCGTCAAAGGCGGAAAGATAGCCAGTGGCGGTCTTCTATAACATCCTCGACCTGGCTGGGATCAATGCCAGCATCTTATTTAAGGAGCAGCAGCAGCAGAAGAGCCCGTAGGAAAGTCCTGCAGCAGCTGCAGAGGAGCTGAGGCGGGTTGCCAATTTCGCAGCCTCGGCAATGCTCAGCAAAGCTTGGCACAGCTAGGCTGACACTGGGTAATATGGCGGAGTCTGCAAGCTCTTCAGAGCCCCAGCGAACGGTGCGTTATCTGTCCCAGCAGCTGAGTGACCAGAGAAGAGCAAAAACCAGAGTAAATATCGGTGAAGCATACGCTCGATGGACTCAGGTAAAGGATTTCCACGGCATCAAAACACACGCGGAAATGGCAAACTTTCTCCTGGATCGGTAAGCTAACTCGCTTGCTAACTTAGCTAACGTTACCTGTCGGTCAAACTCCTCTGCTATACTTATTTTCATTATATCACGTTGATCCTAGATATGAGAATACTGATCGTGACCCATCGACCTCCACACCCAGTAAACGGAGGAAACGGAGGAGGCTCAATCCTCCTGCCCTGTCCAGTATTGCTGGTTCACTTTCACCATTGCGGTCAGTGGCTATAATAAAGAATATTCTAGCTTGCTAACCTTCTAACAAACCTGGCAACCTGACTGCTGGAATTACTTTTTTGTCGTCACGACTACGATCTTGAGACACTAGATGGCGGCATTCAGCTTATATTCCATATTTCACCTTTAATGATTTTAAGTTATATTTCACATCACTTAAAAAAATTAATTCTAGTAAAATAGCAAGACAGATCTATGGCGATATATCTCGCTTCTTACTGTTTTGAAATGTAGTCCTAGTTTTTCATGATCTTGCCTCCTTTTCCCCTTTCTGTATTTTTATTCTTGCCAGATGATTGAAAAAAAAAAATCTTACTTTCTAACATGTATACCTTGTATGAATCCCCCTTTTTTGTGTTTTTTTCTGTTTTGTCCTTCAGTGTTTTAATTTTCTCTTCTAAAAGACTGCGGTATTGTATTGTCATTTTCTTTCCTCTTTGAGCTATTGTATGTCTGTGATATGTTCAATGAAGAAGTTTTTTTAAAAAACGGCTCTTTCTTTGTTTGAGATCAGCTCGTTCAATCTTTTTCGAATATTAGCCTATATTTTTTAACTTATATATTAATATAAAATCATTCATAATCAAATAAGTTACTTTTAATTGTTCTAACTTTTCTCTATTAAATTCTTGTGTAATTATGCAAAAATAACGGTTTACTATGTTATTAATAAATGTATAATTAAACTTGTTAAAATGTAGCCTACATTTTGGTTTAATTTCGTTAAAGAAAAATATATCATGACATAATGAATGCATTCATCAGTCAATCGGGTATTGTACATGAGAGATTATAGAGTTTAAAATCGAGCGGTCCAAATGACTGCTTACAGCCGTTCAAGTACTGACACTTTGGTCGAATCAGAAACACTAGTGCATTGCCCGTAGGAAGCATGTATTCCTATAGAAAAGTGGGAGGTTAAGTAGCTTTTTCATGGATGGCCAAATGAGGCTGTGTTTGAAGGTGGGACGTCAGGGATATAATTGGCTGTTTTTGACAACTTTTGATTATACCATTATATTTCACCTTGAAAACTATTTACCTTGCCTTGTTTGGAGTCATTATTTTCAGCACAACCTCACATGTTTGACTGTACAGTTATTTTTTCATTTTGACATGTTATTTTAACATTATGGACCTAAAATCACAAAATAACATAAAATCAGAGTAGGAAAAAGTTAGATTTTTTACTGTGAAAACCACAAAGAGTTTAATGAACCAATTGCATTAGTTATAATGCAAATCTTAATTGTTGTTTGCTGAATTTGTGCATAAGTCTTTGAAATTTACAAAGTTATATGTAACTATTTACATTAAAATGCAGGCAATGCCTCAGGCCCCTCAGCTCATTCCTGCCTGCTCCGCAATTCAGCAGTTGACTCACAACACAAATAAAAACGACTACACTACACACTAAACACACTACACTTCATTTCACACTAACTATACACTCCAAACACGCTATATGTCACAAATCTCTCAACTCAACAAAACTCGCTATCTCTGTCGCTGTCTGTATCACCGCCGACGTCCCTCCCACAACTTCCTGTTCCTCTACAACCAAACTTGCTGCTTGGACACACTTTTCGTGACAAAAGCCCGTTTTTACCGTTTCTTCTGCACCACACACAAAGCAAACGTGACGGCAATGTTTGCGAAAAAGCGTGGCGGACATTATTTACCCTAAGTCCGGTTTTGGACATGCCTGTGGGTCCGGTCCATCACCTTGCGAGGTGGGCTGTGTGGGCTAGCAGCTAGCAGCTAATGTTAGCTACACACGAACATCCACAGATTCCGATTACACTTTGTTGTCCGCATGTCAACGGATCTCCTCAGACCTGAACAGACTCGGTCTGGGCTCGTTTAGTCTCATTAATCCACAACAGTCAGTTTAGATGCACAGAACAGAACGGGACCGAACCGCCGGCAAAGTCCCGGTACAGCACGCGCGACTGCAGTTAGAAATCTGCTTGTTTCTTGAGGTATGTCGTGGGATTAAGCTCTGCCGTGACTGGCTCTGGTGTGTATGTGGCTGCAGTGATTGGCTCTGGTGCGCACGTGACTGTGGTGGCTCCGGTGGACAATGCTTGCTGAATGTGTAAAGCATTTATGAAATAATTCATTAACAGTATCATTGTAATCCAAACAAATCGGCATGGCACACCCTTGAACCAAGCAGCAGCCATGTTGAAACTCTCAGGTCAGTCTGATCCTGATCCGCAGAGATATTTGACACATACACACATACACACACATACACACACACACACACACACAGACAGACAGAGATTCCTTGCTTTATAGAGAGATAATTTGACCAGATCTAATTCTTGGGTCGTGTAAAGCGCACTGTTATGCCTTAACCAAGATATAGATCATTAATATTAATTGGATCAGATCTGACTTGAATGAATCCATCACAGTTGCTGGTAAACTGATTCAATTCACCCACCAGGCGCCAGCACACGGGTGCTAATTTCGATCCCTGCAGTGTAATAAAGACATACATTCATTCTTTCCCCGTTACATAGTTAGATATGATTATCGAGAGCTCTCTGTCTCTCGCTCTTGCTCTGGCGTCTTGCAACGAGGATGGCGCCCGACACTGCAGCACGTTGCCAAGCTCGATAGCAAATGCAATTTTTAAAAAATAGGCACGTTTAGAGAGATTGTTTGGGCTTTTATTTTGGTGATTAACTAACTTCCGCTTGAGACTTACGGTATGGATTGGATATATGGCGGCGCCCTTGTCGGCCATCTTGACTGCAGATGGGTGTCTCTCGGTTTAAGGGTGTGCGACGTTGCATTTAGCATTGTAGCATTTGTTTGGACTACAATGATACCGTTAATAATAAAAAAATAATATCTGTATGTATGTATGTGTATATACATATGTATATATGTGTATGTATATGTGTATATATGTGTGTGTGTGTGTGTGTGTGTATATGTGTATATGTATGTATATATAGATGTGTATATATATGTGTGTGTATATGTATGTATGTATGTATATGTATGTATATATACTAAAATAACGCCATAACTGGGGAGGAGGGACAGTTGTGCTTCAGCATTATACATTATACAGAGCAACACTTAACACATAACAGAATCACAGACACTGAGCTCAGATTTTAGCTGAGCGTCTCCTGTTTGCAATGTTCTTCATCTTGTTTATGTCGAGAAATATGTTTGTGGCGTGTGTGATAATATGCACATGTGTCTAAACTCTCTGAGTAAGAAGTCAGAGTGTAAAGAAAGGCTGCAGGTTGTCCAGCGCTGTGAATCTCTCTGTGGACAGTGTGAGGTTCTGTCAGCCTGCAGGTCAGCAGGTCAGCAGCAGCTCCAGACACATCAGAAAATATCTCTTCAAATGTTTCTGAACACAGTTTTCATATCCAGGTCATCCACGTCTGATGATGTCATCACTGAAATAACGCTGAGGTTGCATTAGTCACACAAACTGATTTATCAAAGCTTCTCCTGAGGGAGAATATTTCAGTAGGTGTGATGTGGAGGAACATTTATAGACATAAATAATTTGATTACTAACTAACAAGCTTGTAAACTGTTTTCACCTGACGGCTCTCTGTTGAACATAATGATTAAATTTATTTTATTTTTCATGTCCAGGTGTCAAAGTGGTCGTTAAAGAAGGCAGTGATGCTGTTTTACCCTGTTTGATCAGCACCAAGGAGGACATCGTAGCGAAGCTCTTTGACTGGAAGAAAGATGGTCAGAAGGTGTTCATATATCGTTCAGACATTCATTACAATAACGGCTTCACAGATCAAGATGAGCAGTTCAAAGGTCGAGTGTCACATTTTGAAGATCAACTGATAAACGGCAACGCCTCCATAAAGATCCATAATACAAAGGTGGCCGACAGCGGGAACTACAGCTGCTGTTTTCCACGTCTTCAGCTGAGACAAACCTTCAACATTGAGCTTGTTGTTGGTGAGTATTTTCATTAAACAGTTAATGTTCTGTATGACAGGCAGGCTTGGGGAGTAAAACAGTACACCGAACTTAGAACATGTTATTGTTCTAAGTTCATGTTATTGTTCTAAATAACTATGTTATTTTCAAGTTCAAGTTGGGGTACACACACCGTCAATGGGAAGTTAGAGTAATTTTTAAACCTGGGCATTATGTTCACATGTTTTTTGGATAAATCATTCATACTTACCAAAAGTTTAGAATTGGTCCTGTACATGGCCTTAGCAGGCAGCTGCAACACGACTGCAACACAATCCTTTTGGGGAACTCCAAATGTAAAAGTGAAGTGAAGGCTATGGTTAATTTTCCCATCGGCGGTGGCGCGCACAGACTTTTTGAAGGACAGGGGCGAAAAGAAGAGCACTTTAGTGTGCATTTTGGCTCCCAAGAGGGCACTTTCGTGCGTGTTTTGGCTTCCAAGAGGACAGTTATCATGTTGTAACCAGCTAAGGGGGCAGTTTAGTGTGTTTTGCCAAACAAGAGGGCACTTTTGCTTGCTTTTCTGGTTCCCAGGAGGGCACTTTAGCACATGTTTTTCAACAGTTGGGCCACGAGGGGGAGCGACTGCCACCCTTTGAATGGTACTATATAGTCTAGATATGAGGCCACATTCCAGAGGATCCCATTCTAAAAGTTCCTCAATCCAACCACCTACTAGGGGAGATGGGAAGGAGGCAAAGTTTTTTTGGACTAGACTGCGTACTTGCAGATATCTAAAGAAGTGAGATCTAGGTATACCATGTTCCCTCAAAATGGCCCTCATTTATCAAACGAACGTACGGCAGAAAAACGTGCGTATGACCATTTCCATGCAAACTTCGGCATTTATCAATTTGGACATGAGCGGAAGCTACGATCAGATCCCATATCAGGTCTGAGGTCGTGTACGCAAATTTGAATGTGTGGATTTGCGGTGCAGCACAGCAAAATCTGGCTGAGTCTGAAAATAATTATTAAACAAACCTCAGCTGTCATTAAGCATAATCAGTCACATATTTAGAACAGATCAAAACTGATTATTTTTACGTTTTTACTCATACCACTTTTTGTAAAATAAAATATGATAACATGACAACTAATTAACGGAATACCTAATAATCCCGCTGGCAAACCTGCTACAGAGCAAGAACGCAGATTCAATAGTGCGCACACACGCACACGGGTCACAGTGGAGCTGCTTCGGGGTGCTGAAGGGCAGGTGGCTCCGTCTCGGACCAGCAGGGGGAGCTCTGCTGTATACCACAGAGAAAGTGTGCCATATTATTTTGGCCTGTTCAGTTTTGCACAACATTTCATTAGTGAATGGAGCCTTTGATGTGCCGGCGCTGCCAGGATGCCGATTTCCATCTCGGAAAAGTTTCTCTTCTTGCCAGAGTTTCTTCTCTCAATGTTTGACCTCAGTGGGCGAGGCCTCCGAACCAGGAATATTTAAGGGCGTAACATGTTAATTGACGATCGAATTCAGCCGCTGCATTTATCAAGACCCGATCATTCGTACGCTGAAACTGGTCAGATACGAATGTTTCATAAATCACCCCATGTGTCCTGTCGTAAGACCGATTCTGCACTCAGATCTGCACCCGTTTTCACGCAAGATTGATAAATGAGGGCCAATGTGCTCAAAAGACACAAAAGTGTTTTCATGAAAAAGGTCCCTAACACACCGTAGTCCCCTCCCAAACCACAACTTGAAAGCAGAGTCCATCATTGAAAGTGGAAATAGCCCATTTGATACAATAGGTAGCCAAGAAAGCGTCTGTTTGTGTTTTAAAACTGGACCTGAACTGGAACCATATCTTCAGTGAAGTATTTACTCTGGGGTTGACTGTCCGGCTTTTTTTGCTACAAGGTAGTGGTACGCAGAGCATCACTGGTATTGACTCTGGGTAACATGTAAACTGTTCCATGCCCGCCCACACAGGGCCAATACCATGATAGAAATGTGGTATCCAATGTATAACTTTGTGAATGTTGGAGGCCCAATAATAATACTGAAAATTTGGAAGTGCCAGTCCCCCCTCATTCTTCTGCCTCTCTAAAAAGGCTTTTCTAATTATTGGAACTGTTTTATTCTAGCGAAATAGGATGCACTGACCATTGGTTTAAGTCTTGTTTGGCTTTCTCCAATGCTGGCAACATGTTGTATTTGAACAGGTCACTTAATTTACGTGTGACTGAGACACCTGAGTATGGGAATCTGTCTCTGGCTAGTTTAAATGGGAATAAATTGAAGTCCAATTGTTGTGCAGGGCCGTTTATTGGGAATATGATACTTTTAGAAAGGTTAATCTTATATCCTGATATTTTCCCGAATTTTGATATAATATCCAAGGCTTTGGGAACAGAAGAATCTGGCTCCGAAAGGTAAAGAATAAGATCGTCAGCATATAATGATTTATGGGCGTGACTGCCCCTGTTAATACCCATCAGGTCTGCTTCTTTTCTTATTGTGATGGCTAATGGCTCTATAGCTATGTCAAACAGGAGACGGGAGAGCAGGTAGCCCTGTCTCGTACCCCTGTGTAGGGGAAAGTAGTCTGATATAACCTTGTTAGTTCTAACACATGTTTTCGGAGAGGCATAGGACCCTGATCCAGGAGCAGAAATTGGGACCGAAACCGAACGTAAATATTCCTATTCAATGCGATCGAAGGCTTTATGGACATCAAGGGAAATTAGCACTTCTGACACAGGAGGGCCATCTGGTGAATATAGAATATTAAATAGCCTACGCAAATTGCCAGAGAGTTGCCGCCCAGAGGAGTCACATTTCAAATGATCCTTATCCTTTTTGTGCAAAACTGAGATTATGGCTTGTGTCATGGTGGTCAAAAAAAAAAAAAGTATATTCAAATATATAATATTGTAACGTATTCTCATAAATGCTGCTCAGAGTAATAACAGTCCGCGGCTCTTCCTCCAACACAGCCGGTCTCTCTCTCTCTCGTACCGTGCATACAGTCAGTAGCAGCTTCTCTCAGTTAGCATCACATTAGATACTACGGGCACACCGGGTTCGTTAGTTGTTAGCAGGTCGGCTAGCAACTGCTAGTAGTAGCCTGGTCCCATCGGCGGCTGCTGCCGAGTTTGTCTCTGTCCCACTCCGCGGCATGTGAAGCCTCACACGGGCAGGCTAGGTACCAGTTGTGAAGCGGGTTTCAACTTTCAACCCTTGCCAGCCCCGCTGTTAGTCCTGTTGACCCACGAACCTCACCCACCCCCGCCGACAGGATTAAACAACACACGTTAGTGAGAGGGGACTCCATTACCCGTAAATTCAGGTTAGCGCCGCCGGCCACTGTTTAACGTTACTTCCTGGGGCCAGAGCCTCTGA
>CAEMYA010001378.1:57105-67291 GCA_903131615.1 Diplodus sargus
CTCTTAAAATTTTTGGTCGCATATGCGACCAAAATGGTCGCACTCTGGAGCCCTGCCAGATCCAGTCATCCTCCATAACCAGCATTACGTTTTCCGGGAAGGTCATTCCCATCTCCACATCCGTCACTAACCTTGATGTTATATTTGACCCTCACCTCACCTTTGGGCTCACATCCAACGTCTCTGCAAAAACTCCTTCCATCACCTCAGAAATATTGCCAAACTCCGACCCTCACTCTCCTTTCCTGACCCTGAGAAGCTCATCCACGCCTTTGTCTCCTCCAGGCTAGATTACTGCAACGCACTACTCATTGGAACCCCTAGCAAGATAGGGATGTATATCTCCACCACTGAGGCCGATTCGATACGCAGCCACAGATACGATACATTTACAATAAACTGAAGCCCCCTGTCGATACGATACGATGCGATTCACTCCTGTTCACGATAAGATGCAAATCAAAAATGATTTGATAACGATATGACTTAATGATAAAAGGATTCTGTTCGATATGATGTGATCATTCGATACAGTGAGTTGCGGAACGAGAGAGTATTAGCCCACATCAGGTTTCTTACCTCAATAGCACAATTCTGCTTTACTCTCTGTATCAATTTGAGGGATGTATTTAATATTTGGTAGTTTTTTTTTATGGAGCAAACCAATAAATCATATTTTTAAAAAGACATGATTCAGTATGTACAGACAGAGCATTCAATTTTATTTAGAATAAGCACTCCTTACTCCTAATTATGTTCTCTGTATCTATAATTATACAAAATGTATAAAACTTCACAGTTGAAGTTAAGGATAGGACAGGGAATAGATACTAGAACATGTAATAATCGATTTAACAATGGTATTTACCGGTGCAGACAGACTAGAAGAGATGCACCGCAAATTCACACATAAATTATCTCCGACGCACCTTGAATCTACCGGTGCAGTCGCACCGCAGATGTTTGTATCGGTGAATCTCAACATCCCTATAGCAAGAGCATCAGTTACACTTAATGTCTCACAGTCCAGTAGTAAATGCTGTTCTGCCCTTAATAAGCTGATGTTCATATTATGTTCACAGTTGCATCTCCAGAGCCGTACATCATCACCCTTTATGAAAAAAAGGACTGGTCGCTGCTGCAGTGTGAAGTTCAAGGAGCTTCTCCTAAACCTAAAGTGGAGTGGCAGGACAGCTCTGGAAACATCCTTCCTGCTGAGGAGCCTCAGGTCTCAGAGAGAGGAGGTCGTTACTACGTTACACTCAAGACCATTGTGACCAAGACCGACCACTACCGCTGTGTGGTCACTCAGGAGGAAATTAGCCATCAGAGTTATTCTGAGACCTTCGTGCAGTTAAATGGTGAGATTTATTTCCTGATGGTTTAGTCACCAAAACATTTTCTTTGTTCAGTAGTTATTAAAATTACATTTATTTGTTGTTTCTGCAGATGTTCAGGGCAATGTACATGACATGCAGTAACGTTTTGATTTTACATTAACTTTTTATGATGTATTTCAGAGGAATTATCCAGAGAAGTAGAGCTGTGGAGGACGGCAGCTACACTTGCTGCTGTTGTACTTCTGGTGGTTGCTGTAGTGTGCTGTATATGTAAGTTTATATCATATATTACACCAACATATCCATCATGTGCAGACATCAGAATTACAGAAACATTGTGTGATACAATAACATCCAGACCGTTTGTTTGTGTCTCCTCAGATTTGAACCCTTCTGTTTATTAACATCTGGTTCTAATACTGACTGATTAAAGTTTATCACTTGATTCACTTAAGTTCCATCAGACAGACCCCTGAATGTCACTAACTCATGTTTTTAGGCTGTCAGGCGATTAAAAAAATTAATCTAATTAATTACAGGATTTGTAATTAATTAATCTAATTAATCACATTTTAATCTCATATCTGCTAAAGGTACCCAAATAAAGAATTAGAATTCTAGGACATTACAAAATTGTATTGCATGACGAACCAATTGAATACACTAAGAAGAGAAGAACTTGTTGTTCAAAGGCCCGAGCAACGATGTGCTCGCCTCGCTCCCCTGAGTCGTCCATGTCTGTTGTCACCTGCTTTGACGAGCGACTAGGGCTGTAATGATGCACCAAACTCACGACTCGGTTTGTATCAAGATTTTTGACCCACGGTTCGATACAAACCTTGATTTCTCTTTTCTTTCTAAATTAAACATTTTATTTATGTAACATTTCAATAACGTATGTATATGATACTTGTCTGATAGTATCAGAGGTGCAGCATTGTGGAGGGCGTGTCTATCTGATGGTCTGTTAACTGCACAGATCCCTCACTCAACTTAATACAGAGAAATGTCCCACAAAACAACGTTACAGAACCGAACTAAGGTAACGTAGTAACTGTGACTGTCTTTGGCAACAAGTTAAAAATATCACAGCTGTACGTGGAGAAGCGTCCTTCCTCCCGCCTGTCCTACAGACTCCTCGTCACATTTCTGCCCAATAAATGGCGTCTGTCACCGGCAAAAAAAATTTACCTCACCGAGTGTTTCTGATGAAAAAAAATCTCTGCGACGGTCAGCCCTCCGGACCGAGACTTCAGTGAACTTTACCCCGGAAGACAGTCTCCGTTGGTTTTGATTGACAGGGAGGGGAGACACCGGGGAAACCCCTTGAAAACACACACGTCATCATCATGACGTGTACCGTCACGTCTCTTTAGGAGCCACAGCGCCGGCTTTCTGTGTGAATTACACAGCGGTTCGTCTTTACAGCGATGTTTCGCTCTGTGTGAGCGAACAACGGCGGAGAATTGGCCAACGACCGCTGAGGTGTTAATGTGGTTACAGCTCATAGGGCTGATCTGGACTGGAAGTTGTGTCGCGATTCTGCCTTCTCACAGCGCGAGACAGGTTCGTGGATCTGAGTGTCGCAATTTCAGCTTCGAAGTGATGAACACGTCCGGATATTCCTCGGTGCTCGTGCTACAGTGACGTGCCACTGCCAAGTAGCTAACGGATCATTCAATGGGCCAAATTTAAAATGCTTGCACATTGAATTGCCACTCAGAATCTCAGAATTAATTGCATTAATTTTTATAACGTGTTAATTTGCAGTGTAATTAATTAATCTAATTAACGCGTTAAACTGACAGCCCTAGTTTTTAGTAGAGTTCACATGTTTACATTTGAAAGTGGAGGCTCTACATCTTGAAGCTTTCTGCTGATAAACATAATTAAGACAAACAAAAAGGCTCATCTGGACACAAATTAATAACTTTTAAAGAGGCGCTATGTTTTGAAGAAGAAATTCAAACTCAGAATTTTAATATTAGCAATATTAATGAGTTAGTAATGCGAACTCAGAAATATTAAGGTTTTCCATAAGTGAATAAACAAACTGCTCTCAGAGGAAAATAACACCAGAACACTGATTGAAGGTAGAAAGATGGCAGGGTCCGCCACATATAAAAGAGTGAAACAGCATGAAATTGTTTGTTTATTCAGTTTATTCAGTCATGAAAACAAATCAGTCAATGAAGATCTTTCTCTTCTGATTAAAACTACAGAATGCTCCTTTAATCCAGTTTATAATTTAATAAATTATTCTTTGGATTAACTCTCAGAACGGTTTGTTAAAAACCGTCTGACTGCAGAAACAGACTTAAAACAGGATCCACTGGACCAGTTTCCAGATCTGTAGGTTTAATGCTTCTGGTCTGAATGTTGTAGGACTGAATATGTCAGGCTGTAACCTTTAAAGGGACAGTTCAACACTTTAAATAACACTCTTACCTGTATTAGCTTTCTGTCACAGAGAGACTGATGGCTGATTGATACCACTGTTACATGTCTGTCTGTTAACTGTGGAGTTAATCTCAGGAGGTGGTTAGCTTAGCTTAGCTTAGCTTAGCTTATCTTAGCTTAGCATAAAGACTGAAGCAGAAGGAAACAGACATTAGTTAGAAACACACCTTCCAGCACCAGGCTGACTGTTTCACTCTGTTTATGGGTTTAATGCTAAAGCTAGGCTAATGGTTTCTGATTCCATCAGATTCCATATTAATAATGAATGAATTGATGAGTTTATGAAGCCAAAGAGCTGAACATGTTCTGGTATCAGCTCTGTGACTCTCAGCTGTTGCTGCTCATTATTAACTCTCAGGTGTCAAAGTGCTTCATTTGGCAGCAGAGTGAGTTTGAATTGGATGTTTATAATAATCCTAATCTGTAGTGATGAAGCTGAAATCATGACATATAATTAAATGAGAGACGGTGATCTAATGTTCTGTTTGGTGGTCGACCTCAGTGGAACATTGAACATTGAGATTCTTCTGTAAAACAATGAAAGTCAAACTGAAACCGTTCAGACCAACTTTCACTCTCCATTCTTGACTGTTTGAAAACAGACTTTTAAAAGATGAAACAAACATTAAAATCTCCACCAGAATCATTTCTGTCATATAAATGTTGACTTTCTTTAATGTTTACTTTTGTTTTGTTTTCTTTTTTGGCAGATTATCTTCTGCAGAAAAAGCATTTAAATAAACAGATTAAGAAGTCAGGTAAGTCTCCTCTCAACAATGGTTGTTTGTAACAAATTACATTTTCTCCTCTTCAAAACTGCTGACAATCACCAAAGAAGTTTGTTCTCCTCCTCCACTTTCTGATATGTTCCCTTTACTCACAGATACATTTTATTGTTTTGTTTCCTTTGTTGAGTGACTTTAGTATCTAGAAAACCACTACACATTTAATGTATCATTATTTACACAACATATATTTGAGAAACTTTTTTGAATAAATTGTACTTTTCTGAGTAGTTTATTACATAATACTTTTACTTGAGTGTCAGCTGGTCCCAGGTCTGCTGACACTCTGTTATCTACCACAGCCACGACTCCATATGACATGAAGCAGGATAATGACTGAAGCTACAGCAGCAGTATGACTGTCAAATAACACTCACTGCTGATATTTACAGACAAATTAACAACACAGTAAAATGGGCCGCAGAGCATCAGAGAACCAAGCTGATTCTGAGCTGACAGAGAGAAGTAAGCATGGCGGCTGGAACGATGAGTGCAGAGATGCTGCAGCTCCACTAAAACAAGGCATTATTAAAACACTGATCAATAGGAGTGATCAGACTCGTAGCAGAGAGACAGAGCTCATATGTGGACGAGCAGGAAAGAGGGACAGAGTGTCCACAGGACTTAAAAACTGTTTTGGATCATGAAGTGTAAGATTTCTCTCCAGCTGTGTGATTTGTCAGTCAGGGTCTCTGTGACCAACAGGAAGATCAGCGTTATATTCTCCCCTCTCCTCTGTGAAGCGTCTGTATCCTCACTGAGCTGCATTATTATAAACTATGAAGCATTAACGTGAGTTTGATGAGTTGGTCAGGCTGTAACCTTTAACAGAACACTTCAACACTTTAAGTAATAACTTACCAGCCGGGGCGGAGTGGGTCACCAAAATCCACCAGGAAAATTCTGACCACACTGCCCCACCAATCTGTACATTCATAATTTCCAGCATTGAATATGAACATGTTTTAGTATAAATCAAAGTAATAGCATTTTATACATTTGCAGAAAGGAACTATGGATAGTGCTAATGCAATACAACAAGACTCTCAACCACTGGAAACCAGGCACTTTTAATATATTTTTAAGGAACTATAGATGTTTAAGTGCAGTATAAAAAGAGCTCTGTGGGTGGACGGAAATTTCAAGCATCATGCAACAACAGTTATCTGGGTATCAGACCCATAGCACTCAAAAAGTTGCCCGTATAAGTTCAAAAAAGGAAATATAGACAGTGCCAACCTAAAAACACAGTAAGTTAAATAACTGGAAAACCAGGCACTTTGAATAGGTTTGTAGAGAACTATTAAAGTATGTGTCATGACTAGATCTACATACATGGCACTGTCAGGCCTCCCAAAACACCTGAACACCTTTGTCAGAGCAGCATCTGTTGCCCACCACCGTGTCTGTCCTATTGGAAAGAGTCTTCTGTGCCGCTTCTCTGTGTTGGTTTCTTCCCACTTTTTCATACGGCCCAGTAGAGGCCTCACAATCGACCAGAGCGACCAACTTCTCATGGACCACATCTGTGACATACCTGAGAATCACAGAGCGCTGGTCTTTGGATGTGATTAATCTGGACGGAAAACTGTTTAGCTTCTCTGACCTCACTGGCAGTTGTCTCCCTTATCAGCTGACTGATCACTTTGACATCCTTGTTGATTGTATCTTTTGAAAGCAGAGTGACCAATGAACCTCTGCCTCTTGCCCCAGCTTCATGCTGTTTTTTTACTTTTTTCGATACATTCAGACAAATGTTGCTGCAGGCAGGGGTCATACATTCTCAGGAGCATGATCGTTTCAAGGAAGTTACCGTGGTTAAATTCGGTCTTCCAAAGTGTAGGCAGCGTCAAATTCTGAGCCCTGGTAGCTTAGACCCAGTTTCCGATTACCTTGACAACACTGACCGCACGATCCATCACATGCCATTTTCTTCTGACTTCTCTTGATGCAGGGAAAGCTGGTTCCCCCTTAATCTACTCTCAATGTCCCCTTTATGTGCCTTCAAGAAGTTAGCCTCTGCACAGTCTCGATGGATACGACTTCTTTCATGCTCCTCAATTCTTTGATGTACATGCTTCCAGGATTGCATGCCTCCTTTAACAGAAGCGCTGTCAAAAGCAGAGGGCATTGAAAATGCCAAACAAACTATGCAGAAGAGAGCATGGCTTTCTTCACAGCAAGTCAACCACTTGCAGTTGATCCCATCCCTACTATGAAAAATATTAGGCTAGGTTCTTCTTTGGGTTTGTTGGGGGTGATATTGAAAAAATAAAGACAAATCTTTAGACTTGGGACGGGCAAAATATTTGAAGATTTGAATCTCCTCTCAGCGGGTCCAGCCTCTGTACTCTCCACGTCCCTCTCCTCATCAGTTTCTGTTTCTATCCTGGACCCTGAGGCTTCTCTCTCCCTTGCACTGACCGACAGATCATCTTCTACTAGGTCTGGTTAAGATGACGTAAAATAAAATCAGCTATTATCAACAATATTACCGCTACATGGTTATATGCAACGCAATTACATAAATGATGTATAAAAGACAGCATGTGTTTCCAATATAATGTCTCATTCTTCGCATGTTGCAATCATTACATTTCCCTGTCATATTTCACTAAAGAACTTCTGCATTTTGTTTGGCCTATACACTGCACTCTGTCCTCTGTTGTACCTATAACATTGTGCAATGTGTGCACACCTGTACTTGTAGCCGTGACTTCTTCTCCTAGCATTGTCTGATCAGCATCATCGCTGGGCTGAGTCTGACTGAATTCTGAGACTGTGTGGAAAACAGAACAGGCGTGCATACAAATTCAACTTTTTACAGCATGATAATGGTAATTGAGTTTTCCCCTGATTGTATATAGGCCGCCAGTTAGGGGGTATACAATGCACCCCACCTCCCAACAAAACCAACTTTCTTTGAAAGGTCTGGCTATGCTGCACAAAAAAGAATTTGTTCTAATACACTGTTAATGCATTATGATATTTTCCATCCATGACAGAGAAAGATCAGATAGGACATGTCCATAGATGCTTGAATGTCAATTGATTTTGTCACATCTCGATGTGATTTAAAAATGACTGAGACCTAACAAATCTTCCCCCACATAATGCACAATAGAGTCCTCTATCAGGTGAACAATTTTGGCTACTTCAATTTAAAGGAAAGCTAATTACACCACCTAAACCATACAATTTCTAAAATTGTATGTCCTCTAGGTGTGATTAAACATGTCATTTCCATACACATTTTACTAGCTTGTGCTAGTTCCCGCCTAGCAATAATGTCAATGCTTGAGCTTCGCTAACTGTTTTTCTGTCAATTCACCTGCAGCACTGGTAGACGTTTGATTTCGAAATAAATCCGTAATTATCAAGCACTTTGATGCATCCCCCTCCAGCATCCGCTTCTTCTTCATTCTGGCATTTTCGGCCCCTTCTCTGTCCCTTTTCTTCATGTGTAAAACAACAAACAACCACGCAAATCCTCAAACCGTCAAAAATCCTGTACTTTTCCTCTGTTTCTCTCTGATGTATGTCATTATCTTGTAGGGTTATGCCATTAGACGAGTTGTCGCTCATTTATCCCCTACATTTCTGTAAATGGACTTGACCTGCAATCGGTTCATTGGATAAACGCATTTCCCATTTCCAGGAGGCTTTGCTCCATTCTACGTTCATTTAAGAACAAACAAACAAATTAAATTGCAATTGTTTTTTTTATTTGTGACCATGAAAGTTCTGTCACGTCTAAATAAGAAGAATTAAATTAAGATAAGCAACACAAAAATCAGTAGATGGCAGAGATCAGAGTTGAGTGTGCAGGGTAACCATGACTGAGATATAGAGAGTGAGCAAGTGGTATAAATATTGGTTGGACTTCTACTTATGTCTAATATAGTAGGTCTCAGAGATTTTTGCAAAGAATTTAAACAACATCAGTAATTTCGATGAGCCCAAAGGCCGGCCGCGTACGTCTCGCAGCCGCTCAGAATAATCTCAGGGCCGGTTCTCGCAACTCATCGGCTGGCCGTCCCGTTTGCCACTCCGCCCCTGCTTACCAGTATTAGACTCAGGAGATGGTTAGCTTAGCTTAGCTTAGCATAAAGACTGGAAGCAGAAGGAAACAGATGTTAGTTAGAAACACACCTTCCAGCACCAGGCTGACTGTTTCACTCTGTTTATAACGTTAAAATCTCCACCAGAATCATTTCTGTTTCATATAGAAGTTGATTCTCTGTAACGTTTACTTTGTTTTCTTTCCTGCAGGTTTTCGTCTGCAGCAAATACGTTCTCTAGATGATTCAGATAATGATTCATCAGGTAAGTCCCCTCTCAGCAATGGTGGTTTGTAACGAATTACATTTACTCCACTGAGTGAACTGTCCCTTTGAGCTAGATAATCATCAGGCATGAGATACTTCACATTACTACTTAGTAATATAAAAGTTGACTTTATGTAATTTATACTTTTGTTTTCTTTTCTGCACATTCTCATCTGTGGAAAATACATCCTTCAGATGAAACAGAGATGCTCATGCCAGGTAAGTCTCCTCTCAACAATGGTGGTTTGTAACAAATTACATTTTCTCCTCTTCAAAACTGCTGACAATCACCAAAGAAGTTTGTTCTCCTCCTCCACTTTCTGATCTGTTCCCTTTACTCACAGATACATTTTATTTTGTTGTTGTTTCCTTTGTTAAGTGACTTTAGTATCTAGAAAAGCGCTATACATTTAATGTATCATTATTATTATTTACATTACATATAGTTAAGTAACTTTTTTGAATAAATTGTACTTTTCTGAATCGTTTATTACAGAATAGTTTGACTTGAGTAGATTGTCAGCTGGTCCTGCAGGTCTGCTGATCCTCTGTTATTTACCACATGACATGAAGCAGGATAATGACTGAAGCTACAGCAGCAGTATGGCTGTCAAATAACGCTCAGGCGGTGGAAAGAAGCGTGCAGAAATGCTGCAGCTCCACTAAAACAAGGCATTATTAAAACACTGATCAATAGCAGTGATCAGACTTGTAGCAGAGAGACAGAGCTCATATGTGGACGAGCAGGAAAGAGGGACAGAGTGTCCACAGGACCTAAAAACTGTTTTGGATCATGAAGTGTAAGATTTCTCTCCAGCTGTGTGATTTGTCAGTCAGGGTCTCTGTGACCAACAGGAAGATCAGCGTTATATTCTCCCCTCTCCTCTGTGAAGTGTCTGTATCCTCACTGAGCTGCATTATTATAAACTATGAAGCATTAACGTGAGTCTGTGATGAGCCGGTCAGGCTGTAACCTTTAACAGAACACTTCAACACTTTAAGTCATAACTTACCAGTATTAGACTCAGGAGGTGGTTAGCTTAGCTTAGCTTAGCTTAGCTTAGCATAAAGACTGGAAGCAGAAGGAAACAGACATTAGTTAGAAACACACCTTCCAGCACCAGGCTGACTGTTTCACTGTGTTTATGGGTTTAATGCTAAAGCTAGGCTAATGGTTTCTGATTCCATCAGATTCCATATTAATAATGAATGAATTGATGAGTTTATGGAGCCAAAGAGCTGAACATGTTCTGGTATCAGCTCTGTGACTCTC
>CAEMYA010001380.1:0-12336 GCA_903131615.1 Diplodus sargus
TCTACACTCCACTCAATGTACCACAGAAAGGAGCTCACATCTGCAATTGTTTTGTTTTTCTCCCCCGTTCTTCTCAGGTCTCAAATTCTACACGTGTATAAATTCATGCTATATTTATGGTGCATAGATGCAGTCTGCAGTTGAAGTCCAACATGTTTACAATTCATACAAAAGTGCTGGGTAAATAAAAAAAAAAAACTCATGTTACGACTGAATGTATCTGCAGCAGATCTACAAAACTCATCCAGGTAGTTTCTGGCACAACATACTGACAGTCATCCTACTGGAGTTTTGACCTGATTTCCCACAGCAGTCTGGTCTTTCAAATATGGAGACAATTGTCTGAATGGTGCTTTGTTTTATTTCGTCTTTATTTTTTTATTTTAAATGCACGTCAAACAAAACATACCATGAATGAAAATTCCACCAAACTCAGCAGACGAGTCCAGCTTCATGAAACAACCAAAACTTTAAAGTATTAACAGTTTTAAGTGACAACAGACATAATATGTTGTCACTGTGATACTGAGCCAATATGAAAATAGCTGGTTACTTTGTAAGTGTCTGTTGCTAATTCCTTCATTTAAGACTTCTGTAATAATGTGTTAATCATTAATAATATTGAGTCTTCTTTCCGTTGAGCCTGCATTGGCACATCAGACTGCGATGACGGCCTTGCCGATGTTATCTCCCTGCAGCAGCCCCATGAAGGCAGCCGGCATGTTTTCAAAGCCTTTCGTGACGTGCTCCCGATACTTCAGTTTGCCCTGCAGATGCACGAAAAACAAAAATATTACACCAAGCGGAGAAGACTAGAAACACTACTAGTTGAGATTAAATATCCTACTGAAGATCCAAGAAACCTGAATTAGATCCAAGGTTGAAATAAATTCCTGTCAGTCACTCACCTCTTTCACCCAGTCCATCAGCCTCTTGAGGGACTCGGGGTGCTTGTGCTCCCACCTGCTCTGCAAGAAGCCCTCCACTTTAAGCTGCTTAGAGATTATGGTGAGGTGGGGATATGGGCCTGAGAGAGGGAGGTGTGAAAAAAAAAAAACAGTAACAGTGAGTCCACAGAAACAAATTCTGTCAGGACAAAGGTCTACAGTTACACAATGACGCCCTCTAGTGAAAATTACTTCAACCTATTTGAGCATTTGCAGTTTTAAAACAGGCTTTAACTGCATTTCTGCCTTGTTTTCACAAGCAGGAGTCGAGTTAAATTGGGACAAAACAGACTGTTACATGTAATATAGACAATGTAAGTCGGGGGAGTACACACATGTTTTGGGGGTGGTGTCATTGTAGGTGGCAATCCCTCCACACACAGCTATTCTCCCAAAGTTCTTCATTTGTTCTAAGGCAGCAGTCCAAAAAGGGCCTCCCACCTAAAAATCAGGAACAGGGTTCACATGTTCTTTTAAAGAGTACCAATTCAATCACTTTCAAGGTATTTTTAAGACTCTCAAAGCCTTTATGACCATCACCAAATTGTTACTACGTATGCAACCAGTGTTGTAAAAAGCATTCAAAAGTCATAGTTATTGTGTTAAAATATTACTTTGGTAAAAGTAAAAGTCACCCATCAGAATGAAATGTGAGTAAAAGTCATCAAGTATCTGACATTAAATGTACATAAGAATCAAAACTTGAGGTAAATTATACACGTTTGGCTGTGATGCAGCATGTAATGTGCAAAGTAACTAGAAACTTAAGTTATAAAATAAATATAGAGCAGTAAAAAGTACATTATTTGCCTCCAGAATGTTTTGGAGTGGAAGCATAAAGTAGCAGAAAATGGAAATACTTCCATTTTATTTCCATAATAAAATGGAAAGTTTTAAAGTACCAAAACTTCACCTCCACAAGTACCACAAAGTACCACAAAGTTGTAATTAAGTGGAGTGCTTCAATAAATGTACTTCATTACATTTCATAACTGAATGCAACTTGCTAACAGAAAGATTACAGAATTCCTTTAAACACACAGCAATCCATGTATATAGTAATTTTGTGTATTTTACAAATATTATGTTACCTTTGATTGTTATTTAAGTCATGCTAATCTTGGTTTACATGCATGGTTTATTGATATAACACTGGATTATGTTGAAAAGCATATTTACAACCGTGAAAAGAACGCTTGCAAGAATGTACGTATGATTTAAACAACAAGAAAAGAAAGTAAATACTGAGATATGAAACATTTAACCTGCGCTGCTAGAGACAGCTGAAAGGCTCAATGACCATGAAAGAGCATCCAAGAGCACGAATAGGAACCCTTCACAGGCTTAAAGCACCTCGACTCACATTCTCAAAGAAGCAGTCGTATCCATCTGGAGAAGCCTTCTTCAGCGCCTCCTCCAGGGAACCAACAGTCTTGTAGTTGAAGGCCACGTCGAAGCCCAGCTCTTTGAGGTAGGCCACCTTGGCATCGGACCCTGCTGAGCTCACCACCTTGCAGCCCTTGATCTTGGCGATCTGGCCCACCGCGGTGCCCACCGCCCCTGCTGCAGCATTCACCAGCAGGGTCTCGCCCTTCTTGAGTCCCAAAATGTCTTCTATCCCATACAGAGCCGTCAGTCTGCAGAGGAGGAGGCATGTTCAACCACCAAAATGTGAAAAATAGTTCTCACCAAAGAAGTCGCTTTCACCGCTGTAATTGCTTCCATTGCAAGGTTATGAATGCTTGTGAGAGCCATCAAGCAGGGAAGTTAGCTGCTGATCTGACATCTGACATCAGCTCAGACAGCTTTGTGACATCTGTCTTACCCTGGCATGCCGATGGTACCCAGAGCCAGCGACAGCGGGACCTCTTTCGGCCAGTTGGGTATGAGGGGAGTCAAGTCCTTCCCATCACTGACTGAGTGGGTTCTCCAGCCACTATTACTGACAACATGGCTTCCCACAGGAAGTGCTGGGTTCTTACTTTGGAGCACCCTGCATAAAAAACAACAACAACACTTAAACAGGAGAAGAAATGTGGCGTCCATCAATCACACGACACCCACCTCTTAGGTTTATGTATTTAAGTGTTGTGTGGTATCCTAGACAACCACACAAAGTCAAATCATGCGGCAAATAAGTTTTAATTAACAACGAAGTAAAGAAATTTACCAACATGTGGGTTCTACATGGATTCTTGGGAATGTTAGACCACTGACAAATAAAAGAACATTCCTCTGTGTGCGGAGGGGTGTTTGAGTTCCTTACTTGGCCACTTGAGTTCCGATCATCACGTCGCCTTCTTTCATTTGAACCCGACTGTACGGCCTGGAGAGGCAAAAAAAAATGACATTTTCAGATGCACTGTATCCCAATATTGATTCCGAAAATTCTTTCCCAGACACATGATCCTACTCACCTCATGTACGGGTCGACACTGAGAAACACAGCTTCCAAGAGCACCTCTGAAACAACAAGAGAGCCACACAACACCATTCAAACAGATGTTTTCCTCTTCTATGTGCGACCAATTTTGTGTTTGATCTGTTTTGTTCTTTAAGCCCAAGCAGAGAGAATCTAAAGTCAGGAAAATAACACAGTAAATAAACATCTATTACCCCCATTTTTAAGCGCAGGAAGATCCACCACATTGAGCTTAAAGTCGCTGTCCTTCGGGAAGCCGTCAAAGTGTTTGACCAGCGTCCACGTCTTGGCTTGCACCATGATTCCTTTGTCCAGGGCGGCTGTGAGAGAATGGTAAGTGCACTTGAGTAAAAGTTGTTATCAGTGATTTAAGTAAGGCCACATTGAATCATGAAGATAAGAACAGAGGACTTTGAGCTTTCTGAAAATGAGGAAAGGTGATAAAACTCAACATTACAGTAGGTGCCTGGACTTATCTTCCTCAGAGAACAGCTTGTTTATTCAGATATTTCTGAGTTTTAATTTCTTCTCCAAAGCTTCATAAGCTTTAGGTTGATCGCTTCCCGTCAACTTTTAGATGAGATTCAGACTGAATTTATGCATAAATTATACGATCATAAGTGAGAAGTGAACTCCCTTGCTGTAGTCTGACACTCTGACATCTCATATCACATACAATCATGTGAGATCTAAATCACTTAACAGTTGTCGATCTCTACAAAGAAAAGGCAGAGTGAGCTCACTGCAGCGGGTAGCAGCAATTTTATTGGAAGCATGGGAGGAGAGAAGGCGGGAGTCCAGGCTCAAGAGTTCAATCTGATTGGTTGGAAACTTAACGCAGCCTCCAACATATGATGCAGAATGTTGTGTCATCTCTGTGTGCCGACGTGGTTTCAGTTTGGATGTTTTGAATTGTAAGTTATACAACGGCAGTTTGACATGTGACTTTTGTCGAAAAGACAACACAAGATGCACACCGTTTCCGACACGACTGACAGGAGTTATTGTAATTAGTGACCTAGCTAACTTTATGCTTTCTACATTTTTACTAGCTAGCGTTAGCTAATTGGTTGTGACTGCAGGAGGCCTTCTGTGCACGGAATTCTTAATTTTTGTTTATTATTATTATGTATCTTCTGGGCCAGAGAGTTTGGCCTTTAAAGTGTAACTCTTGCCAAAATGCAACCTAGGCTTTATTGGTGAATATATATGAGTCAAACCTTCATGTAAAAGCATAATTACAACAAAAGAGTCACTTTTAAGATTTACCGTATTTTCGTTTTCGGGTCAAACTTTTAAAAAACATTTTTTAAACATTGAAATGGGAGTGCAAGGGGCAAATTAGCAATAGCATCAAGATTTCTATTTTTAAAACACTCAGAAGGCTCGACACAGTGTGAACATTTGCTCGTAGTATCACCAGGGTCTCTACACATGAACACAAGCATTGAAAACATTGTTTGTGCACACAGAAATTGCTAAAAAGAAAGTGTTTGAACGACTCATCTTAGCAGTATCTTATTCCTCTCACATCCATCATGGCAGCCGAGAAGTATTGATCTCAGAATGCGACATAACATGGACGAGAGTTAAGGTGGACCACTACTGTCTTCCGGCAACAACTACACTGTAAATCTAAACATTGGCTTTAATAAAAGGTTTTAAGTGTACATAACTCAGTTTTTATTAACATGTTGCTAACACTCATTTTGAATAAGTTACTTGTACTTTGGGGTTGAAAAACCTTCCAAACTCAGTATGCTCAAGTTGTATACATTTAGAAAACCAAGTCCTGGGAACTTGTGCCTTTTTAAGAGTAAATGTACTTAGTTACATGTAACTATGTGCATTTACTCTTATACTTAAACACCCTACATATTAGAGGTGTTGGCACTTCAAGTATTTTTTCTTGTTAAGTTACTTCCTATTTCTACTGCCTTACACTTCAGAGGAAAATGCTCCTCTAATTTTTTACTTTATTTCTTTTCTTGCTTTTAAATAACATTATTGGTACAATTTTATTGTTTACAACAAACAAATATCATATGATCTGTAGTTTTATCGTAAATTAAACAATTCAAAGCTGTGGATCTAAACAGAAGTCTGTCAGTCAGCGAGCAGGGCTGGCAGTGCCACAATGTGCCAATGCTCCCCCCCTCCCCCAAACGTTTCAGTGTTTGCACATGCGCACTGACTGCACAGGTCATCAACCACCTGCCTCTTGGCGCGCCGCGCGGTAGTGGACGCTGATGTCGTTGGACTTCGACACGGCAGCAACTGCCATCATCTCAGTTTTCGGACGTATCATTCTGCTCCTGCTGGGAACATTGATTTGGTGAGTCCATGCTTGACTAAAAGGGGAACTATGCAAGTCTGTTCGCTTTTCTGCTGTTTCGCTAACCGTCCTCCCGGCCAATGCATTTGTTTTCAATGAAACCGGCGGGAAAACAATCGATAGAGCTATGAAACATTATCTATCATGTACGATGTTACGACGTGTGTCTCTGTGTAGTCTTATCCGTCATAAACAAGAGATTAGGGGTCACAGGTCGCGTTTGTGTAGCAGTGCTAACGTTACCAAGTCTAGAGCTTGGGGTGGGGGAGGGGGTGTTTTCTGTCTCTGTTTTTATAAGTCATCAGATGTAACTGCAAGACGCTCTGTGGTCCTCAAAGGGCTTCCCGTGATCTTTGGTGATGACCCAAACAAGTTCTATAAGACATGTTTTGTAAGTACTTGGGCTCAAAATACAGTATATTCACTTATAATACAGACATCAAAGATATATGTCCCTCACATTTCTGCCTGTATTCATTGATGTAGGCCTTCCTTTACTGTCTTATCTATCACTTTATTTCAAATTTAGAGGGTACTATTGTATTGTAGCTTTCATTTTTTTTCCAAAGCGTCTCTCCATCACAGATCTTAGTGTGTTGTTTATAATGATCGTAGTGTCTAACTATCCAAATACTTCCTGACTACAAATTGTTTTGCTGATTGTTTGTTTCTCTGCAGGAGACAACGAAAGATGAGGCCATAGACAATGTCACAGTCGGTGTATTGACCCTCCTGAGTGAAGACGATTCCTGAGCAGCCCGTTTCCACAGCCATCATCCTTGAGGGAGGTATTGTGATGGACAAAATTCGGGATTTGGCACAGGCAGTTTGCCTCATATTTGGCCTCACATATGCCTTGAATCTCAATTACCCAAAATGTGTTGGAAACACATTCAAATTCATTCAAAGTGTAATGCTTGGTTTGGGAAACAAAGCCCTCCCCCCCAAAACTGCTAACAGTTAAAAACATGTTTAACGAATGAGGAGTCAGATGTGAGGTGGTACTCAATAACCTTTGTTCTCATTATGGCACCATGCTTATAACAGAAACGTGAGAAAGGAGAATTGATGCTTTTACTAAACAGCATTTTGAACATTTTAAGAGCTGCCTAGGTACAGTTTTATTGTTGAGTTGATTTTCAAATCTGTTCAGTGCTTTTACACTGGTGGTAGAGATAGTGCCCTCTTGTGAATTTAGGTGTTAAAATGTTGTGTAAAAAGAAATGTGATATGTTGGATAATGTGGCCAGCAAATACCGGTAATCCAGCATACATTCTGTGTTAAGATTCACACTAAATCTGTATGCTGTTAATGTTCTTATGACAGAGAAGAGAGGTTTGATGCTTTTGTTAAACAGCATTTTGAACTGTTTAAGAGTGAAGTGAAAACATAATCATTTCATTGTTCAATTGATACTCAGACCTGTTCAGTGCTTTTACAATAGTGCCTTCTTGTGATGCAGGTGTTAAATGTGTAAAAAGAAGTGTGATATGTTGGATAATGTGGCCAGCAAATAATCGGTCAAAAAATTGTGAGCACTAAATCTGCATACTGTTAATTCTGTGCACATTTGAAAATAAATTGAATGCAGATGACTTTCTTTTTCACAGTATTTTTTTCTTTAAAATTAAGTGATGATAACAAAGTTATTTTAAGTACCGTAGACTCAGAATTGACAAGTTTATTTCAGTACATTAAAGTTACAATGAATTAGTTATTGTAAGTAAAATACAATCATAACAAGCAAGTTAATTTTAAGAGCTGTGAACTCAAAATACCCATGTTTAGTTTAGTATAGTAAACTCATTATAAACAAGTTCTTGCAAGTACTGCACACTTATATTTAATAAGTTACATGTACTTACTTAATCAAGTTTACTTAACTCAGTTAGTTTAAGGCAATAAGTTTGCATATTTTTTTTGAGTAAAGCCAACTGATTATATCTTACAGTGTATCCACGTAATATCTTATGTGGCTTTACCAGCTTTTGATTTTAGTGTTGTTTCTTGTATGAGGCTCCTTTTTCAACTTCAAGGTCAATATTGTTTTTTGCTAACAACAAAACAAAGAATTATCCGTGCATTTATATGGAACTAAGCTTTAGGAGCGCTCCACCTTAACTATCCTCCATGTTACGTTGCATTTGGAAATCGACTCTTCTCACTGGCAGGATGGCGGCAAGCGGAGGAAACATCTGCTAACATGAATTGTCCAAAAACGTTCTTTTTAGTAAACTCTGTGTACACAAACAATGTTCTCAATGCTCGTGTTCATGTCTCGAGACCCTGGTGGTACTTTGAGCAAAGTTTCATGTTGTGTCGAGCCTTCTTAGTGTTTTTAAAATAGCGATTTTGATGCTATCGCTAATTTGCCCCTTGCATTCCCATTTAAAATGAGCTTGACCCAAAAAAGAAAATACGGTAAATCTTAAAAGTGCCTCTTTCGATGTAATTATGCTTTTACACGAAGGTTTGACTCATGTACATTCACAAAAAAAGCCTAGGTTGCATTTTGGCGAGAGTTTCACTTTAACTCCGTCAACATTTTTCAATGTATTCACTCCATTCAAGCACCAAATATTCATCTCAATTGGGAATTGACCGTGTCTATTTTTCTGATTGATCTCATTCATAATTTCAGAGATATTTGAGGTTTTTTGGCCATTTTGTTCCCATTCAAGCAGATTACGGAAGGTAAAAAAAATCCTCAATTTTCACATTTTTTAGAGTATTTTCAAAGCTCATCTGGTCATTCACGCTTCCAGATAGAAACTCCATTCAAACTCTTAAATATTTCACAATTCGTCAGCAGTCAAGGTTGTATTCATCTTTCAAATCCCATTTAAACTTTTGAAAATATTCACAATTTTCTTTGAAGCTTTGTCGCATCGCAATTATAATTGCAGTCGATGAGAAATCACTTCAAATACAAATTAAAGCCATCAGTTAAGTTTGGCCTACAAACCCTAAATTATTTCACAGTTTTTAGGTATTGTTGACATCATTCAAAGTTTTCACAGCCAGCCATGTGCATTTGGCTTCTGCTTGTAAACAGGGAGCATATGAGATATGTCTGATAACGTTAGCTTAATATATTACTCATGCTGATTCACGTAAATAAGTGATTTGATGAGTCACAATGACTTGACAGATGTCTTGGTTTATAGTTATTTTTCCACTTCAGATTTTCTAGTTAGTGATCAGAAGGTCGCTGGTTCAAATCCCGGCTCTTGGCTGAGCTGCATGTCGAGGTGTCCGTGAGCAAGATACTGAACCCCAAATAGCTCCTGATGTGTGGTTGGCACCTTGCATGGCGGCCCCTGCCATCAGTGAGGACCCTGCGATGAGCTGGCAACTTGTCCAGGAAGTTGGCCCTCGCCCAGAGACAGCTGGGACTGGCTCCAGCAACAAACTGCGCGACCCCATAAAAGGGATAAAGTGGTTAAGGACAATGACATGACATGACATTTAGTGTGAAAACATTCTGTTAATTTACACATTTTCTTGTGCTTCACAATTTGCAGGGCAATACATAGATTAAATATAAAAAGGGTCAATGTAGTTGCTAGGATACCTGATTCACCCTTGATCCAATATCCAAATCCACTGATCAAACAAAAGATGTTCGCGGAGAAACTGAACTCAGTTTTCAGGCGTGTATGTGCTGTAACACTCACTTCCTGTGGAATGAGGTCATGTTTTAAGGTTTTATTCACCTTAAATTTAGTTGCAATAGATAGATAACTTTATTATACCCAGTGGGGAAATTAGGTCATCATAACAGTGGTACAGCTTTTTAAAACCGATCCGCTACAGAGCAGGTTGTACACTGACCAGCTGATCGGAAATGATTGATAATGTTTTATTAACCAATTGCATTATATTATATGGTTGTTTGTTATCGTGTAACCTTCCATCTATCTCCTGAATGTTCTATTCGTTTCAATAAGTGCAGGGAATCAAACGGTGATTCGATAAGTCACAATGACTCAACAAATTTCTTTCCCTTCTCTTTGTCAATAAAATCTCACACGTGGAAGTGGCACAAGCCTCGGTGGGCATTTAACAGACAGGACCACCAACCAACTGAAATATCTGGAGGCAGGCAAACACATTCACTTCTCTGAACTGCTCCACAAAACACATTATGGACCACACACACACACACACAAAGATTTTAGTAAGTGCTCACAAGACTCTCACAGTTTCTACCATATCATGATTTGAGTGATAGCAGTAACTGTTTTGGAGGAAGAAGCATGATAATGTGAGGTGAGCCTCAGCTGAAATCACTATTATTTAATAATAGTGACTCTCACCGTGGCAACCGAGATCAACTGGGTCAACACAGAAAGAGACAGATTTATCAATGAGTCAGTTTAATACACACACACACACACACACACACACACACACACACACAAACACAAGCACACATAGTATATTTCCCAACATAATACTACATTTAACTATTATCTTTTCATTCATTCAAGCTAGGAACTCCATTCAAATATTGAAATGTTCCCAATCATTGATACATTGAGATTTATTGAATTTCTCAGTCCGTTTCGGAATGTTTGATTCATTCTCACTGTGACATCTCTTCATACTCCATCAGCTGATTTTCAACACAAATTCAAGCAAGCATTGCATTTTTCTCAAAGCTTTTATTCTATTTTTAATGTTTTATTCTCACCCAACTATTAGGAAGCTTCATTCTCTTCAGACGAGATTTCGAATAAATTAAAGCCACCAAGTCAGTTTGGCCTTAGTTTTTCAACTAACAACCCTAAATTATGTCACAGTTTTTAGATATTGTGGACATTATTCAAAGTTTTCACAGCCAGGAATGCACATTTGGCTTCGCATTTGTCATTTGAATTCACAACCACAAGTTCTTCAGAATTTGCCTTCTCTAGTTTAACTTTGCATTCTAAACACGAGAGTGTATACTTGCCCTCTTTCAGCCCAAATTTGTAATCAATCTTATTTTGTGACATACCAAATGCATCATGATGTTGATGTTACTTGGCTCGAAGAATTCATTTAGCTGGTGTTGCAGTTTTGATATGTGTTGTTGTGAAAGTGATATTCTAAGAAGAGACAAGATAACATGTCTGGTAACTTAAGCGTAATATACTACTCATGCTGATTCACATGAAACGTTATCAATACACAGTGAAATCAGACAAAAGTTGGGCAAGTAATTCCACGAAATCCCAGTTTTTAGCCTCTCCAGATTCACGCATCATACTGTTACCTATTACCAACGATCTGAGAGATGTATTCCTCATTATTAATGTTTGAAAGTGTCCCGAACTGTTTGCTAAGTGTCCACTGAACACTTAGCTGGTCTCTTTCCCATTGAAAAATAACTGTCGACCTGTTGAATTGAACTGTGTTACACCCTACTGAGTGTAACGATATTAATATTAAGGTTTATCTGGCAGCACATTTGAAAACAGAGTTTACAGGGCCTGCTCTGTTTTCTACACTCTACTCAATTTACGACAGAAAGGAGCTCACATCTTCAATTGTTTTGTTTTTTCCCTTGTTCCTCTCAGGTCTCAAATTCTACACGTGTTTAAATTCCTGCTATATTTATAGTGTACAGATACAGTCTGCAATATGAAGCCCAACATGTTTACAATTCATGCAAAAGCGCTGGGTAAATAAAAGAAACTAATGTTACATCTGAATGTATCTGCAGCAGATCTACAAAACTCATCCAGGTAGTTTCTGGCACAACGTACTGAGAGTCATCCTACTGGAGCTTTGACCTGATTTCCCACAGCAGTCTGGTCTCTCAAATATGGGGGCAATTGTCTAAATGGTGCCAAAAGCCTAAAATTGAGTTCAAGTTGTCAGTAAGTGCTCTCTGTTTGATAATGTTACCAACACATGGCTTCATATGAGGAGGAACTGTTCAGATATGTGCCTCCAATCCGGCCTTTTTAACGTAAGTTGTCCTTTTGTTTTATTTCGTCTTCGTTAATTTTTTTAAATGCACTTCAAACAAAACTTGCCATACCATTAATGAAAATTCCATCAAACTCAGTAGACGAGTCCAGCTTCATGAAACAACCAAAACTTTAAAGGATTAACAGTTTTAAGTGATATCAGACATAATATGTTGTCACTGTGATTCTGAGCCAATATGAAAATAGCTGGTTACTTTGTGTGTGTTGCTCCTTCCTTAATATATAAGACTTACGGAATCATTTGTTAATTATTAATAACATTGTAGTAGTAGCAGCAAAACAAATAAGCAGAGGTCATGTTGACAAGTTCCAACCAGGTGCTTCATCATTTATTTGATTAATACAGACTCCCACACATAGTGTACACAGTGTGAGCAACCAAGCAGCGCCTACCGGGGATGATTTACCACCTCACTCACGGTGCGAGAATCACACACCAAACCACGCCCACTGTGGAGTCGAACATCCATGGGCTTTCTCCAACATGTTACAATATTGATTCTTCTTTCCGTTGAGCCTGCATTGGCACATCAGACTGCGATGACGGCCTTGCCGATGTTATCTCCCTTCAGCAGCCCCATGAAGGCAGCCGGCATGTTTTCAAAGCCTTTCGTGACGTGCTCCCGATACTTCAGTTTGCCCTGCAGATG
>CAEMYA010001382.1:11727-36477 GCA_903131615.1 Diplodus sargus
CCATTTAAAAAAAAAAAAAAACTTGGCAAACATGCAGCCAGGTAGTAGACCAGGGCCCGTATTCACAAAGACTTTTATCTTAAGTACTTAAGATTTACAAGCACACGATGATGCCTGTCTGGAGGGTGCAGCACGAAAACACTTGGGCCCGTATTCACAGATAAAGGCTTTTATCTTAGCGTTAGGAGTACTCCTAAATCGGACTAAAAGTTTTTATGTAGGAGTCGTTTCTTAAAAGTAATTCACAAAGCCGCTGAGACCTACTTTTAGTTATGAAAACAGTGAACTCCTAAACTAGAAATAACTCTCTGTTGCTATGGATGACGTCATTTTATAGGGACGCACTTAGAAGCGGTGACAACGGTGATTGGCTGTTGAGTGACAGGGCAGCCCATTGAAAAGTCATTCAGGCTACGCAATGCATGAAGTGAAAATTAGGAAGTTGCCCACAAGCCCATGACAAAGCCTATGAAAAGATATTGGATAAAGAAATGTATTTATGAAAAAAGTTGCGTCAAACCACTCTCCATAAAAAAAATGTGGGAATCGTGTGTTGATCTGGGCCATTTCGCTACAATGTCCAGTATATTGTAACATGTGTCAAAGACATTTTGTGTATTGATGGAATGCAGCTTTTTCCGATTGACATTTCGCACGGGACTAGTATAACCTGGGGACCTCCCGTAATTTGTAATAATTGCGGAGGTCGTCTGTGATCTTAATCCCGTGTGAATCTGCCATGTCTGTAATTTGTAAAGTAAAAACTCCACCGCAAATTACCGTCCATATTTCACCAACCACGGAGGTCATTTGACAATATCAGTCCCGTGCGAATCTGCATCTCTGTGATTTGGGGTCGTTTTTTGTTTTTCTTAAGGTTTTCTTAAGGTTGTTTTTTCTGCCCTTTTCCCGGTGGAGAATTATGGAGCTGCGTTGGGAATTATAAATGAAAGTTTTGACAGCATGTTGGGTGAAAATTCAGGAGGCTCATCAGAAGAGCGAAATCTTGAAAGATGGTTAGATGGATTACATGCATGGCAGCATGCGGTAAGGAACACTTTTCCATCTTTCAACAGGCTCACCAGTTGTTATACTAAAAATTTCCATATCTAACCGTTGAGCTGCTCCAGTAAGGGCTCTGGTGCGATCGACCCGGGGGATAATGTCAGTAAATTAAAGTTAAAACACAGACTTCGCTTATCCTGTGCGAATGCACTGCACGAAACACAGACGTGGTGGGATGATTTCTAAATCACTTGAGGTCCCCAGGTAATACTAGTCCCGTGCGAAGAGCTGCATTTTCCCTGTAGCCAAATACCGGAGTGTTGCCAAACATTTTAACTCCGGTGTTATTGGATTGTTTCTGTTGGTTGGGGACGTTATTGTGTCCCTCACCAACTCAACTGCAACTTCAGTCCCTTCGCGGTCCGTCCGACAGCGTTTTAATAATTCCCTGTCATTTAGCGTCTCCAAAACATTCAGCTGTGACCAGGTCTTAGCGAGTTAGGAGTCCTCTGGACTACTTCTAAGGTCTCCCAGACTTAGGTGCTACTTTTAGGCTTAAAATGTTTTGTGAATAACTCTTATTTTAAAAAATTGGGAGTCCTAAAGTTACGACTGACACACCCATTATTTTTAGGAGTTGCTCCTAAATTCGTCTGTTAGGAGCTACTTTTAGCCTTAAGATTCTTTGTGAATACGGGCCCAGGAGAGAACTACTGTTGTCAGGACCTGTATACGCACGTGCTGTGCACTTGATGCACATACACAGTAATTCAGATAATAAAGGTTTAATAAAGATCAGAGAATAAAGGATGGGTGTCCAGTGAAGGGTCTCGGCTCGTTCACTCCCAAGCATGTAAGCCCAGTCCTGGTTTTTATTTTCACAGAGAGATTATTAAAGGGATAGTTCGTATTTTGAAGTGGGGTCATATAAAGTACATATCTATAGTCGATCTGTTTCCTACCGTAATCACCGATCAGCGCAGCCTCAGTTTGGAGAAGCAGAGAGCCGCTCAAGCCCAGACTCTCAGCTTGGTTCTGCAGTGAACGGGGTCCAGAGAAAATCCACACCGCTTTACATCGCCGTCAGACCGGCCTTTCTTTTGGCACTACATTTTCTCAACTGTAGAACCTCCGTATCCCTACGCATTAGCGCAACAGCTGATCTGCGAGCAGCGAAATAGAGTGCGAGGCCCAGTTGCTGGACGAGAGGTTTACTTTCGATAAAAACAAAGCTTAACCTCTTAAACCCTAGGCCTCTGGTTCAATGGTCTGTTAAGTTTTGTTTCTCATCCAGTGACTGGGCCTCGCACTGTATTTTGCCGCTCGCAGATCACCTGTTGCCCAGTTGTGCTAATGCATAGGGATACGGAGGTTCTACGGTATGGGTGGTCTGACGGCAATGTAAAGCGGTGTGAATTTTCTCTATACAGCGTACATTTGAACTGTTATAGATTTTTTTTAGGTGTGCCTTGTTTTAGGTGGTTAAATTTCGCTTTTTCTCTGGACTCTGTTCACTGCAGTACAAAGCTGAGCGTCTGGCTGGAGCGGCTCTCTACTTCTCCAAACTGAGGCTGCGCTGATCGGTGATTACGGCAGGGAACAGATCGACTATAGATATGTACTTTATATGACCCCACTTCAAAAAACACAAACTACCCCTTTTAAAATGTCTAGAGAAAAACAGACAAAAGGTGCCAACTGGACTGTGGAAGGTGGCATAGATGCTACACAGTAGATAGAGAAAGACAACGTTTTTGAACACGTGGCCAGAAGTACACACCTTGATCCTGGTTAGCAATTAAAACTCTAGTTAGTTGAGATGGCTGCTGTTAAAGGTGCCTAGAAATACTTTTTCAGGAAAATACATTTTTTCTTTTACTGTATTTCTGATAGAGAAATGACTAGATTGGTGTCTCTGTCATGTTTCTGTATCAGGTACAGAGCTGCATCCATGATGCAGTTAGCCTAGCTTAGCATAAACACCGGAAGGTCTGTCCAAAGAGTTGAAATATACTGCGCCTTTAAAAACATTTTGAGTCTGTACTCAAACTGAAATGTGAAAATGAGTTTGTGATGTTAGGGGGACTCACTGTTTGTGATGAAACTTTTCCTGAAAGCTGGGCACAGTGATTTTCTGGACTCTTGGTTCTTGCTGTCACCGTGAGTTTTCCAGGTCTACTCAATGATCTCTGAACTGTGGTCAGACACACTCCGACACGGTGCTGAGTGGGTGATTAACTGTTGTGGCCTTGGCCAAGGAGGTTATGCTTTCACCTGTCTTCACTGGTTGTTTGTTCATCGTTTGGTTGGCTTGTCTGCAGGATAACACAGAAACTACAGAACGGATTTCCCAAAACTGTCAGGTCAGGGATTAAAGGGAAAACTAAAAAGGCTTTGGAGATAGGAGTTGGACCCCAATACAGTTACACATGGGAGGCAAGGATATGGGGAACAAAAGGCAAGCTTTTATTTAACAAAAGCTGAATACCAAAAAACTGAGAGCCAGGAACAAAAGACAAAAATGGACAAAAACATCAAAACATAAGACACAAGACACGATACAAAGACACGATACAAAGACATGATACCAAGACAGGAGAATATAGGACAAAAAAAACATAATCTGAACAAAACAAGAGGACATGACTCCAGAGTCACGACAAAAACTTGGATGGAGGATGTGTCTCAGCCCAGAATTGACTTTTGGTGTGGATGCAGATAAAAGGAGATTCCAGGAAACCTTCCTCTCTTTCTTTTACTTTGTGAGATAGGATGCTTTCTGATATTTTTGTTAATTTCTATGGGAATAATGCATGATTTCGGTAGTTGCTATCTATGAGTGAGTACAATTTGATGGGGATCCTAGATCTGGTGACCATAAAGGGATAGTTTGTGTTTTTTTTTAAGTGGGGTCACATAAAGTACATATCTATAGCCAGTCTGTTACCTGCCGTAATCACCGATCAGCGCAGCCTCAGTTTGGAGAAGCAGAGAGCCGCTCTAGCAAGACGCTCAGCTTTGTACTGCAGTGAACGGGGTCCAGATGCAAAGCGAATTTTAACCACCTAAAATCAGGGTTTGTACGTGTGCTTGAAATCCTTGAAAGTGCTTTCAAGGATTCGTGTTTTCAAGGTCTGAAAAGTGCTTGGATTTTATAACTAAAGGGCATTATAACTATGTGTCTTGGCAAAATTGGGATCAGACTGGATAGTTTGCTTATTACAAGGAGAAATAAAATCAGTATGTGTGTATCATCACACATGCAGCCTGATAGCAATAGAGAAGGATGGCTGAGGAGAAGGTGAATTTGATGCAATTTGGACTGATCACACGTTCAATATTAAACTTTGAACCGCTCATAAAAGTTTATGTCAAAGAAAATCACAGGGTGCTCTCAGGTCTCTCTTTTTCTCGGTGCAAGTGTGCCCGAAGAACACCAAGTGGCTTCCCTTCTTTTGGATAAAACTTTGTGTTTTCCCTTATTTTCTAAAGTTGATGTTAAAAAGCATAATACAATGTACATAATTGTGATAAAAACTTAGAAAAAATCTTGAGTGTATATATATTCCTGTAGATATGCATTTACCCCAGCGATAAGGTGCTGGAAAATGTTGAAAATGACCCTTAAAAGTGCTTGAAAGGTGCTTGAATTTTACCTTGAAAAATGTGTGCGAACCCTGTAAAAAAATCTGTGACAGTTCAAGTGTACGTTGTATAGAGAAAATTCACACAGCTTTACATCGCCGACAGACCCCTCTTTCTTTTGGCACTACATTTTCTCAACCGTAGAACCTGCGTAGGGATACGGAGGTTCTACGGTCTGTGTCTGAAATTGTTAAGTTTCGTTTTGATCGAACGTAGACAGAGTTGCGTGCATAAACCTCTCGTCTAGCAACTGGGCCTTGCTGTTGCACTAATGCGTAGGGATACGGGGGATAATCTTTATGTCAGCCCCATGCTACAGCCTCAGCTTTCAGAAGAGTCTTACGGTGTGTATCTGGCATTAGGCATCTGCAGGTGTCTCTCAATCAGAGCAGCTGTCAATAACACACACACACACACACACACACACATACACACACACACACAGAGGCAGTGATGTGGCTGTGTCTCCATGCAGGTAACTCTATCAATTGGATGGGGAGTCCCGGCTCCCTGCCTGCTGACACCACCAAGCCGCCCGCTCCCAGACCCTCCCTGCCCGTTCAGGAGGACGAGCTGCTGAGCAACAACCACCTGCCCGAACACAACAACATTGTGAGTGCGCCTCAGCTCATCACACGCATCGCCTTCACATTTTAAATTACCTCTCAGAATCTTAACCCAAGGCCTTTTCCATTATCTTTGGTTTGAGCTCATCCTGTCACTGTCACACACACTATGTTGCTTATTTATGGTATTTGTTTCATCTCCGTCGCTGGAGCTTTTTATCTCTTATAATTTTCCCCATATGATTGTTGAAAGCACTAAACCTGATATTCCATCGCTCCTTTTGGATTTTGACAACATGACATTGAGTTTATATTCACAGACATTATACAGTCAAATCTTTCCAATTACAGGATAAGTGGATTAATTCTACCACATGAAATCTAGCTATGATATATGAGAACCTTTTTATTTTGTGAAAAAACAAAAAAACAAAGGGTTATTGTAGGAGATTTAAAGATAGATTATCCACACACGTTTTGGGTTTGAAGGTATAAGTTGGAAGATAATGCAACTGGTCAAAGGTATCTCCAGAAACCCAGTCGGACCACAAACTGCTGCACTGTAAAAAAGGGGGGTCAAAAAACAAGATAAAAACACTAAATCTGAGGGAAAAGGTACTCAAAACAAGTGAAATTATCTGTCCATGCAGCAAGATAATTTGAATTTAGATTGGTAAATCTAGAAATAAGAATGTCTACAGAGGTATTTGGAAGGCTTAAAATAAGCCAAACATGCTGGTTTTAAGATGAGATTACTTAAAAAGTAACTGTTTTTTAGAGCTTCGAAATAAGTGAAATATACTAAATATAAGCAATTACAAACAAAGTCTTTCTTACCTTTAGCAAATTAAAGTGAAGATTAGTTAAGAAAAATATTAAATTTAGAGAAAAATACTATAGTATCAGTGAAGAATGTCTAAGCTCTGTCTTAATCCAAGCAGGTTTATCTTGAAACTAAACCTTAAAACCTGAAGCCTGTCCTTATTTTTATAGATCTTACAGAAATCACAACCAGAATGACTTATAGGCAGTGTTGGGCACGTTACTTTTCAAAAGTAATTAGTTATAGTTACTTCTCCCAAAATGTAACTGAGTTAGTAACAGAATTACTCCACTGTAAAAGTAATTAGTTACCAGGAAAAGTAACTATTGCGTTACTTTTATTTCTTCCCCCTTTTGAGCTCGGCAGTCATTTTAGCGTACTCGGCATCTATGTATTTAGAAAATGTCTTTCTGCATGGCAGACCGTCACCTGCTCTCCCCGATATTTTGCCAATGAGGCTCTGAAGGAGTCTGAGTCAACGAACGAGAGAAAGTTCTCAACAACATACCTGCCTATCATTGAATTCAGTTCAGTCTGTGTCACAAGTTATTGTGAAGCTGTTAGCGGAGCTCACTTTAGCCACACCTGGCCTGCTATCATCATCAACAGCGTCAGCAACAGAGTTTTTGGCCAGTGTTAGTTTTGTAGAAGTGTGTGCCGCTGAGAGATGCTTCATTAGATCAGAGTTGCTTACAACGGACGTGGACAAAGGAGATTAAAGTGGTGTCTGTACTTCCACTTTGAAAACGTTAACTTTCCCTCCAGACTCGCCATTGCTGCAGTTCACCTCTGCTAGTTTGTGTGTGTGAGGCTGCTGTGTATGTGTGTGGCTTGTGTGTAAACCGAACACTGTGAGCCAGGGCTATGACAAAATGGGGGCTCGTCAATCTATTTTGGAGTGGAATTAGACTTACTGTTTAGTAGGTTTCAGTCAGTTTGTGCCAGTTTGTTTCGTTTGGGATTGTTGTTCAGGGTGGTAGATTTCTAAGTTGCTGCTGTTTTGTTACTGGTGCAATTGTTGGGAGATTCACACATGTATGATTGGTTTGAGGTTTTGGTGACTGCTTAAGGGAGCATTTGGTCCTTTTGATTGTTTTGATCCACTAAGGTATATATTTTCCAGATTTTCTTAAGTGTGAACTGGCAAGGGAGAGCCATTGTTATAGGGGATTTTCCCCGGATAGGAAAAGGGGTGAGCCCAGTTTAGGGGGTTCACCTTTCTCAATTTTAGGCCGGTGGTGAACGTGGATAGAGCAAAGCTCGGGAGCATCTCTGTGGCTGTGGGAAAGTGGCCAGTTGCTGGTTGTTTTCTTCAGTCCACTGGTTTAGCGTGCATAAGTACCCCCCACATGTGACTGTCAGAAGACTAGGGTTAAGTTGGTTAGGTACGTTTTTTGATGTTAGCTAAGGTTAGGGGGGAACTCTCCTTATAATTTTTGGTTTCTTTAAATGCTGGTCTGCATAAAGTAATTGGGGGAATATATTGTGGATTCTGTGTTTGCTTAATTTCTACCTTAAATCAGATGTTTGTTCAGATGCCATTGATAATGGCTTCGCTGGATGAGTTTTTTCATTCCCCTTCAGATCATCTTCTCAGTCAATACACTAAAGATCAGCTTTTAAAAGTAGCTGAGCATTATGAGATTGAAATTGGTGACAAACGGTTGAAGGAAAATATTAGAGCCATTTTAAAAGCAAACTTGGTGGGGGCTGGAGTCCTTAAAAGGGAGGATTTTCAGCCTAAGGTGACCAATGTAACATTGAGTTTTGAACAACAGAAAGAGTTGTTAACAATGCAATTGCAACTAAATTAGAGTTGGAACAGACCAAGCTAAATCTGATTAAGGAGGGCAAGATTAATGATGGTTCAGGCAGGGACAGTGTGGGGTCTAGTGAAACTTTTCCTAGATGTGACGTAAATACAAAATTAAGGTTGGTGTTAAAATTTAGTGAGAAAGATCCGGATACCTTCTTTTCCTTGTTCGAGCGGGTTGCAGAAACTTGTGAGTGGCCAGACACTGAACGTACTGAAGTTGGTACTTTTAAACAGCTTTGTGATTTAGTAGCACTAGAACAATTTAAAAACTGTGCCAGAGAATGTTGCTACTTACTTAAATTAACAAAGAGTTAAAACACCCCAGGAAGCAGCAGTGCTGGCTGATGAGTACATCCTGACTCATAAAAGTACATTTTGTAACGACAGTGTTGATGCGCAGAATAATTCGGCACGCACAGACAAAACATTTTTGCTACATGGGGAGTCTAGTTCATCTAGATTTGATCGTAGCTGGAAGAAACATGATCCCAGAAAGATTTGCAATTACTGTCAGCATAAAGGGCACTGGAAGAATGAATATCCTGTGCTAAAGGGGAAATCAAAGTTCTCAGGTAGTTCGCAGGTAAAACCAGCTGCTTTGGCTGCCTCTGTTCCTTCAGCTCAGATGGCGTTCCAAATAAACAGTCCTTTTGATGACCTCTGTCCTGTGGATGAGTCGAAAGGGGATGATTTTGCAGCATTCATTTCTGATGGTTATTTCTCTTTGGTTGGGGAGAAGGTGGCAGTAAAAATTTTGAGACACTGGTGCAAAGCATAGTTTTGTCTGTGAGTCTGTCCTTCCTTTCTCCGCAGATTCAAATACTGGAAATCTCATTTTGATGCGAGGAATGGGCATGAGTATTATTCCAGTGCCAGTTCATAAAATGGAGTTGGCTTGTGGTTTGGTCACTGGGGAGGTGGCAGTTGGGGTCCGTCCGGTCTTGCCTGTGGAAGGCATTGACATGATTCTTGGTAATGATCTGGCAGGGAATAGAGTTTGGGCTGATGTTCTGCCACCTTATGCTATCACTCAGGTTCCTGTACTGCCACCATTACAGACAGAGGTGTTAGAATCAGTTGATGTTTTGCCTGAGGTGGAGTTGTTTCCAGTGTGCAGTAACTCGAGCCATGGGACGGGGAAAAGATGAGGCTGAAAAGCAGGAAGTAACTGAATCTACAACAATGGTTATTCCGGTGCCTCTTGAGTCCATCTCTCGTGGAGAGTTAATTGAGGAACAGAAGTCTGATCCCTCAATAAAGGCATTGTTTGAGCTGGTGTCTCCTATGGGGGACATGGAAACTGCAGCTCAGGGTTATTTTGTGAAAAATGATGTCCTTGTGCGTAAATGGTGTCCACAGACAGACAATTTTGTGGGAAAACCAGTTTTGCAAGTTGTGGTGCCTGCCAAATTTAGAGAGATGGTGATGAAAGCCTCTAATGATAATGTAGCGGGACACATGGGGGTTCAAAAAACATACCATTGGATCTTGCGTCATTTTGTTTGGCCTAGGTTGAAAAGGGATGTATCTGCTTTCATCAAGACGTGACACACTTGCCAGTTGACGGGTAAGCCTAATCAGACTATAAGTCCGGCACCACTGTATCCTGTACCAGCAGTAGATCAGCCATTTGAGTATTTGATTATGGATTGTGTAGGTCCACTGCCTCCTTCCAAATCTGGTAGCAAATATTTGCTGATGGTGATGTGCCAGGCTACTAGGTATCCCGCAGCTTATCCCTTGCGTTCTATAACAACAAAGTCTGTAGTGAAGGCATTATCCCAGTTTATTTCTGTGTTTGGCATCCCCAAAGTTATTCAAACTGACCAAGGTTCCAACTTTCGCTCTCAACTGTTTTCACAGGTTTTGCAGCAGCTCCAGATTAAACATAACCAGGCATCAGCTTATCCTCAAAGTCAAGGTGGCTGAGAGCGCTTTCATCAAACTCTGAAGTCAGTCTTGCGGGCCTACTGCAAAGAGCTTGATCGTGATTGGGAGGAAGGTTTGCCTTGGTGGTTGCTGGCTGCAAGAGAGGTAGTTCAGCTGAGCACTGGTTTTAGTCCAAATGATCTAGTTTTTGGGTATTCAGTGCGTGGTCCCATGGCGGTTTTGCAGAATGGTTGCCAACAGTCGGAGCCACCATCAAACTTGGTTGACTACGTGAATGGTTTTAGACACAGACTATGTACTGCAGGGAAAATGGCAAAACACAGGCTAGAAAATAACACAAAAGAAGATGAAGCCACTTGTTGACCGTAAAGCAAAACAGCGGCAGTTCAGTCCTGGTGATAAGGTCATGTTTGCTGTCGGTTGTGGGTTCGCCATTCCAAGCGAAATTTGCTGGTCCGTTCACAGTTAAAAAACAAGTTTCTGAACTGGATTATTTAATTTCAGTGCCAGCTGGAAAATCTAGGTTGTGTCATGTCAATTTGTTAAAGCCATATTATGACCGTATGTCGTCATCTCCTAGCTCTAAGGAGGCCCCATGTGTGAAACCTGCCTTGTGTGTGGACACGGTGATGTCGTCTTCAGGGGGGCAGTTATGGGGGAGGGGGAATGGCCGACAAATGAGGGAGTGCTGCAGGTACGTTTTGAAAAACTCGAACGCATTAAAGTCTTTGCCAGCAGTACTTGGTCATTTGGATGAGTGTGAGCAAAATGAACTAATTTCATTGATAAACAAGTACCCCATACTGTTTTCAGATACGCCATCGCAAACACATCTTATTGAACACGATATAGAGGTTGGTGATGCTCAACCAATTAAACAGCGCTTTTATCGTGTTTCACCCAACAAGAAGATGCAATTGGACAGAGAGGTTAATGAATATTGTGGTAAATGGGCGGGTTGGTTGTGCTATGTACCTGGATGATGTTGTGTTCAGTGATACTTGGGAGCAGGGGTGAAAATCCCATTTCATAGTTGGGGGGGGGGACAATAAACAGTCAAATTTTAGAGAATAATTCCAGGGGGGGACAAGGAATAAAAGTTGTAGCCTGTCTACAGCATCTTTTACTGCAATTTGATGCTTTAGCCTCTCTATCTCTCCAACAGGCAGGCAGAAGACCTTTCTTAGCACTGGCTGAGTCCACCTGCACATGTCTAGATTTAAAACAACATGATTGAAATCAAATTAACACGTACATATGCAACGAATAAACTAATTATCAGGCAAACATCTAAGTTTGTTTATCAGATTTCTTATAATCAGATAACTTTTTCCACATGAAAGATATAAGATTATGCTTCTCTCTCTCTCTCTCTCTCTCTCTCTCTCTTTTACATGGGAAGAGTCCATCTTTTCCTTCATTTGTCTTTCTAGCACCAACTTCATTCTTCCGGGCCTTCACACCTCTCCTTCTTTATCTTTGTTGGCTCCATCTCTCCTGCTCTGTCTGTTCTGTCCCCCTCATCTTCTACTCCACTCTATTCCATCTCTCACTCTCTGACTGACACACACACGGCAATATTTTTTACTGTCAAATGTGTACAACTCCAGAATGAATATCATGTGTAATAACAGGATCTGACACTTGTGACAATACTGCTAAAAAATCCGTTGAAAATTTATTAAGTTGTGATAATTTAATTGGAGATTGAGAGACACTGCAACTAGCCCTTTTTAGATCCAAGGTAGGAGCGGCAATTTGCCGGCCTGTCTTTCTAAAACGGAGGCGTAATATTCCTCCTTTTCCAAAAGCCGCCTCTGAGGTAGTATGGGCTGAAATATGTGCCACTAAAAACTGAATTTGAATCATCAATATTTGAATTTGAATTGCTAAATTTGAATAATTGCATTAAAAAACTGAATTTGAATTACATAAATTGAATTTGTATTGTTTAATTTGAATCATTGCATTGAAAAACTGAATCTGAATATTATAATTTGAAATTGAATTTATTAGTTTGGAAAATTCAACTCTATATAAGTTTTCACATTCAGTTCTTACAATTCAAATTCAGTTCTCAAAATTCAATTTCAGTTTACTGTGACTGACATCCGGGTAGTTGAGGAAGAACAATCGAGTGCAGATAACTAGGACTCCTCTTTGGCCAATCAGCACCTAGGTAATTTACCTTGACTGACTGGTTGCTGGATGGTTGAAGAAGTGGAGACGGGGTGACAGTTAGGCTGTTAATTAAGTGTATGGCTCTCGTGTGCATCTTACGTGAATTTCCGACAGTCCAAGACTATCCAAACTATTTCCAAAACTGTCCAAGGGTAATTTACTTGGTCATGATATAACAGGAAATGAAGTCTGAATAGACAAAGTGGTTCAAATGAAGGTTAGATGGTTAGAAATCTATATCAATATCTCCCTGCAACTACAGGAATTTACAGTAAACCCACTTGAACTTATTTCACATGTTCAACTGCACTGGACCCACACAAAGGAAGTGGAAATTGCATCATTAGGTGAAAAACAATAGGAAAGGATCTATCATGTTATGCGGAGCACAGCCCACTATTGATATTCACCGTGCCTCTTCTTATTAGTGGGCTGTGCTCGCCAGCCCACAATGGACACCTCTATAGCAAAGCTATAGGTGTCCATTGTTTTAAGTCGCGAAAACCTGCGTAAACTTTCCCATAAGGAATGAATGGGACGAGGTCAAAAAAGTCGCAGACACACAAACACACACACACACACAGACGGACACACACAGATTATTAATAAGTTTTCTAGAACGTTCAAACCTGCGTAAACTTTCCCATAAGGAATGAATGGGATGAGGTCAAAAAAGTCGCAGGCACACAAATACACACAAACACACACACACACACACACACACAGACGGACACACACAGATTATTAATCAGTTTTCTAGAACGTTCATGTTTTCGCGACATAAGTCGCGAAAACCTGCGTAAACTTTCCCATAAGGAATGAATGGGACTAGGTCAAAAAATCGCAGACACACAGACACACAGAGACAGAGACACACACACACACACACACACACACACACACACTCACATGCACACTAACACACACACACAAAGTCAATGAGACCAGGTGAAAAGATAGAAAGAAAGAGTACAAACATCGACATCTCTGGCATACTTTTATCTACATTTTAAAGTTTGAATGGTGTGTCTAGGTCAAAGTCCAAGTTATTAACATGGGATTCAACATTTGCTTTAGCTTTAGTAGTTTTTGTTCGTCACGGGGCAAAGCGCACAGCCCACTCTCGCGATTCCCCAGCGGGGAATTGTCTAGTTTAACAAGTAATTTCCTTTTCATGTACATATTAGCAAAGCTCTCAAGTCTCACGCATTGGGCGTGAGACACACGCATTTCAACCTGTTCACAAGCCACACCTTGTGTTTCTCACGCAGAGAAATTACCAGGATAACGGCCACCAAGTTGCACTGCTATTTTTTTAATAACAGTGGAACAGGTTTGAATCAAGCGGGTTCCCCGCAGAGTTCAGAAGGCGCCTGCCACGCACCAGTCAATCAAATAAAAGAATGTAACTACCGAACAGCCAATCAAAAAATAGCATTACTGTATCCTGGTAAGATTTAGATAGTCCCGATCAGACGCTCGTTAGCTACAGAAGAGGACAGCTGTCACATCGATCCACCTCTCGCCTAAGTAACTACAGACTTATCGACATGGGAGAAGACCATATCCTCTGAGTACAGTAAGTCACCTCATCATCTGATTTCTGTTGCTGGGGAATAGTGTGTCCAGGCAGGTGTCAAACTGTTAAGTTAGCTAACTTAGCTAACTTAGTTAGTTAGCTAACTTAGCTAACTTAACTGTAAAGTTAGCTAACTTAACAGTTTGACCAGAGTCTGTGAAGTAGCCTGGCTAGCCAGTTGAATCCCTGCTAATTTCAGCAGCTATTCTGACACTTAGGTTATATTTTATATTTTAAAGTCTCACATAAGGAGATAAATCTGTATGCTCATTGACCTCAAATATACTTTTTGGGGAAGATTGTTGTTATGAGTTGGGTGATATCTGTGATGTGATGGAAAAGGCATAAAATGTATGTAGGCATACAATGTAATCTATGCCGTCCCTCCAGAAAAACACAAGTTTTTTTTGTGATTGTTGCAGGCAAAAATCCTTGATTATGTGGCACGTTTTCTTAAAAAATACGATGGAATATGTGGGATATTAATGCAATTTTATGCAATGAAATTGCGGGAACTTGCAAAAAATCGCGGGAACTTGCAAAAAATTGTGGTTTGATGAAAAAGAGAAAAAAAAGTTTTTACCCCAACACCCTGTTCTCACTAGGCTACTACCTCAATGTAAAGAGTCATCTCTTAGTACTTCCTATGATAAGCAGCATACTACATCACAGAAAGTGCTGGGAATATTTAAGTTCTCATCTTGTTTTATTTCAGACCTTAATAAACACATGGCTCAAACTTACAAAACATTGAAGAATCAAGCAAGTTCTGTAGCTTTACAAAAAGAATATAATACAACTAAAAATGAATAAATAAAATATAAAAAAAATGTGTGCTTCCTGTTTTACAGAGGTAGCTATACAAAACAGACATCTTCTGTTAAAATAAGTGCTTCCAATGCACAAAGTGCAGTCTCTTACTGTAACGTAAATGTACATACTACTAATATACTTACAACTGTAAGGTTTTTTAAACTAGTATGATTTTTTTGTTGGCAAATGAGACTGATTTGCGGGCTTCATCATGGCTTCATCGCAGGGTTTGCAGCTTTTCGATGATATTCACGTAACGTAATTACGTCACTTCCCATGGCAACAGAGGAAAATGGCTGATCTTGTGTGAAGTAAACTCAACATTTTTCAACTTTCTGCTAAGATATATGTGACTTTTTTGCAACGAAAATGCAGGGATTATGAAATCATGCAAGCCCCGCATATTTTGCGTGGAAATCGGCAGTGTAGGAACTTGCCCTCGTCGTTTATGCCACAACAAGGAGATACGATCTGCATGTCTGTGTCCATTTCACCTATCACCTAATTCCCTGCCACCTCATCATGACCTGGTCCCTTTTTCCCCTTCTCCCGGCACTCTGCTAGTTAGAAGACACCACGTGACAGGCAATAAACATGTTGCTTGCGGGAAGAGACTGCTTTCACAGCTCACGAGTGGAACCACCGGACTCCCTTCAATCACCTATTATATTATAACTATGTCTTGCAAACAAAAGCACATCTGTGGACTTAATATTCCTTCACCCAACGTCCTGTCCGAGAACAAGAGCCGTGTGTTAGGATACCCTCCAGCATCGGACTGTCCCATGTTACCCTGAAATCAATAGTCATAAAAGAGAACCATAAACATCTCCATACTATCAAGAGAAGTGGAGAGAGTCCTGATCTTTTTCCTAATCCAAGAAAGATGCCAAGACATAGTCTTATCCTTTCTTTAACACTATATTCGTCCACAGCAGGACCAGATCTACATTTTGATATGTAACTTATCTTCCTGATGTAATCCTAACCCAAGTTACTAATTTTTGATTTTACCATCTGAGTGTCTGATGTAGCCACAGTGCCACCTCCTGATAAGTTTTGGTATAGTTCCCAGAGGACTTTCTTAAGTAATGTAATCCACAATTAATGTTTATCTATACTGTCTTTTACCTCCAACATATGTTTCGAAGTATAAGTCAGCACTATGTGAAACAGGTTCGAGCCATCAATGCTGGCGGAGGTTATGTATCTGGGTGTTGCATGTATTATAACTGATAATTCCTTTTTCCTATTAAGCAATTCCGTTTATTTCCTTTTGTTCATGTAACCACATGTTTTATGTGAAAACCCATGGTGGATTTAGGTGAACAGTCAATCGCGATCTTAAAACTTTCAGAAGGATAGTTTTATTCAGCAATAAGTAGGCCTAATAAGTCTGTGATTTGATCAGTGAACATATGGCCTGGAGGGAGCAACGTGACCGAGCCTCATTGGAGTCACCCTCTCCTAAGCCTTAAAAATAGACACATCGTGTCCCATCACGCTCTTACGCTCTTGCTGTTATTTTCTTGCTTTCTTTTACTTGCTTTGGTTCTTGCGTTTTTACTTTCCTCCGCACCTTTTCTTATATTTTACTCATACACGTTATTTATTTTTCGCTCTCGCGTGTTTTAGCCGTCTTTATTCTGTTTTAACACCGCGTAACTCTTTTATGTTTCAACACTGAGTTTTGCACTTTGCTTATTTTTGAGGCTCCGAGACTTTGTAATCTCTGGAGATTTAAACTACTTATACGGCTTTTCCTCAAGTGACGTGCCGTTATTTTGAGAATAAGCAAGGACGAAATTAATTAAGTTTTTCCTTTTTATATTGTTAAAGTATCGTGTTAAACTCAGAAGAAGCCATTTTTGTTTATTTTCGTAACTAGTAACTAAGGACGTCACGCCCGGCCAGCGTTGCATCCTCCAGTTATTTTTGACGAGAAGTTAAATCCGTTAAGGAGTCAAAGTTGAATCATCACCACTCCAAAGAGATTTAAGACGCTGTGCATACATCAAAATCCGGTACAGAAATTGAACTGTCCAAGAAACCGGGACAGCCTCTCCAGCTGACCAGAGAAGGCGACATCCAGCCAAGCCCGACCGCCCGCTGCGCATTCAAACGGAAATCCTGTTGGGCCGGTGAACTTCGTCATCGGGGAAGCCGCTGCGTCACCAGCCTGCGACCAAACAGCTGCCGCACTTGCAGCCACAGGACCAGAGGGACGCTCCGTGGACCTCTTCTGCTACAAACAAGTAGGCTGAAATCTCTGCACACAGCCGGAGTCACAAAGATCAGAGTTGGTGTCTATAAAGCTTTGACTTCCACCTTATAAACTCAAGGAAATTTCGCATACTGTCACGTTAGAATAGATAGATTACTCCCGTGATTTTATGAAGTAACGGATCGTTACACTAAAATCCACTATCGGTTAGTAATCAGCTGTTCAATAATTCACTCCCACAATCTTCACTTTTCTGTTATTTGTTGTTACCCGTTTGCATTATTATCCCATATTATTCACCCTGCTTTTATTTAGTTAATAAATATATATAATCTTACGTCGTTGTCTGTGCACGTTTAATTTGATGTGGGAAATCGATGGGATCGTGCAAAGAATTCACTACTTCAGAATAGGAGATTAAATGAAGAATCTGAAATTCAACAGATCCATTTGAGACTGATACATTTTCCTGTCTGCCAAACTTGGACAGTTGATATTTTGACTAATTCCCTCCGAGTTAGTCTAGAAATTAAATATTGGAGGTGGTGCCCCGTCTAAAGTGTTCTTACTATCAAGGTATTGTCTCCTACAGCAGTTTATGCAGCGAAAATGCGGCGTATTTGAAAAAATTAAGCCCCCACATAAATATGCGGACTTTGCCTGATTATGCACTGAATTATGTGATCGCATGATCGCGTTTTTCTGGAGGGACTGTCTATGGGTAAAATGGCATGCTTACATAGATGAATACCTTCAACCACTTGCACTTATTGTGCATATCTTGCTGAATCTATTTGTAATTACTGTTTGTTTGTCTAGTTTTGAGTTAAAGTGCTGATTGCCAAGTCAAATTCCTGTGTCCACATGATGCATTTGGTGAATAAAAAGTGATTTTGATTCTGAGATATTGTTAAAACTACCTGTACTTAAATTGCTTCATCTCTTTCTGTTCTCTGTCTGGTAGGAGAAAAGCTAAATATTGGCTTCACCACCGAGCTACCCTCAACAAACTCCTTGAGGCTGGAGACATCACACCTCAGGAAGTGCAGCTAGGCCTCAAAACCTGCCACAAACACCTACAATAATCAACAGTAATATCTCTCTCTCTCTCTCTCTCACTCTCACACTCACACACCTGCACTAAGAAATGCTAAATAAATATTTTCATTTGTATGAATTTGTGTGTCATTTATGAGCCCTGCTGAAAAAAACAGCATAGACCAGCATGATTTTCATAAGGTAAGGTAAGGTAACTTTATTTGTACCTGAGGGTAGATTTGGTTGCAGTTAAAAAGAGTAAGTGGCTGCTTACACACACACACACACACACACAGTAATCATTGTCATTGTCAACAGAGACAGTGACATAACAGTGAAAACAGTGCTCCGGACATGGAAAACATGGATAAAAAGTATACACTAAGGTATTAATATCAGAAGAAAAAAATAAAACAGAATAAAAGCCATCACGGCAGATACAAAAAAAATAAAATAAATCGGGATAAATAGATAAATAAATAGATTAAGAAGGCTGTACAGTCATGCTGGTCTATGCTGGTTTAATTAATTATGCTGGTTTACCAGCATAGTCTTGCTGGTGACGTTGCTGATGAAGCTGGTCACCAGCATCCCACGCTGGCAGGGAACACCTGTGCCTGAATCCTGTTCAATCAGCATCTTGATCCGCCACACCTGTCAGGTGGATGGCTTATCTTATTGGACTTTAACAAATGTGTGCTCAACATCTGAAAGAAGTAATTATTTTGTGTACTACAAAAGAAAAACTTTATAGAATTGTTTACTTCAACTTGTGAGAGAAACGGGAGCAACAAACAAAGTGTTGCATTTATATTTTTGTATATTTTGTGTGGTATTTACAGTTTGTTTCAGGTGCCCTCTAATGACCCCAAAATCTTGCAGGTTTGAAGCTTGTGTTCAATAAACTTGGTGTACTGTGATAGCATCACTGATTCTGTGTCCTGTATTGGACTTTCACAGCCAACTTCACTCCTCATATGTACTATGAAATAAGTTGTTGACACATCCCATGCTGGTGACCAGCATACCAGCACCAAAACACAACATTTGCTGGTAACCAGCTATGCTGGTCTATGCTGGTTTTTCCAGCAGGGAGATCAGATCCCCGTCCCCACCCCAACCAAACCCCCACCCCCGCCACCAAAATCTCACTCTCAACTCAGTTCAAAACTTGAGAGCCCTGTATTAGGAATCGAGGAAAATATCAACACTTGAAGAGAAAATATAACACATAACGAGTTATTATATAAATTACACAAAAGACAAAGAAAATATGATACATTTTACCTATTTCGGCCATAAGCGGTCATATTGACCACACATAATTTCTCACGATTTGCTTCTTTCATTGTCTACACCTATGTAAGTGGTCTCCAGCTGTGCTTCTTTGTGAATTCACTTGTTAGTTAATTATTATATAGTTGTATTATATCGCCTGGTTGGCACCATGGGCAAACAACCATGGGACTCCCGTCACAAATGCGACTCTGTGCTCTGACCGTGTACCAGGGAAAGCCGAGGAAGAATGAAGCTCGAAGCTGGGCTGTGAACAGTGACATAGAATTTGTCTTCAAAATAAGAGCTTTACATTGCACCCTATCGGAGTTTAGAACTGGGTTCTTAGCAGGGGGCTTTTAATTTGAAAGTAGCGACCGTTAATAGCTTGTGCTACAAAAACAAGCTAACACAACCAAACCGCCACTGAGATCCAGGAGACAATAGCATCTCCTGGATGCTAGACCCCCAGTTTGCCACCCTCTGTCTAAAACCGTGGACCGAGCCGCCAAAAGGACAGGCAAATTGGTGGCTTGGTGCTCTGTCTAAAAACGGCTTATGTCTGTGTGGTATACACACCTCTCACCCCGCGAATCACAAGCCCTTTTTAGATAGAAAAGGCGGCACATTTGCTCCAAGGCAAGGGCGGCAATGTGCCGGCCTGTCTTTCTAAAACCGAGGCGTAATATTCCTCCTTTTCTAAAAGCCGCCTCTGAGGTAGGCGTAAACATGTGACGTGACGTGAAGCTTGAAGTTGGGCTGTGAACAGTAACATAGAATATGTCTTCAAAATAAGAGCTTTACATTGCACCCCATGGAGTTTAGAACTGGGTTCTTAGCGGGGGGCTTTTAATTTGAAAGTAGCGACCGTTCCTGCTTGCCGACACAACAACAAGCTAACACAACTAAACAGCTACAGAGACCGAGGAGACGCTGCATCTCCTGGATCTCAGCGGCTGTCCAGTTGTTCATCCTAATGTCCGCGTATGAAATGAAGGACTGACTGCTGTGATCAGCTGTTTCCTGGTTTTAAAACTCCTCGGTTGTGGGTCGCACAGCAGTGCAGGTCATTGACACCTCCGCCCACCTCACCCACGGGCTGGCACATTTCCGCCTCTGTTTTAGATAGCAGTCGAGGCGGAAATAAGTGTACCCTCCGAGGCGGAAAATCGGCGGACAAAAACAGACCCCCAATTTGCCGGTCTCTGTCTAAAACCGCGGACCGAGCCGCCAAAAGGAGGGGCAAACTGGCGGCTTGGTGCTCTGTCTCTGAGTAGCAGGCTCCGTCCACATGCTGCTGCAGCTGCTAGCTCCGCCCGTTGGAAAGAGTGTGGGGTGCACTCAATCATTTCGAGGAATGGGAGGGGGGACTAAATCTTTAAAGATGTACATAGCTCATTATTGCGCTATTATAATGAGCACCGCTTACATTGTGCTTTCAATAAATGCTACTGCATTGTTCAAAAATTATTAATTGTGTCTCAAATTATTCTGGGGAGACAGCCCTACTGGAGGGGGGGACATGTCCCCCCTGTCCCCCCTGGGATTTCTGCCTATGCTTGGGAGGACCATCTGCAGAGGATCACTGCATTATTTGACAGATTGGTATGGGCACAGTTAACAGTGAATTTGGCCAAGTGTGATTTTGCTAGAGCCACAGTTACCTATTTAGGCAAAGTGGTGGGGCAAGGGGAGGTTCGCCCTGTTGAGGCTAAAGTGGAAGCCATTAAGAATTTTCCATCTCCTGTAACCAAGAAAGGCTTGATGCGTTTTCTGGGCATGGTGGGATATTACAGAAGTTTCTGTACGAATTTTTCATCAGTTGTGGCACCCCTTACAGATCTTCTGAAGTCGAAGGTGAAGTTTGTCTGGTCAGATAAGGCTCAGTATGCTTTTGAAAATGTTAAAGCTCTCCTCTGTTCCTCTCCTGTGTTGACAGCACCACAGTTTGATAAGCTTTTTACATTGAAGGTTGATGCCAGCCATGTGGGGGCTGATGCGGTCCTGTTGCAAGCTGATGTTTCTGGGGTAGAGAGACCAGTTGGGTTCTTCTCAAAAAAGTTCAATTCCTACCAGTTGAACTACTCTGTAATTGAGAAAGAGGCCCTGGCATTAATTAGGGGATTACAGCATTTTGGTGTATATGGGTTGAGGAACCCCTCTTACAGTGTACACAGATCATAGTCCCCTTATCTTCTTGCACTCTTTGCAAAATCCTAACCAGCGGTTAATGAGATGGGCACTATTTTTGTAGCCTTATCATTTGGATATTCGCCATATAAAAGGCAGGGAAAATGTAATGGCTGATGCCCTTTCTCGCGCCTTCTAGTTGTGTTAAGAGTAATTGTTAATGTCATCATATTTATGCCTTTTGTCTGTTTTCTTTTGGGCTGTCCGGCTCGCTCTTAAAAATGCACCTGTAGGTACCCAGGTTGCGGAGAGGGTGAGATGGTAGTGAGGGATCGGTAGGAGGTATGAATTGTTTTGTTACTCCTAACCAACTATGGTAGGTCATGTCATTCTTTCAATACTGTAAAGAGGAAAATGTGACTATTGTCCATTCTGTTTTCGATATGATTATTGTATGTTGTAAATAGTTATGATATATTTTGGCAGAGTAGCTAGTGGGTCTCCACTCTTATCTGCGGGGGTGTGATCCCGCCCTCTCCTGGCTCATTTCAGGTAAATGGGTGGAGCTGCTGACGATGTTCGCCTGGGCCCAGGTTATTTATCTGGCTCCTCATTCCCTTTCTCTCTCTCTGACCACTTGCTGCCTGTTTGGTTTGTGTGTTTCTTTGTTTTATCATCACCACACCTCACTTACAAACAACACTGCATACATTACTGACTGTACAGATTACAGACTTCTTTATTATGTTGTTTTGGGTTGCATTTAAAAATAAAGTTTCAATTTAAAGTTGCTTTAAAATTGTGTGGTCTCCCACTTTGTCTTGCTCTCTGAGCCAGGGCTATGACAATGGCTACTATCTCTTACTGGCACAGGACAGCTTGAAGCAGTGTGACCGTTCAACTTGTTACCTCAATTCTTGTTATACCTGAGTTAACATGCATCTTGTTTATACACGTAAGATATCTAGATACAGATCGAAATTGGGTCGATAATGTCATGCAACACACAGCAACTGAACATAAACTCCCGACAAACCATAACATTTAACAATTAGACATTTAGACAAATAAAAAGAAAAATGGCTCATTTGTAGCTTTTTGATAGGATGTTTGTGATCGCTCTAAGAGGAGAAACAGTATGACCGTTCCACTTGTTACCTTAATTCTTGTTATACCTGAGTTAACATGCACCTTGTTTATACACGTAAGATATCTAGATAAAGACCAAAACCAGGTTGATAATGTCATACGATAATAAACAACAACTGAACATGAAAACTCCCAACAACCGTAACAACACTGTATTTAATAAATATATGTGTACGTTACCTAGACATGTGCTGGTCCTAAAAAGAACCCAAGGCTTGTCTTCACTCCAATTATCTTCAAAGAAATGTTAACAATGTTCTTCAGGCTTTTTCTGTCCCTCACCAATGTGTTATAAAAACAGCAGTTCAAAGGAAAGGTCACAAGGCTCTCAGTAACAGACAGCGACTAAGAATAACTATGCAGACAAGTTAAAGGCTTGGAAAGAAGGTGCTCTCTCAGCAGGTCAGGCTGAATGTTTCCTACATCCCGTCGGATGATTGTCCAAGTTTGGAATCGATGTCATTTGAATTATAAAAGAGAGAGCAACCCGACAAAGATCCATTTCTGTGCCCCGAAGGAGAGCTGGATGACGGCCTTGTTTACCGCTTCTGCAGCTGTCAGATTACATGATGAAAAGATCTGAGCATTGTGACACCAGCGAGGCAGTATTTCAATGGAATGATGAAGAAGCGCGTTATTATCAGTAGGAAAACAATAACCTAGCATCAGCCTTGGGCTCCCCCGGATGTTGGTGCATATCATCAGTGATGTGCACAGACTTTTTGAAGGGCAGGGGCGAAAAGAAGGACATTTTAACGCGCGTTTTGGCCCTGAAGAGGGCAGTTTATCATGTTTTAACCAGCCAAGGGGGCAGTTTAGTGTGTTTCGCCAACCAAGAGGGCACTTAAGCGCGCATTTTTCAACAATTGGGCCACAAGGCCCCCCCCTTGTGCACATCACTGCATATCATTGAGAACGAACATCTGTGTGTCCTCAACACCAGTAACACTGCAGTGTAGGAAAAGAATGGTATATATCATATATCATATATGGGCCTCACATGGATGGCACCATAGATATATAAATGTAGGAGACAATACCTTGATAGTAATGTGATAATTAATGACTGGTAATTAATTATACTTTATACTTTAAAAGTTATACGGGGCACCACCCTTTTATTGATTTTATCCGAATAATGAAAGGGACATTTTATTCAGAACCAATTATACGATTGGAATATCAATTTAATCAGTCTGTTAAATTTCAAATTTATATTTGATCTCCTATTCTGAAGCCGTGAATTCTTTCCACGACCCCATCGATTTCCCACTTCAAATTAAACGTGTACAGACAACGACATAAGATTAAACATGTTTATTAACTAAATAAATGCAGATTAAATTACATGAGATAATAATAAAACAGGTGACAAAGTAACAGGAAAGTGAGGATTGTGAATGAATTATTGAATAGATGGATTCCTGACAATGGTGGATTTTAACGTGCGGACCGTTAAATTCGCTACGGGATTAATTTATAACGAGGTTATATGAGAGATGTCTTTGAATTCACGATATATATGTATTTGAAGCTTTCACAAACACCAACTCTGATTGCATTCAGGTTTGACTCTTGTAGTGTGTGGAGTTTTCAGCCTACTTTGTTGAACAGGAGAGTTCTCAAAATCCGGTTTCTCTCAGTCAGCTCTGTCTCAGCCTGGATGCAGATGTAGAGGCGGGGTAGCCACTGGATGATGCCGAGGCGGCTTTCCCGATGACGTCGTTTACCGGCACAGCGGGGATTCCGTCTGAATGCTCTGGGCCTGTCGGCTTCAGAACTGCCGGAACTCGATGCCGTCTCAGGTCGAATGTCCTCTGCCCAGCGAAGTGTCTCGCTTGAGATCGTAGGAGGCGGTACTGGCGAAGTTGGCTGTCTTTTGGCTGCAGGCTGTCTTTCTTCACGGTTTCTTGAGCAGCTAAACTGCACCGACTTTGAATGGTTAAACACTTATCAGAGTCTCGGTAGAATTGGTGATTATGAGCTCCGAATATATATTAACTTGACTTCTTGCGCAAAATAACTGGAAAAGAAACGCCGGCCGGACGAACTTTACCTATTACTAAGTTCAAGAAAACAAAATGACTTTGGCTTGGATACGATACGTTAACGACTTTAAATAATGCAAAAAGAATAAATTTCGCTCTTGTGTAGATGTCAAAGAAAGATCTTTTCCAAATAAAAGCGCGTCTCACTTGAAGAGCATTCGTTACAAGTGATTAAAGTCTCCGAATATTTCTAAGTCTCGGAGTTTCAAAAATCTTGCCAAGTACAAAAGTAAATGGAAAAATAACGAAGTTACGCGCAAAAAGAAAAATGAGCGAAGATTAAAAAGAAAAAGAAAACAGACTAAGAGTTTAAGAGTAAGCGTGTAAGAGATAAGGGCATAAGAGTAAGTAAGTGCAAAAGTTAAGAGCTAGTTAAGAGAGTGATGGGACACGATGTGTCTCTTTTTAAGGCTGAGGAGAGGGCGGCTCCGAGGAGGCTTGGCATGTTGTTTTCCCCAGGCTATATGTTCACTGATCAAATCATGGACTTATTAGGTCTACTTGTTGCTGAATAAAACTATCCTTCTGAAAGTTTTAAGATCGCGCTTGACTGTTTACCTAAATCCAC
>CAEMYA010001383.1:0-14786 GCA_903131615.1 Diplodus sargus
GGTAGGACGGTCGGGAGGACAGACGCTTCTCCATGAACAGTCGGCCAGCCGTGTGTGTGTGTGTATGTGTGTGTGTGAAAACAAAACAAGTAATACATAAAAAATACAAACAAAAAAGAAAATACATTGAAAAAAGAATGAATAATAACATGAGGTGTGTGTCTGTGTGTGCTGCTGTTACCATAGACACTGACCTATGAGGGGAGAAGGGTACAACATAGCAAATGCAAGACAAGTAGATAGAAATTGCATTACTAAAAAGAGACTTAAGTACAATTTTCTTTGACTAAAACTAGACTAAAATGTCATCAGTTTTCGTTGACTAAAACCAGACGAAAATAGTCATGGATCATTCTGACTAAAATAAGACTAAAATGCTCAGACCTTTAGTCGACTGAAACATGACTAGACTAAAAAGAGTATAAACGTGACTAAAACTAATAAAAACTAAAATGACCGTTTTACACAAAGACTAGACTAAAACTAAAATTAAAACAGGCTGCCAAAAACAACACTACTCATAAGGCTGCATTTGACCTGCCAAAAAATGATTACAGCTCCTACTCCTACGACTGAAAGGTTGTTTCTGCATTAAAATGACGCCATTACACTCTTGGTGGTTATATTTGACACATTATAACTAGGGCTGAAACGATTCATCGAGTTACTCGATTAACTCGATTATAAAAATTCCTCGAGGCAAAAACTCTGCCTCGAAGCCTCGTTAAATTCCAATGACGCGCACTATACGCGCAGGGATCTGACTGTTCCACACGGACCGTTGTTTAGGAAGCACACCAGCGCGTCATACATTTTGAATTTAGCTGGCTGGCACAATTTAACTCTATATTTGTAGCGATGTCGTGATGCGGTTTGACTGGATATGATGTTTAGCTTTGATGTTTTTAACCACTTTAACCAGAGCTGCGCATGTTGCATTATACACCCTATAAGAGCATGCTAACCATGTAGCAACATATTAATGCAGCACACCAACTTAACGGGAAGAAGCTCGGCTAAACGCTCATAATCATTTTCACCTAATCGAAACTCAATTCCGACACCAAGCAACTAAAGGAGCACATGGAAAAAACACGCTAATGGCGCATGTCCGAAAAATCGGCAATAGCGATAATGCTACTTCATGCTAATGCTACATACAGTATGCCATATGAAAGCTGGGATTCTACAAATTTCAACGGTATATGTCTCATCACTCTGCGCCCAAAACTCACTGAAACAGCCGCTGAAGAAGAGCAAAAATAAACATCACCTTATACAGACATGATCATGAATTACGTGCTACATTGGCTGTTTTGTGATTATAAACTCTGAGTGCATTACACCGCCTCCACCGGCTAATCCAATATGTCTGTGTCACTTTGAAATGATTCCTGACAGTTCAGGATAAGTTTCGGTTCCAGGAGGTCAAGTATAGTGTGGAGTAGGTAGGACCCTAGTCTTCCCACACAGTGTATTTGCCTCCTTGTGATTGGTGGATTAGTGTGGTTATCATGGATTTGGGGACTGAAGACTGAAAAAGTCTTATTTATTATTCATTTATTGTATTATTTACATTTATTTTTTATAAATTGTACACATTGTGTACCTGTTTGGCTTGATATTTTATATTCATTCTTTGTTCTCAGGTAGGTAATTTGCAGAAGGCACAATCCTTTTTTGTATGAAGAAAACAAAACCACGGCTAAATGGCCTTTACTATTTAAGTTTGTATTCACAGTTTTACATGTTATACATGTTTTACAGTAAGTTGATTTATCTGTATTGTTGTTTAATTATTGGCACTGGCACTTAATAAATGGGCTTAGTTTTGGAGCCAAATGTTGGAGGTGGAATGAATACCTCTGTTTTTTTGAGAAATGCTTGATCATTTTACAGCCACATCATTTTCGTTATGCATTATTTGTTTTGGTTGTTTAAAAAACGCAAAAAAAAAAGGGAAAAAAAACGATTACTCGATTAATCGATCGATAAAGTGCTAGATTAATCGATTACAAAAAGAATCGATAGCTGCAGCCCTAATTAGAACCAATCCAGTCCTTTTTGTCTGTGTTTCAATGGGTAAAAATGACTGGGTTGGTTATAATCTAGTTCACAGCAGGTAAAATAATGGACAGGATAATTGCAATAGAGATCAATTCTTTATTTTATACATAATCCATCCTTGAATAATGTTAATATCAGTCTAGTTTCCAAATATAGGCCTAATCAAGGATATTAGACATACAAACAGATAATATAACCGTAAACAATACATTGCCTGAGATCACGTAAATGTCATTCCCTGATTACGATATAAAGTGCAAACACTTTGGCGGTTACAAGAAACGTTACAGACATACCTTTGCTATAACCACGGATATACAGTCATTTGTATGTGCAGTTATGACTGTACATACAAATCCAGAGAAAGAGACGGATGTAGACGGATATAAACCGGGCGATACAGCTTTATGGCTAACTGGTTAGCTAGTTTGCTAACGTTAGTGAAATGATGTCGGGAGTCAGGAGTATTCTATCCGATAAATCAGATAAATCCAAAGTTTAAACACTCAGCACACGGGAGTAAACACGTATCACGGAACATGGAAGTGCACGGAACACGCCTGTCTGTCTCCCCGTCTGTCAGCATTGTTCCCTTCATGCCCTCTCGTGTGTCTTCTCCTCATTAACTCACCTGTCCTCCTCCCTTCTACCTGTTCCTCGTCTTGTCATCATTAGTGTCTGTATTTAGTTTCTGCCTTCCCAGTTCTCTTTGTCGGTTCATTGCTTCTGTTTGTTTCTGTGTGCTTCTGTTGGCGTGTCGGCGTGTTGGCCCTTGTGTTTCCTAGCTCCTTGATGTTTCCAGATGTTCCTAGTATTTCATCGTATTCTACCTGTCTCGCCTTTTGGTAGGTGTTTTGGATTTAAGTTTTGCATTTTGATTTGTACTTTGCTGAGACTTTTCTGTTGCACTTTGTTTAGCTGGTTTTAGTTGCTACTTTGTTTTCTTTTGGTTCTTGGTCCCTTTCTTTTGTGTTCCTAGTTTTTGTGGATTTCAGCTTTTGATTTATAAAAGCTCGCCCTGTGTTCCCTCTGATCCTGCCTCCTGTCAAATCTGCATTTGGGTCCACCTTTTGGATTTTCCCCTTTAAACCCCCTCTGACACAGCCACAGGGTGTAATATGCAGAGCAAGTGCACAGGGGCCGTCTGCTAAGTGCAAATATTCAACCAACCAACAGAAGCTGAGTGAAGTCATTTTGGTGAAAGGTTTCTAAATGTTAAGTTATTCTTTTGGGCACTTGTAGATGTTCCCTGCGCACATGAGTTGTGTTTTCTGGGCAACTTTATGAAACTCGTAACACTGCTGAGGACAGTCTACAGACTATATTTGAAATGCTGAATGAGAGAAAAAAACACAACTAGAGATAAGGTTATGTAGCCCTTTATTTCAAACAGTTTAAATAGCATAAAATAACATTGAGCTTTTGAAGATATTATGTGTGCCATCATTTGAAATGAATCGTTTGATAGCTGTAGAACACCCCTTGTGCACCTTACATAAAGATATGCACAGGTGTGCTGAGGAGCATCAGTGTTTGGTGCCATTTACAGATGAAGACATCCAGCGAAACATCCTGGAGCTGATGAGAAAACCTGACTGTGGTCAGTGTGATGTCTGTCTCAATAAACATGATACTTTTCAGAAATTACGGTATGTTTACTCAGTACCCTCATCTTACCATCTTACTACTTTTACACAAATCTGGTAAATTTCTAGTTTTCTCTGTAACATTTATCAGAATCCCAAACCAGCCTCATGTGGAAGTCAGGTCCAGTTAAAAAAAGACCTATTTAAGCTCATTGTGACTTTTGGTTTGTCCTCCTGTGTCTCTCTTATCTTTGCCTCACATTGGCCACGTTAATGAGATTTAAATGACAGAGGGACTGTAGCACAGGGTAACACGCTCATCCATGTCTTGACGCTCACTTTCTGTGGTTCCTTTTGACCAGGGGAGGAGGAGCTGGAAATATCTCCCTATGCTGACACGCTAATGGATACTCGCATGGCCTCCTTAGTGGCAGGTAAAACACACTCTAACACACACATGCACACACACACACACACACAGAATCATTTGTTATGATTAGGTAGTCAACAGGGCTGTAGCGTCCACTGAGGTCATGTCCTCTGTATGTTCTATCTTGTCCAGTGACGGACTGGGAACAAAAAACGGCCCTGGCATTTTCACCCAACAGCGACCCACGCGTGTGTGTGGGGGGGGTGGGGGCACTTCTGATAGCCCTGGTGATAGTAAACATAAATTCCCAGGCTATTAACAACTTCACAACGATACATAAAACACATTAATAAATCATCAGAGCCAGCCGCTCCATAATAAAAACGTGTCTTACCGTCACACAGTCATCCATATCTATCTATATATGCTCTCTGAGATTTCTCTCTTTTTCTCCGCTCTCCCCTTGTGTCGCTTGATGCCTCGATTAATTTTTTTGCTAGCTTAAACTCAGTCAACTTCCAACCTCCAACTTCCAACAACCACACTCAGATGGTCTCCTCGATTCAGTCTTGAAATTCCCAGAAGGCATTGCTTCATTTTGACTTTTGCAAACAACTATTCAAATTAAGAAATGCAGGTAGATTTGTTTTATTTCAAACCATGCACGTTTTTGAATATCTGCATAAGACATTTCGCTACAAAAGAATGCAGAGTGATAGAAAAGTTTACGACCGTAGAAGGCAGCCATGACTGTGATATAGACACACGCATGTGGCCTATAAATACAGCTTAGCTTAAAAACTTTTGAAGGGAAAGGAATTAGGGGAAATTTGGATTGCCGTTGGCATAGGAACCTTATTGATTCTTGAAACAGCTGGTAGAAATGAGGTTAGGGCCGCTCTGTGATTGGTCAGTCGGCCCGCGAGCGGCAGCATCACCAGGCGGCTGCAGTGGCATTTGCCCACATTGCCCAATGGCCAGTCCGTCCCTTATCTCAGTGGTTCCCAACCTGGGTGGCGCGACTTTGTCTGCTCTGAGGTTGTGAGGTTAAAGTTATATTTGTGCAACCCTCTGAGGTCGATTGACGCACCGGCACGTCAAAATCACGTGAACTATTTAAGATGACATAGCAGCAAGATGGACCCTCAGTGAGTCTCGGTCCAACTTATGTGTTGGAGCAGCCTTCAAGCTGTGGACCAGTTTTTAAATTGTGTTGATAGGCCAAGTAAAACCGGCCTTATGATAAATAATGTACGGCACGCTTTTTCGCTAGCATTACCGTCACGTTTGCTGCGCGTTTGGTGCAGGAAGAGACGGTCAAAACGGACTTCTCTCATGAAAGTGTCCGCAAGCAGGAAAAGTTTGAGAGCGAAAAAACACGTTCCTATTGGTGGAAAAAGGCACCACACCAGCCAATCACAAAATTACATGGCAAGACACGTGATTTGGTTGCTGGGGGACATGAGGAAGTTGTGGAGGGACCGACAGTGATGGTGAGAGAGTTGAGAGATGTGTGTCAAAATGAAAAAATAACTGTACAGTCACACATGTGAGGTTGTGCTGAAAATAATGACACCAAACAAGGCAAGGTAAATAGTTTTTAAGGTGAAATATAATGGTAAAATCAAAAATAGTCAAAATGGCCAATTATACCCTGGACTGCATAAAATCCCAGTAACACACCCAATCAAAACTCTCTATAATCCAAATTGAAACATATTTCTTGGTCCACATTTGAATTCATTAAGCTATTTATCACCAACACCCCTATGAGGTTCACCTGATGACACAAAAAGGAAGAAATGTATCTATAGATATTGTAAAACTAGGAGAATGTAACTGTTGTTTATTTTTGCAAATAAAAGTTTGTAATTAATCACTTCATTCTTTAAGTGTATGTGGGTTGGGGGGCCTGGCTTGTCTTGGACACAGGCAAGGGGGGCTTCAAGGAAAAAAGGTTGGGAACCACTGCCTTATCTATCAATCACAGCTTGATAGTATAGTCTTCAAACCTTTATTGACGTATGGGTGGGGGTAGGAGGGCAGGACCTCAGTATCTCCAAAATCCCTGGCTATGGCCCTGGTAGTTGGGGTCAGTGTTCCTCACTGCAGTATCCATTGACAGTCAACTCTGGTGGAACTGGAGCACTTGGAGCAAAGCCATGTGAACAAGGGGAGAACATGCAATACAGTGCACAGAGCGGCCCTGTCCTGGCCCGGATCCAAACCCTGGACAGTTGCATGCTTTTCTTTCTGTCTCAGCACCTATTTACCCATTTTCATGTAGTTGGTGCTAGATAACCTGGGCTAGATTAGCAAAGTCTACCAGACATGCTGTTTCATTTTGTTGTAGAGTAGTTATGATTTGTAAGCTAGCTTGTTTTTGAGTTGTTGGGCCAAAGAAGACTGGAATCTGCTCGACATCTGTCATGGTGAGAAGCTGGTAATGACCAAGCAACAAACGTGAAAATTATTTGAAATTACTCCCAAAATACCACAATAATTGCGTCAATTTTATTGTAAATTACTCCAACATGATTATATTATATGATTATATAGACAATATTGTGCTATTTTCGAACAAGCAGTGGATACATAGCTGCTAATTTCTTTAAAAATATTTCCAGTAAAACTGCAACTGGTTTCTGCAGAATGATATTTTATTTACAACACGCACCTACAGTATGTGTGTATAGTTCGATGTACATTTTTTGTACATTTAGTAAAGAAATGTTCCAAAGTTGGACTGATCTGCTGAGATGAGACGGAAACTAGAAGTCAATAATTGCAATAATTCATTTCAATTAAGTGTCCTGCTGATGGCAAGTTAGACAGAGTGTAGTTGTAAATTCAAATGTCATGATCAGCAGACCAAAGTTTCCTGGTATTGATCAAAGAAATTAACAGCTATTTATGAACTGCTTGTTGAAAATATAAAGAATAAATCATGTTAACTTAATTTTATATGCATTTCGAGGTCATTATTGCGGTGATTTCAAATAAGTAACTTGGTTATTACCACCAACTTATCATGAAATTGACAGATCTGCAAAATGAAAGTGTTCCCTAAACTCACAGTTTGAACTTTGACCCCTGACTATACTGAAAAAATTTTTTCTGCCTTTCCATTTTTTGCATCCACTGTTTTCGCATAAAATCTATCATCCTCTCCTCCTGCTGCAATTCACAGATTAACACCAGAACAGAAGTAGTGTTTTTGAGATAATATAAGACGAGGCTTCGGTTCCATATGTCCGTTTCTCTGCACACTCAAAGGTGTTTGCCTGATTCCACATTTATCCTTCCTCAGCATCGTCTTTCATGCAGCTGGATGGTGAGAACCAGTGCCTGAAGGCAGCAGAGGACTGTGGCCTGTATGAGAAGTGTGTCTCCCTGCGATCGGAGTACGTGCTGGCCTGCACCAAACGGGTGCCCGGGACCAGCCGATGCGACCAGGACAAGTGCCACCGGGCCCTGCGGCGCTTCCTGGAGCGAGTGCCTGAGGAGTACAGCCTGGGAGTCCTGTTCTGCCCCTGCACCAACACACTGTGTGGTGAGAGGAGGAGGAAAACCATTGTACCCTCCTGCTCCTACCAGGACATGGAGGGTCTGCAGCCTAACTGCCTCCATCAGCAGAGCTTCTGCCGCCGAGACGACCTCTGCAGGTATGACATGAAGCCTAGACAGATACATGTGGCTGATCCGGTTTGATTGTAACACCTAAAAGGACTCTAAAAATGGCATTATATTGGCAGATTGGATTGATTAATATGATTATATGTTTAGTGTAGATAAAATTGTACATTATGTTACCACCTTCAGTACTGTATGGGTCTATGTTTATGTGTGAACATAATGGTATAATCTAATATTTTTGTCATTAACGTAATAAAGTAATGTAATGTTGTTAAAGTGGAGGTGCTGGACACTTGATGACATTGTGGCTACTTGCCGGGCTATTTGGTGAGTAACTTTAGCTAAAGCTAGTGTTTTTGTTTTCAGACCAGCAAATTGTTAAAAATAGTGGTAAATAATCCTACAAAGCAGTAAGTAGCATGTTATGGTCTCCACATGAATGTAAGTGATACTATTCATTTTCTCACCAAGTGTACGTGTCCCCAAATGCCAGTAGAGTAGTTATAACTCAGGAACTTAGAGATGCAAAAAATTAATTATACGCCATACACAGTCTTCGAGTTGGTGCTCTAAAAATAACTAAGCCCAACCTAAAGTAACATTAGGGTGGGGATAGATAAATAGGGAGAGACCTGTTATACATATTAAATATGTCTTGAGTGGCTCGATCTCACAAGAGGAACTTAAATATGTCTGCAAGCAGACCTAATGCTGCTGATTGGGCACCACTGAACACAATCAAGAATCACATCCTCGTGTGTGTCAAAGGTCAGCTTGCTTGACTTAAAAGTTTAAGTTAGTTTAAAGTGTGGCAGCAAGAAAATCAGCACGAGGAGCAGCATTATGCCTCAGGCAGCTTCCTCAAAAGCCACACTCTTCATTGGGAATAATGGTCTTCTCTGTGACTTGTGCTTGTGATGTGAAAGCTCTGTAACCAGAAACAAGCTAGCTAGAGAGGAGCATGCTAGCAAGCAACAGCAGATCAAAATAATAAACTTAATCTCCTGTCTTATGACTGACCGCACACCGTGCCTTATTTGTGCAGCAGGTTAGACCTGCATGGAGTCGGCTCATATGAAATGAGATGCTGTGGCACGCGGCCGATTGATGTGCCAAAGCTGAACTCCATGCAAACATTTTCCCTTGGGTAAATCCAAGAGAATAGATTTTTGCATCAGGATAAATATTGCATTGCAATTTTGATTTAAACGCTGGTCTGATGTAAGGTGCTGAAGGTTGAAGTGACTCATTTGGGTCCAGAGCAAAAAGATCAAGAAGAAAGTCATAATTAAAAGTTTTTTTTTTTTTTTTTTAAACATTGGTATTGAACTTAAACTCCAACATGCACATCCAGATTTCCAGCACACTTCTTGTGTTTGATGTGTTGTTATTTGTGTTGTTGCCAGGTCCAGACTGGCTGATTTCCTTAATAACTGCCAGCCATCTCCTCTGACGGCCAGCGGCTGTCTGAAAGACTCAGCAGGCCTGTGCCTCCGAGCCTACGCTGGACTCATCGGTACGGGATGCAGGGGGGAGGGGGATGAGTAGAGATGAGGGAGGATGTTTTTGCATGTGTTCAAGTTTGTGTCTAGGACATTTTAAAAAGCTGAATACAGATTTGCCTGAAATTTGGCACATAGAGGATATAAGCTACAATTTAGTGATTTAGATTTCTGGTCAATATTAAAAAATCGGCACCATTAAGAAAAAAAATGTGTTTACCAGGTAACCACATTCATTCCAGCTGTTTCTGAATCATAGAGAGAAATTGAAAAAATGTATTAAAAGCTTATGGAATTTGATTAAGTGGAAAATTGCCTAGCAAGCACACTCTAAAAACGAATGTGTTGAAAATAACACAATTTTTGTTGGTTTTTAACACATCTCCATGTCCAGAGAGGGACAACTCAACTTTTGTTAATTTTAACACATTCACTTTGTTAGTTATACTAACCCAGTAAATGTGTAGGTTTTATTAACAAATGTTTGTGTTACTTAATCCAAATCAACACATATTTGTGTATATTGGCAACATGTGTGTGCATGCTTTATAAAAAAAAGTCATTGAAATTTACTTGGCATTTAATTCAATAATGCTTTCAATTCAATACATTTACTATTGCCATTTACACAAGTCATAACATTAAGGAAATAAGTCTATATCTTGTCAGTAAGTGAAATTCAGAATCTCTGAGTTGATATACATCAAGTGGCAAAGCATCAGTTGCATCTTTCAGATTAATCACTTGAAATTCATTTGTCTTTTCAATCACATAAGTGTAAAGGTGGTCATCAACAATACACACTGCCTGTCCAAAGATATGTTCGTTGTCCAAATCACATTTTAAGGGAACCACACAACCAGGTCTGTAGCAATGACCAAGTATAGTACTCTTCCTGGAGTGGAATGACTACGTTGTCATTAGCAGCCACGATGACATATTGTGCTGATGTTGTGCTGGGATGTCCACGGCTCACCAGACAAGTTTGCATCACTGGAGCAGGGTCAGTGGTTAGGAGGTCGTGGAAGCTTGTTCCTGGCTAAAACACAGTGTATGCAACACATTTTATTATGTATACATCATGCACATAGATGATCTAGGTTATGAATGAAGTTATGAATAATTTACATATGAACTTGTTTTATATTCCAGTCACAAATTAAGATAATCTTACTTGTTTAATGTCCAACATGTAGGACAGAGCTGATTTGATGCTGCATTTTGTCCATCCCTTAGATCTTCCTGACACAGTAGGGGGCAGATAATGTGTGAGCATCTTCAGTGCTCTATAGCAATTTGATTCTGTAGAAATAGAAAAACATACAGAGTATCAGCACTATCCATCCATCCTAAGTAGCAATAATTTGGATAATTCACATATAGGACTTGAGTAGTTACATTTCACATAAAGATTACAAGTTAAACATTTTTTTTTCTTTTATTCCTTTCACCAATTGCGTGTATCGCCAGTTTTTTTTAATTTTATATACCGTACACATTAGTTGTCACATCTTGTCTAATTTATTTTTAAGTGTTTCCTGTTCTGTTAGTTTTACTCTGTTTTCCCTCTTTTGTTATTTCCTGATGTGTTTCACCTGTGCCTTGTTTTGTATATATGTAGCTAAATTAAGGTCATAAGTTCATTCGAAAAGACATTTGAAACCTGAAGTTCAAGTTTTGATATTGAAATCTGAAAAACAAAAATGTTTTAAATATGATTTATCTTCATCCAAATCTTTTTATTTTTACAGATTTTGGGAATTTCAGACTTTTGACCCCAACGCTGGGGACGTGGTAGGAGGGGAGACACGTGACTCAGGAAATAAACTAAGGAGGGAAAACATAAATAAACCAAACATTACCAGCACTCTCAGCTTCTTCGTCTGTTCATTCAAGAGCAGCCAGCTTCAACAACTTTGGCACCATGGTTGCGTCCCATTTGCGTAGAAAGATGTCCATCTTGTTTGGAAGCATCTTCTCGAACTCTCTGTCTATCTGTTAAGTTTTACCAACAGGACAACACAAGGGTGATTAGATAAATGTACACATCAGTAAGGGTATATGAAAATCCATTCGAGGGTGAGGGTGGTGATTAAATTTAATGACTTACCAGATATGGCATATCAAATTAAACGCCTGTCCCAAAGAAACGCCTGGTCTGTTATGTGATTGAAAAAAATAAACGCCCCGGCTATTATTTATTTTCCCCTCTGTTTTCCCTTCACTCGCAAAAACTTTGTCAATCAACATGGATATATTTTGATTATACGTTCTATTTTTGTTGGCATTAGTTGTATAATCACAATATTACCCTTGAGGGTGTGCTTTAACGTCATTTGGGCACTTCAGCGCTCAATCCACGGCTGGCTTAACCGAGTCAAAAAGGCGCCATTCACCTTCCTCCCGATGTCTCGAGTCGGCATGATGAGGTCAAGCTGAATGCACAGTCTAATGCCACATGGACAATGTTAAAAGAAACAAAATAAAAAGTAGTTCAACAGATAAGGTTAAGTAAAGTCATTTTTTCGTGGAGCAGCCCTGTAGCAACACAGCATGTGCCACGACTAATGCTGACACAGAGCCACACAGAGCCTCGCGCAAAGCCGTTAAATTAGCTGGAGTAATGTTACAAACACAGTTTAAGCTATGGCTAACTGCCAACTCAACTGACGTCGCACGCGCAGGCACACAACACGGGCCATGGCCAATTACTGACACGGAGCTTCATGCACGGCCGTTAAGTTAACTCAAGCAATGGTACAAACAACACAGCTTAAGCTACGGCTAATTGCTAAATAAACGGATGTCACACGCGCGGGCACACAACACGGGCCACGACTAATTACTGACACAGAGCTTCGTGCTAAGCCGTTAAATTAGCTGGAGTAATGTTACAAACAACACAGTTTAAGCTACGGCTAATTGCTAACTAAACGGACGCCGGACAAGCGCGCACGCGAACACACACACAGGACACGGGCCACGACTAATTACTGACACAGAGCTTCGTGCGAAGCAGTTAAGTTAACTCAAGCAATGTTACAAACAACACAGTTTAAGCTATGCCTAATTGCTAACTAAACAGACGCCGCACGCACACACACACACACACACACACATAAGGGACACGGCCACGACTAATTACTGACACATGGTCCGTGAGGCCGCTAACGTTAACTTGTTACAAATTGTAAGGTTACATCGGTACCGTAGAAAACATTCACCAAGCGCCATGAATGTGCTTCTGAAGAGGTGGATGTAATAAAACTCAAATTGGGTTAGATTAATTATGTGATAAATTCAACCACTTACCTTACTTCTTTGTTCAATTGTGTTCCCCGCCTGTTCTTCAGCTGCCCTTTGTCCAAATAACGTACCGTACTGCCGCCAGACCTGATCCTGACCTTTCTAACAAACCGTAGTCATCCGCCATTCCTCTTCTCACCATTCTCAATCTGCTTTGCTAATGTACCTCTTCTTCTGTTAATAGGCAGCTGGAACCGGGTAGGGCGCCTGCTCAAGTTTTAAAAACATTATATAAAAATTATTTGTCCCCATCATATCAAGACGAAATTTCAACAAGCACTATTTTACGACGCATTAATACTGCTGTCACACCACGGTCATGATCAGTTTCTAAGAGATCCTGATAACACCGAAAACTCATACTGTTAAGTTATGTTGACACATTGAAATTTCCATTTCACTTAACTGGCTTAAAACCTTGAGTTGGAATACCAATAACTCATTCAATTAAGTTGAAATTTCAAAATTAATTATATTAATTACAAATAAATGATAGAAACAAGTTATTATAACTTATTGAGCTTAACATTTTTTACAGTGTGAGGTTTTACTATTTTTTTGTCAATATGATCATAACTGGATTGCTTTTATTTCAGAGGACAAATTAGTGGAGACAAAGACAAAGAGGGTGAGACAGGGATAAACAGCAGAAACACAAAGTTGATTGAAATGTAAATAGTAGCCTACAAAACTTTTTTTTTAAATAAAAATAAATGTATACTCTCAAGTCTTGACTATCAGTCCCTCTATCTAAAAACTTCAGAAAGTAAGACAACATAGCAATATTTCTATTTCCTGGATTCCCCCTCCCCCTCATTTCTCAAACCAACACTCTTGTGAGGTAGGACAGGCATCCCAGCTGATTGGCCAATGCTCATGACACAATTTTGTGTAGAATGTCTGTGTAACTTTCCCCTCAGGAAAATCCTTTGATTCAACACAACATTTGTTGAAATCATCATTGCACAAGAAATGTGTTGATTTCCAACACATTCGTTTTATGGGTGCACAAACAAATCTAAACAAAACAAACTAGTAATAATTGGTTACCAACGTGAAAGTTATGATTTCAGAGCATTTGTAGCTCAGAAGAAGAGCAAGAGAGGACACAACAATGAACACAGCAGATGTAAGGGCTTCCTCTACGACCTGTCAAATTGTCTCAGATCCAACCTGCCAGCAGAGCAGTCGCTGCTGCCTCTGACCTAAAGGCAAAGCAACATCCTGTCGGACCCCAGAGGACCTTACAGTAGGCTTTTCATTTAACTCGATGATCCTAGGCAGAATTATTGAGATAAATAAATAAATAAATATTCAGGCGCATGCACTTACTTTGAATTGCGCTATCAATTCTACTACTTACATCTGTTACCCGTATTTGGTTCCCTCAGGCAAAATTTTATCCGGTGCCATCACTCACCAATCACATTCATACACTCAGCTGAAGCTTCTCATTACATATCACATGTTAACACAAAAGACTGAGACTCACTACCACCAGGGCCGGTTCTAGGCAGGTATCTATGAGGGGGCAGTCAGAAATGTGAAGGGGGCATCATGTGTACACATCATGCTCCAGCACTGTTTTTTCTGTGCTTACAGTAACAGTGTTTCTTCATTGAATTGGGTTGTTAGCTATGTGTCCACCCGCAACCTGGAGAAGTGGATTGCACTTTGTCAGGCCTCTACCTTCAGACCTGTCCAACGTGGGTGTCCCACCTGAAGACTAAGCTCCTGCTGGTATAGCTCTTAAGGTCACTGAGACACGCAAACCCCCTGAGCACAGTAAAGTGGAAATCCCTCAGGGGAGGAACTGAAAATAAAAATAAAATAACATAAAATAAAATAAAATATCCTTCATCTGGATTTTATCAACTAACAACATAACATTTATCTTAACTGGATGGCCTAATTCTCAAATACATTTTAACCTAAAGTAGGACTTCACACACTATAGTCAATATTTACAAAACTGAAAAGTAGTCTTATGAATAATAACAAATTTTCTTCTTAAACCAATTCATAAAACACAACAGATCAGAACATTTGAGCTTTTCTTTCTTTTTTTTCGTTTTTTGTTGGCAACTTAACAGCTTAAAAAATCTCCTTTCTCTCACTCCTCTCTCATTTCTCTCACTTCTCTCTCCTTTCTCTCACTCCTCTCTCATTTCTCTCTCACTCCTCTCTCATTTCTCTCACTCTCTCATTTCTCTCACTCCTCTCCACTCCTTCTTTTTGTGCAGTTATGCTGGCTGCTGTCTCTGATGTACAAGCAGCAGCATCATTGCTGCTACTATTAGTACATGCAGGAGCAGCACT
>CAEMYA010001383.1:22815-35319 GCA_903131615.1 Diplodus sargus
ATAATATAATTGTATGTAATATATTATGTATAAAGAACAAACAAGAACAAATGCAGTGCATGAAGGCCACGTGTATGGGTTTCTACTGAGTGTTTAACTGTGTACCATCAACCACAGGTTTCTTGTCAGAGTAACAGAAATTATTTGATGAAACTGAAGACATGATGAAACAAAAAAACCCACTTATTTTTGCTTTCAGCTCCATCCAACCATCTGCATAGATGAAGATAATGAAGTTCTTTTGCCAGTTTTTGAAGATTGAAAACACAAATGTGTTATCTGTTTAAAAACTGGCGAGTTTTCAAATATTGCAGCGCATCTGCAAATGCATGAAAAGGCAGCTGTTCGACATGGAGGTATGTTTTAATTTCAAATCTAGAGAAGTCCATGCAGGTGTTGTGAAATGTTGTAAATTTGGTCTTTTTTTTAGGTAAAGAGTTTATACTAACGTGTGCATCAATGTTGTAATGCCGACCATCATATCAGCTTCTGATTTTTAGCACAAATTGTTTGTAAATATAATTTCTTTTTGTTTGCTTGTAGGTTTTAAAATGTACCGGTGCCTGCAAGGTTGTGTGAAATCTCCCCACTACCATTGCTGCCATTGTGGCCGTACAGTCACAAGACAAGGCTTCCTCATTAGCCATGTTCAGAACTGCAGCCATGTCTTTGCTTTAGGTATTCTTTTGTTTAGATATTTTTTTATTTTTAACATTCACATGTAACTTCATTTCTCATAGTTTTCATTTGAAATATGTTTGCTCTGTCTCTCCATCTTCCATCTATACTGCAGCCTCCTCAACCGCTGCTGCCCCTCTTACCTCTGCAGCCTCCTCAACCGCCGCTGCCCCTCGTACCTCTGCAGCCTCCTCAACCGCCGCTGCCCCTCGTACCTCTGCAGCCTCCTCAACCGCCGCTGCCCCTCTTACCTCTGCAGCCTCCTCAACCGCTGCTGCCCCTCGTACCTCTGCAGCCTCCTCCTATCCAGCAATTTTCACTCTTCCTGATAGCAGCAATATAAAAGTATTTAAATCAAGGCCCCAGAAAACCACATGTACTTTTTGTAATTTTATTGTCAATAAAAAAAACATAAAGGTACACATTCGCAGACGTCACACATCATCAAGTGTTGATATAACATCAAGTCACCATCTTCCATCCCGATGCATTGACAGAAAGAATAGGATATTCGCTGTCAAAAGAACCTTTTCTTGGCCGACTGCACCAATTCATGTCCAGAAATGTACATGGGGAGACAAACACAAAGTGTTATGTGAGGTGGAGCAATGCATGCAGGCTGGGGAGTTCGCAAGAAGAAGTGGCATAATGGGATTTCAATGCATCCATCTGAAATCTATATCTTTTTGTCCGATGGCGTCAGAATCCTCTGTAACCCTGGAAGAAGAAGTCTTGACGGATATGGTTGGAAAAAGATGGATTTCTGAAAACACAAAAAAGGTCTGTCTCTCCCAAAAACAAGCAGCTGAGTCCGAGGGATGTCCTCTCAGTGAAGAGATCGTTCTAGAAAACAGGGAATCCACACTGTATGTGTCCATAAAAGACACAGGCACGTCCTACTATTCTAGATTAGGGAGAGTAGTGGTGAATTTTGACAAAAGAAGAAATACTTGGCACTGCCCTTGTACAAAACAGAAGAACTCATGTCCACATAAGTCTGTAGCGAAATGGCATTTCAACCAGATGCATCCAGAACTTTTTCGAAAAATCAGAGCAACAGATTCTGATGTGTTTGATGTTTTTGAAAAAGATGGACCTGCAGATGGACACAGCATTGGGCATGATACAATATCTGTTTATCCACCTGAAGGGAATGGTCTGATGGGAATGGTTGAGTATTTGCTGAAGGACAAGAAATTACCAACATTGTTGCCAAACGATGTCAGTTCTCCACCAAATACAGACACTTTGCCAAAGCACCTCATCCCCCAGGAAATGTTTTGTGCGGTGTGTCCTGGAAAGGTTCCTCTTTCAGAACCAATCTTGGTATCGCAGGAAGCCAAGATTGTCATGTTCACGGGCGTAGCAGAAGGTCTGTATTTTTAAGAAAAACATATTTGCAAATCAAGTACAATCACAAATATGAAATATCACGATGATGTTTCTTGCATCTGCTGAAATTGTGAAATCTTATACTCGCCTTACCACATTTTGTAACTATAACACAACACTGTATTATTTTTCTTTCTTTCTTACAGATGTGTCCACATATTGCAAGAGGTGTGGGATATGTGGAGCATTCTATCGGTACCAGGAGTGGACTGAGGGGCTGCACAACTTTGATGACCACATACTGCTAACTTTGCATCTTTGCCTCTTCTTGAGACAGTCTGTGCAGGTAGTAATTTATTTTGTTTTACTTCAATTCAATTCAATGGGGCTTTATTGGCATGAAAGTTTGAAAAGTAACAATATTGCCAAAGCATTTTGTTCAAACATTTGGACATTAACAGTTACTTAAACAATAACACAAACACTATCACAACATCAAGATTGATTTACATTAATTATATATACAGTATATACTCTGTGTGTGTGTGTGTGTGTGTCGGTCACTAACTGTCCCTCAGGTTGTGGCATGCTGATATATATTGGGTTATTGCAGTCAGTCATATTCAAATTTCTCAAATGTAATTGTCTCCCATGATTTTCTTTCAAATGTTTCCACAGAATCATACTGCAGTTGGGAGGGCTTTGGACATCCTTGAACATACAAACATGAAAAAGTATCCAAACCAAGACTCAGTTCTACATGGGTATCTGCACTTTGAGGCAATGACGGCTCAGGACTACAGCTACTCATGTGTAAATTGTGGGGTTCATCCACCTGTAGTGATAATGGATCTACACAAGAAGGGTGTTTTTAGTGTGCCAGGTCAGTTTTTTAAATTTCTTTTGACATTACCAATGCAATAACAGACTGTAACACTGATTTCAAGGAACATGTCTTACCATCTTTCTTACAGTGAGTGACATTGAAGATCCCCCACCTGAGTTTGATGGACACGTTGATGTTGAGGCGTTCTGGAACCCCATAGAGAAAGAAATTGTTTGCAGGGGTTTTTTAAAAAGTAAGTTGTAGCTGAATGGCTATATGAAGAGAGTATTATACAGGAATATTAAAAGTAGGGTTCATAAAGTATTACTAGCCTATTTTATCTTGTAACAATTTACATAGGCTTACGTACGCTTGCATTTGTGCTCTTGTATTTGCCACATGTTTATAACAAAACCCATTGTTTGACTGTGAAGGTAATCGGGAGAATCCCTGTAAAGTCTCTCCTTGCTATGACAAATGGGCACCGTGGATTGGGCCTCAGACTAGAGCAGGGAAAGTTTTACTCAATACAGAGTATGCCAAACTTGCATCGAAAAAGTTTGTAGCAGAACAAGCTGACATCGACATATCAGTAGAAAGGCTGTCAAGTGAACTCATGAACTTGAAGGTGAATTATAACATTTTGTTTATGTGAGAGCTATACACAGATTAATTTTTAAATCATTGAGATTTTTATAAACCAACATTAGTCATTTCCTTATAGGTTTTGTTACTGTGTTCATATAGGTTGATACTTTGAGGAACCTTGTTCGTGAGTGTGGTGTTGACTCAAAGGGATCCAAAATGGACCTCATCCTGCGTTTGAGGGATGAAATGAAGTCCAGGAGCACCTACGACAAGGTGTTTCAAAAGGTTTGGGGAGCATCAGGTAAACATTTGATTTTGAACTATATACTGCTTCATCATCTATCCCCAAACATAGTAATATATGACTTTGCACGGGGATTAGTGACCCATACCAACTGTTTCACCAACTTGGGCCAGTACAAGGCAGGAGTAGTCTGCAGAATTTTACTCAAAGGAATACTTGCAGACCAAGGACATGTAAGTATACAAATGTGCTGTGTGTTTCTGTAGATAAGGCTGAACTCGTGCTGAAACTGTAGCCCCAATACCGCTGAAACTTTAGTCCACTTAAACTCATTGAAAATCCAATCATGAAGTCCATCACTCAGTTTTTTTAAAAACCTCATCTCCTCCCACGATCTTTGCTCAGTTGTCACCAAACTTGCTAGAGAGCATCTTCAGACCGTCCTCCACAAAACTTGTTTCTCGGATTTTTAATTCATCAAAAATTAAGCCTTCAGTGCATCAAAATGTTTGACTGTAAACATATACTATAAAACGTTTTGCTAAATACATTTTCAATCTTCCTGAAAAAAATTGAGATTATATAACTTTGGCAAATATCAGAATTTTATCTCAAAAACTGAATTTTTGAGAACATTTTGAATTCTGCTCTCATGGGAACAACTGGAGTCAATGTAATGCAATTTTGACCATTTTTGACAACAGCTGCCTGGACAGTGATCCCTGAGTCAAGAAATCAAGCTACACGGCAGGTCTCACTTCCAGCCAATTAGCTCAGTGAGTTAGGAGCTGGTTCTTGGTATTAGGGGTTGTGGGTTCAAGACCCAGCAAGGATGATGATGATGGCTGATCAGAATTGCCCAAAAAATAGCCCTGACCTGATCCGTTGCTGCGCAACAGCTATAATTCACTTGTTTTGATGCTGTAAAAAGTTCAATTTTAAGTAATCTCTAATCTTGAAACCAGCATTTTATGCTTATATTTAGTATATTTCACTTAATTTAGGGTTGTAAAAAGTTAAATTTTAAGTAATCTCATCTTAAAAACAGGATTTTTGTCTTATTTTAAGCCTTCCAAATACCTCTATAGACATTCTTATTTCTAGATTTAACAATCTTAATTTAAGAAATCTTGTCAAGTGAAATTATCTTGCTGCATGGACAGATAATTTCACTTGTTTTGAGTACCTTTTCCCTCAGATGTAGTGTTTTTATCTTGTTTTTAGACCCCCCTTTTTTGCAGTGTAATTAGTTATAGATACTTCTCCCAAAATGTAACTGAGTTAGTAACAGAATTACTGTAAAAGTAATTAGTTACCAGGAAAAGTAACTATTGCGTTACTTTTATTTCTTCCCCCTTTTGAGCTCAGCAGTTATTTTAGCGTACTCTGCATCTATGTATTTAGAAAATGTCTTTCTGCATGGCGGACCGTCACCTGCTCTCCCCGATATTTTGCCAATGAGGCTCTGAAGGAGTCTGAGTCAACGAACGGGAGAAAGTTCTCAACAACATACCTGTCTATCATGGAATTCAGTTCAGTCTGTGTCACAAGTTATTGTGAAGCTGTTAGCGGAGCTCACTTTAGCCACACCTGGACTGCTATCATCATCAACAGCGTCAGCAACGGAGTTTTTGGCCAGTGTTAGTTTTGTGGAAGCGTGTGCTGCTGAGAGATGCTTCATTAGATCAGAGTTGCTTACAACAGACATGGACAAAGGAGATTAAAGTGGTGTCTGTACTTCCACTTTGAAAACGTTAACTTTCCCTCCGGACTCGCCATTGCTGCAGTTCACCTCTACTAGTTTGTGTGTGTGAGGCTGCTGTGTGCGTGTGTGGCTTGTGTGTAAACCGAACACTGCCACTGATTGGCTTAAGAACTCTCACTCAACGTTAGAGAGCCAATCATCATCACTTACGCGGTTCTCCCGCCCCTCCCTCCTACCTCACCGGAGGAAAATAAAGCAGCCCTGCTGCTCCGGTGACTGAGAGCCGAGTAGATGACAACAGCTTCAATGATCAGCTTCAGTTTGTAACGTGCCACATTTAATAGTCGGTAACGGCGTTGTAACGATGGAAATAGTAATTAGTTAGATTACCCGTTACTGAAAAAATGTAACACCGTTAGTAACGCCGTTTATTCTAACGCCGTTATTCCCATCAATGCTTATAAGGGCGTTCAAAATTTCGGACTGATAAAAAATATCTTTGTGATAGATTCCTCTTTAGTTGCTTTTGAGTACCAGCGTTATCAAACACTGAATCTGAGTCCAGAGTTGTTGGCATTTGAGGTGGCAGTTCCCAATGTTGCCCAGGCTACAGAATTAGTAAAAGAACTAATTGACTGCATTTCCTATTTTCCAGTTAGTTTTAGAGACAATACCTTTGTTCCAATAAAATATAGTCTTTGTGACATTATTGCCCACAGACATTAATATGGGGGAACAATAAGTATGTATAGGTGTATCATGTATTGGGTGACCCAGTTTGCCTGTTTCCTGTTTTGTGTTTCCTGTGCCAGTTTCGTGAACAAACATTGGTCATCACCTGCTTGAAGTCAGAGCAATAAACTGTTTTTTTCAGATGCTTTTTGTGTGACTCTTGAATCAAGCAAGTTGAGTTTGTTACTGAATCTTAAAATAAGATTTATTTTGATGAGACTTTGGGGGAGAGATTTAATATATCTTATTTTAACAGTTATTTACCTCATTTTAAGATTTCCTGCCTATTTGAGAAAAAAAAGATAAGGTTTGCTTGATATAAAATTATAGTGTAAAGTTGAACACTTAGATAATTTGTCTTGTTTTAAGTGTTAATTTCTTATTCTAACACTTCTAAATCTAAGTTTTTTTTTCTTGGTAAGAACCAAATAATTTGCAGTGTGTAGCGGTCTTTGGCTGTAGCTGGCTGCTGTTAGTTGCTCAGTAAGCTGTGAAGACAAGTGGCCCTGCTGCTTAATCATGTGGAGAGTAGCCGCGACGGGTCTCCGCTGGAACCGGCCTCAGCAGCCTCTCAGGGAACACACCTGGACCTGAACTGGGAACGAACACAGAAGTAATTGTGGAAAGACACACCAAGACTGTTTAGTTGAGATTGATGGAGTTAATGTCCAGTTTGAATTAGGTGTGTTGAGGAGGAGTTTGAGAAGTTTACGAGGTGATTAAGCTCGTCTTAGGTTGATTATAGAATGAAATTGGAAGTCAGAAAGTGTACGGTTGTGTTTTTCTGTTTAGTAAGAATAAAAGGACTAAGGGTGTTTCATTTCTTTACACTTTGTGAGTTTAGTTTGGTCATTTGTAACACTAAAAGTTAAAGAGTTAGTGAAATGTAGAAAACCTGCCTCAGAAACTACAGGGGCAACAACTCTTGAGGTACAAAGTGGTGTATGTGGCCCCAAGGATCAAAACACAACATTTCACCTAACACAACAAGAGATCGAGCCAGAAGTAATTTTTTGTGAAATGTCTTGTTTTCAGAAAAATTGTGTACTCTAAAATGTGGTTTAACCTCAGGGCAACTTTAGGTGAGTAGTTTTTTATAGCAGATATTTGGTCATGAACCAAATTATTGCATTAATGATAATGTTGACCTGCTGATGGCACTACTTAAAAAGTCAGAGGTTCACATAAGTTATGGCAAATCATCCTGACAGGAACATGAATGTCAAACACATTTAATGGCAGACCAGCCGACTTACTGAGACCTTTTTATTAGTGGTGTCAACAATAATCGATTCGGCGATGCATTGCAATGCGGGGCATGCACGATGCAGCATCGATGCGGCAACGTGCCATAATCGATTATGCCACTGTTTATTTTCTGGCCTTGAGTGGACAATAAAGTTGTAAAGCAACATTACAGGACCGAACAAGAGTAACGTCGTAACTGTAACTGTCTTTGGCAACTTATATGAGGAAAACAAATACCGCAGCTGTACATGGAGCAGCGTCCGTCCTCCCGCTTGTCCTCCCGACTCTTCCTCACATTTCTGCTCCAAAAACAGCGTCTGTCACCGGCAAACAACTTTAACTCACCGAGTGTTTGTGACAAAAATAAATCATCGCGACCGTCAGCTCTCCCGACCGAGACTTCAGGGAACTTTCCCCCAGAAAACAGCCTCCATCCCCGCGAGTGACAGAGTCAGACAGCGTCCTGTTTACTGATGGTGGTTATTTATAATTATGTAGTTTAGCGCGAAAAACTTAACAAACTTAAGTCACTTTCCAGGATGTTTGGCGGATCAGGATCTCAATCACTACACATTATAACAGCATCCATATGATTATAAACTGTCCGCGGGTTTTGATTAACAGAGGGGAACACCTGGGGAAACAGGAGAGTGATAATACACACATAGCAGCCAATAAAATCTGTTGTTCAATATCTGACTGCTTGTATTGCCTCATGACTGATGAAACATTTGCCTTGTTGTGTGCTGTAGAATTTTGATGCATCGCAATGCATCGTAGAATAGAATTGAATCGAATCGTTACCTGGTGAATCGTAATCGAATCGAATTGTGAGGGCAGTGCCAATGCGCACCCCTACTTTTTATTTATGCAGGTAAAAGAGAAAAAGTCAAAGTCAGCATGGTGTGACGACCTCGCCCTCTCCTGGTCGTCCTTTGTTTTTTCTTGCAGGCTCATTTCAGGTGGATGGGTGGAGCTGCTGACGATGTTCGCCCAGGTTATTGAGCTGGCTCCTCATTCCCTTTCTCTCTCTCTGACCACTTGCTGCCTGTTCGGTTTGTTCTATCATCACCACACCTCACTTACAAACAACACTGCATACATTACTGACTGTACAGGTTACAGACTTCTTTATTATGTTGTTTTGGGTTGCATTTAAAAATAAAGATTCAATTTAAAGTTGCTTTAAAAGTGTGTGGTCTCCCACTTTGTCTTGCTCTCTGAGCCAGGGCTATGACAAAATGGGGGCTCGTCAATCTATTTTGGAGTGGAATTAGACTTACTGTTTAGTAGGTTTCAGTCAGTTTGTTTCATCTTGGGATTTTGTTCAGGGTGGTAGATTTCTAAGTTGCTGCTGTTTTGTTACTGGTGCAATTGTTGGGAGATTCACACATGTATGATTGGTTTGAGGTTTTGGTGACTGGTTAAGGGAGCTTTTGGTCCTTTTGATTGTTTTGATCCACTAAGGCAGTGGTTCCCAACTTTTTTTCCTTGAAGCCCCCCCTGCCTGTGTCCAAAACAAGCCAGGCCCCCCCAACCTGCTGTGATGTCATGAGAGGTAATCCAGATAGTTAAGGCTGGAGCAGTGCAAAAACTGAAAAACAAGCCAACGCCAGAAGAATCAATGCAGACAGTTTATTCTTTCACACAAAAATTCCCGGTGAGTCCAAGTGAAAACACCTCCCGAAGGAGGGGGGAGGGCCCTTTAACTCCTCCTGCACCCCAACAAAGTCTCTAACAAAAAGTGTCTGTCTTCGTCCTTTTTCCCTGAAAGCACTTTCCTTTTCACTGCGGTTGTTTCGCCCCCGGCCGTTCAGCTCCTCTCAGCTCCAAGCACACGTGCTCTCTGCACTCTGTTCTCCTTTGTTCTCCTTCCCTCTCCCCTAATCAGGTGGCCTAAGCACCTACACCTGTCTGAGGAGTGAGGCCTGCTGGGAAGCGTAATGTGTGCTGCGGCCATTTTGTTAGGCTGCAGCCAAGCCTGAAGGGGAATATAGCAGCCCTCTACCACCTGCCCCCTGGTGATGCCACCCATCCCTCTCCCCGGGCCTGACGTCCTTCGGCAGGCTGAATGAGGCCCAGAATGCATCCCGGCGGGACAGGGCATCTGCGTTTCCATGGCGTCGTCCTGGCCTGTGAATGACAGAGAAGTTAAACGGCTGGAGGCTTAGGAACCACCTCGTGACCCTGCTGTTTGTCTCTTTGTTTTTAGCCATCCATTGCAAAGGTGAATGATCTGTCACCAGCGTGAATCTCCTTCCCAACAGGTAGTACTTGAGTGTTTCCAGGGCCCATTTTATGGCCAGGCACTCTTTCTCCACCGTGGCATAGTTCTTCTCTCTGGGCAACAATTTGCGACTTAGGTAAAGAACCGGATGTTCCTCATCTTCCTTGATTTGGGCTAGCACCGCGCCCAGACCCACCTCGGAGGCGTCCGCCTGGACCACAAACTCCTTACTGAAGTCGGGGGCCGTGAGGACGGGTTTTGAACACAAAGCCCTCTTCAGGTTGCCAAGCGCCTCTTCAGCTGCGGGAGTCCATTTCACCATCCTGGAGTGCTTCTTTGTGGTCATTTCTGTGAGGGGAGCAGCTACAATAGCAAAGTCAGGTATGAATCTCCTATAATAATTTGCCAGTCCCAAGAAGGACCTCACCTGTTTCTTTGTCAGTGGTTGGGGCCAGTCCTGGATGGCCCGAAGCTTTGCCTCCTGGGGTTTGACGAGGCCACGCCCGATGGTATACCCTAAGTAGTTCGTCTCACTAAAGGCCAGCTTACATTTCTTGGGGTTCGCTGTCAAGCCAGCTTGACGGAGGGATTCCAGGACCTTTTGCACCCGAGGTAGGTGGCTGTCCCAGTCCCGGCTCTGAATAACCACGTCATCTAAATAGGCTGAGGCATATCCTTGATGAGATTGCAATACCTGATCCATCAAGCGCTGGAAGGTGGCAGGAGCTCCAAACGGGCCAAAGGGCATCATCCGATACTGCCACAGGCCTCCGGGCGTGGCAAAGGCCGTCTTCTCTTTGGATTCTGCTGACAAGGGGACCTGCCAATACCCTTTGGTAAGATCAAGGGTGGTTATAAACCGAGCCTGGCCCAGGCTTTCAATTAGCTCATCGACCCGGGGCATTGGATATGCATCAAACTCTGACACTTCATTTACTTTTCTGAAATCATTACAGAAATGTACCGTTCCATCTGGCTTGCTCGTCAGGACGATGGGGCTGGACCAGGCACGCTGAGACTTTTCGATCACATTCAACTCCAACATCTTCCTTACCTCCTCCTGAATCTGTTTCTTACGGGCCTCTGGTATCCGGTAGGGTTTTTGGTTTACTGTTTTTCCCGGCTGGGTGCGTACCTCATGCTCTACCTGATGGGTGCAGCCAGGGAGGGCCGAAAAGACATCCCGATTGCCATCTACTGGCTCCTTGGCTAGTTGCCGTTGGTGGGGGGAGAGGTCTGGACCAAACTGCACCTCGTCTCGGGCGGGGGCTGCCTGCTCTCTGGGGGGAAGACAAGTGAACAAGGCCTCCCGAATCATGCCATTTCTTTAGTAAGTTAACATGATATATTTGCTCACCTTTCCTCTTCCCCGGTTGCCGTACTTTGTATTTGACACCCCCAACCTTGGCAATCACTTCGAAGGGCCCTCGCCACGTGGCTAAGAACTTGCATTCCACTGTGGGGACCAGCACCAGGACCCTGTCTCCCGGCTTGAACTCTCTAGGTTGGGCGCTTCGGTTATAGGCGGCGCTCTGATCTCTTTGGGCCTTTTCCATGTGCTCCTTCACAATGGGATACACAGCAGCCATCCAGTCTCGCATCCCCGCCACATGTTCAATCAGGGTACGGTGAGGACAGGGTTGCTCCTCCCAAGCTTCCTTGGCTATATCTAGCAGACCCCTAGGTTTGTGGGAATACAGCAAGTCAAACGGGGGAGAAGCCAGTAGAAGATTGTGGAACTTCTCTTACCGCAAACAACAGGTAGGGGAGGAGCTGGTCCCAGTCTCTTCCATCCTTGTCAATAGCCTTTCTCAGCATAGCCTTGGGGGTCTTGTTGAATCTCTCCACCAGTCCATCCGTTTGCAGGTGATACACTGAGGTCCTCACCTGTTTCACTTGCAAAAGATCACATAGCTCCCTGGTTATCCTGGACATAAACGGGGTCCCTTGGTCTGTCAGAATCTCTTTGGGGATCTCGACTCGGCTACTGATAAGGAACAGTTCTTTGGCTATTTGTTTAGCATTAGCTTTTCTTAAGGGGATGGCTTCTGGATACCGAGTGGCGTAGTCGACTAAGACCAAAATGTACTGGTATCCCCGGGCACTCTTTGGTAGAGGTCCCACACTATCCATCCCTACCCTCTCAAAGGGGGTTTCTATGATAGGCAGAGGGACCAGGGGGTTCCTATAGGTCTGTGTTGGGGCGTTAACCTGGCACTCTGGGCAACTACGGCAGTAATTCTCTACTTCCTTGTGAACTCCTGGCCAAAAGAACCTCTGCAGGACCCTCTCCTTGGTCTTCTCTACCCCTAGGTGGGCCCCCAGTAAATGGGTGTGGGCTAAATGCAGAACTGTGGGGCGATATGGTTGGGGAACAAGGAGCTGCTCAGTAACCCTATCATTCTTTTTCGCTACCTGATACAGGAGCCCGTGCTTCACTGCAAAGTGGGGGTAGCAAGGGGCTAAACGGGGTCCCACCAAAGTGCCCTCTATGACCTGAACATTTCTCAGTGCATTCACAAGGGTGGGATCCTGGAACTGAGCGGACCCGTACTGACCTTTAAGTGTTGGAGCTGGTCGTGGTCCCCCCGTGTCCTCTTCGCTCAGCGCAGGTGGTTGGTAGGATTCCCACAACCCTTCCGGGGCCGATTCCTCGTCACTAACATCCCCGGCCAAGACATGGGCTGACCCTGTTGGGGAAGGGCCTAGCTTGGTAGATCTGTCCCTGAGATTACTCAACACACCATGTGGGGACTTACGTTTTCGGGGTTCCCGCTGGAGCCTCTTCTGTGCCTCCCTCCACAGCAGGGGGAAGGCCGGGCAGTCCCGTCCAATCAGTATAGGGACTGGGAGGGTCTTGATCACTCCCACTTCAACATTAACAATGGGGATCAGGCTTCTCACACTGCCAGGAGATGTGGCCT
>CAEMYA010001383.1:38550-60339 GCA_903131615.1 Diplodus sargus
TGCATTTCTCTAAATCTGTTACATATGGATATCTTCGAAGGTAAGAGTAAGATTTCCTCCCATAAGTCAATATCAATTGTTGTTTTCGACTGAGTCTCCCACCATTTCCGTAGAAATGATAGTCTGGCTGTATTCAAGTGTTGCAGCTTGGAATAAAATTTGGAGACAAAGTGACCTTGTTTAAGATCCTCTACAATAGTTTTTTCTAATAAATTAAAGTCACATGGAAGATTGAGAGTACCCATTTTAGTATATACATAATGCCTGACCTGGAGGTATTTATAAAATTATTTTGTTTGTAGTTTGTATGTAGCCTGTAATGATTCAAATGTTTTAAATTTTCCCCTATCCCAAAGGTCATAAATATGGTGAATTCCTGCTTTGTACCAGTTCTGAAAATTGGATCCAGTGCCCCCCTTGGTTAAATCAGGATTATTAGTCATTGTTGTCAAACAGCTCAATTTGTGTTTAGTCCCAAAAAGTTTCCGTAGTGAGTTCCAAGTATTACACACATTAGTAATTAGAAAATTGTCTTTCGCCATAATTGGAATTTCACTCCTGCATTTATCAAGTAAGTTGACAGGAGAGTACGGTTTGGAAAAGACTGCTTCAATCTCAAACCATGGTGGCTTTGGTTGATCAGTTGCCCATATTGAAATAATTCTAGCTTGCATTGAAGTTGTATAGTTTGTAATGTTGGGGAAGCCCCAACCTCCTTGATCATTTGGTAATTGTAAGATATCTAATTTGATTTTAGGTTTTCTGCCAGCCCATATAAAGTCAGAGAGAGCTTTATTTATATCTTTAATATTGCTTCTCTTCAGAGTTATGAAGAGCATAGATAGAGGATAAATAATTTTGGGGAGAATTATCATCTTAATAAGGTTGACTCTGCCGAGAAAAGATACAGGAAGCTTCTTCCAACCTAGCATCTTATCTTTAATGTGTTTAATCATAGGGTTAACATTTTCAACATAAAGTTGACTAATTTTAGGTGTTATTTTAATCCCCAGGTATGTAAATCCATCAGGTGCCCAGCGAAAGGGTTTTACAAAGTCAGGTTCATAGTCATACAGGAAACCGATAGGCATGATTTCAGATTTAGTAAAATTAACCTTATAACCAGAAATTTGACCGAATCTTTCCACACAGTTGATTAGCGCAGGTATTGAATTTGGTGGGTCCGTTAAAGTCAGGAGGATATCATCCGCGTACAGTAGAATTTTGTGCTGTGTTGTGCCTATCGTCGTTCCTTTGATATTGGAGATTTGCCGGATAGCGATTGCTAGCGGCTCTATAGCCAAAGAAAATAACAGAGGCGATAGTGGTGACCCTTGGGCTGTACCTCTGTTGAGTTGAAATTGGGCAGAGATTAGACCATTTGTTGAGACCGAGGCAGTCGGCATTTTGTATAAAAGCCGTACCCATCGAACAAAATCTGATTGAAAGACAAATTTTTTTAACACTTCAAGCATGTATTTTCGCTCAATTCGATCAAATGCTTTCTCCGCGTCCATTGTTACAATAGCACCCGGAATTTGCTTAAAATTAAGATAGTGAATAATATTAATTAAACGTCTTGTGTTATTTGATGAGGTACGGCCTTTCATAAACCCTGTTTGGTCTTCATTAACTACATCAGTCACCACACTTTCTAGGCGGTTAGCCACTATTTTTGAGAGTATTTTTACATCCACTCCCAGAAGGCTAATCGGGCGATAAGAAGCACAAAGTTCTGGATCTTTCCCTTTTTTGGGGATAACTATAATATGAGCTAAATACATAGATTTCGGGAGTTCATCCTCTTCAAAGGATTTGTTGAACACACGTTGTAATAGTTTGTTAATTTTACTTTTCAACTTTTTATAGAACTGTGCACAGAATCCATCGGCCCCTGGACTTTTATCTGACTGGAGTGAGGAGATTGCTTTATCAATTTCTGTTATTGTAACAGGTCCTTCCAACAGTTTAGCTCGCTCATCTGTTAACTGAGGCATCTGCAAACCATTTAAAAAATTACTACTGGTAAATGTCTCGTTGTCTAATTCTGAGGTATACAACGTTTCATAAAATCTCTGAAAGCATTCATTGATCTTTGTATTGCTTGTTTGACGGACTTGATCCTCATCAGATATTGCAGGAATAAAAGCTTTTTGTGGAGAGTTTCTTGCAAGACGAGCTAAAAATCTATTTGGCTTATTTCCGAATTCGAACAATCTTTGTCTTGCAAACAGAATATCAGACTCAGCCTTCTTTGTTAGTAAGTTATTCAAAAGTAGTCTTGCCTCCTTTAGCTCTTTAAGCACCACATCCGATTTGGATCTATAGAAATCTTCCTCTAATTTTTTAATTTTCTTTTCAATTTGTAATTGTTCTTGAATGCGCTCTTTTTTCTTCCTACTAGAATATGATATAATCATGCCTCGCATGTAAGCTTCATAAGCTTCCCACACCAATCTCGGATCAGAGTCATTGCAGTCATTTACTTCTAAATAAAGGTCTGTTTGTGTTTCCAGGAACTTGATAAAATTATCATCATGAAACAGTGATGCAGTAATTTTCCAAGAGTACGCTCGCTCTGCAGGTCTAAGAGGCTGCATTTCCAGAGTGACAGGAGCATGGTCTGAAAGGGCAATGGGTCCAATGCCAGACCGCTCTACTAAGGGAGCTAGGTGTTCCGATATAAATAAATAGTCAATTCGTGAAAATGAGAAGTGAGGTGGAGAATAAAATGTGTACTTTCTGTTATTAGGGTTCATGTATCTCCAACCATCTAACAAGTTAAATGTCTCCAGAAAATGTTGTAGTGCTTTGCCAGACTTTGACTGATCCTTATAAGGGGGGTCTCTATCTAGAAACGGGGAAAGATAGCAATTAAAATCACCCCCAATTATTATATTTGTGCAGTCCATTTCAGCAACTTTACTAAGTAGGAAGGCAAAAAAGTCCTGGTCATAGACATTAGGAGCATAAACATTTCCTAGCAATACTGATTCTCCATATAGTTCTCCTTTTACTAGAACTATCCTTCCGTCTGTATCTTTATAACTATTTCTAGCTGTAAATGGCAGCAGTCTATGAACTAATATAATTGCACCTCTTTTATTGGCAGAATAAGATGTAAAATAAACCTGTCCAACCCATTCTCTGAGATATTTTTTGTGCTCCTCCTCATTCAGATGGGTTTCTTGGAGAAATGCAACCTGGACATTTTCCTTTTTCAGATAGTTTAGAACAGCTTTACTTTTGACAACGTTGTTGGAGCCCTTGATATTCCAAGTACAAAACCTAATATTTGAAATAATCTAACATTATATCACGCTGCATAGTCTCGTTTATCTTATAGCATAATTTGGATATGTGTTTAATCTGTAATCTTGTCTGGACAAAAAATGAAAAACACAAAAACAATCCAAGCAAAAACAAACTAAGGCTTGGATATAACCTACCTAATGTGGCTAACACAACATCAAGAGAAAGAAAAAACAAAAACCTTGTTATACTCTGGCTATACAAGTACAGCTGAGGGGGCAAATGAAACAAGGTGAGAGAGAAAGAACAAAGAGTATGTCGGGTCTCCCCATCCGGACTATATCTTAACCGTAATGCCAGTATGTCAACGACTATGTAAATAATAGTAATACCAGCAGCTCAACCGAAAAAAGACACCCATATAGAAGTGCGTTTAAATTGAGAAGACGCTATCTTAATGTTATATAGTACTCACTGTCCATTGTGCGAGTCGCCCTTTATTCATTTGTGTAAGCAGTCATTTTGGGGCAGATAATACCGTTTACCTGATTACAGGTGGGATTAATACAGTCACTGGTTGGCTGGGAGTGCCTTCACATAGTCGTTGATTTCCTTCATCGTGGAAAGGGAGATCGGTTTTCCATTTGGAGGGAGAACCTTAATTACAGCTGGATACGCAAAAGCGTATTTGATCCCCGCTTCCCGAAGCCTTCTGCGCGCGTCTGCAGATTCTTGCCTCCGCTTTAAAATCTCCGCAGAAAAGTCCTGGTAAAAAGACACTACCCGACCATCCAACGTTACTTGGCCCTTGTTTCTCGCTGTGCGTAAGATCCTCTGTCTGTCCATGTAGTCGTGAAGCCTCACCAGGACCGCACGGGGGCCCTGTCTGCTGGTGGATCCCGCTGGGGGTCCCACACGATGAGCACGCTCTATTTTCAGCCGCTCCCCTTGCATGTCCATGTTCAAGACCTCGGGAATCCACATCTCAAAAAACACGGGTGGATTCTTGCCTTCGGTGCCCTCCTTCAGTCCAATAATTCTGATGTTTTGTCGTCGACTCTGGTTCTCATAGTTTTCAAGTCTTTCCATTGCCTTTTTCAGCGCAGACTCCACCGATTCAAGCCGTGGTGCATTAGCCGCTACAATATCCTCCAAGTCGGACACTCGTTGTTCCACCGTCCCCAGTCTGTCCACCAGTTTATCCAGCTTTTCTGATATCTCTGTGACTGGTTTCAAAATATTAGCGAGTTTAGTGTCCAGCATCTTCTCAATATTAAGCGTCACCTGCTGAACCACTGTGCCATCGGTATTGGGGCTAGCGGACTCCTTTCCATGCTCGGTGCAGGATTCAGACTCCTCTTCGTTAGCTAGCTCTGGCTCTGCTTCGTCGTCTGGGTTAGCTAGCGCGTCGCTAGCCGTCGACTTGCTGCTCTTTTTCCGAGTTTCTATTTTCTTGGGCATGTTGAAAAAGGTTTCCAGCGACATTTCAAATGTCTTAGTAAGTTTAGCGATAGTTTAATCGCAGTTTTAGCAACGGGGAAAAACCAGAAATATTGTTTTAGTCAGATCCAGTGAGGAGACCGACAGCAGCACGTCTACTCGCCTCGGTGCATCACGTGACCCCCCTTAAATCAGGGTTTTGATAATGGCTTCGCGAAGTGAAGTAAGTACAAAGTTAAAGTTGGTGTTAAAATTTAGCAAGAAAGATCCGGATACCTTCTTTTCCTTGTTCGAGTGGGTTGCAGAAACTTGTGAGTGGCCAGACACTGAACGTACTGAAGTTGGTACTTTTAAACAGCTTTGCGATTTAGTAGCACTAGAACAATTTAAAAACTGTGCCAGAGAATGTTGCTACTTACTTAAATTAAAAAAAAAGTTAAAACACCCCAGGAAGCAGCAGTGCTGGCTGATGAGTACATCCTGACTCATAAAAGTACATTTTGTAACGACAGTGTTGATGCGCAGAATACTTCGGCACGCACAGACAAATCGTTTTTGCTACATGGGGAGTCTAGTTCATCTAGATTTGATCGTAGCTGGAAGAAACGTGATCCCAGTAAGATTTGCAATTACTGTCAGCATAAAGGGCACTGGCAGAATGAATGTCCTGTGCTAAAGGGGAAATCAAAGTTCTCGGGTAGTTCGCAGGTAAAATCAGCTGCTTTGGCTGCCTCTGTTCCTTCAGCTCAGATGGCATTCCAAATAAACAGTCCTTCCGATGACCTCAGTCCTGTGGATGAGTCCAAAGGGGATGATGATTTTGCAGCATTCATTTCTGATGGTTATGTCTCTTTGGTTGGGGAGAAGGTGGCAGTAAAAATTTTGAGACACTGGCGCAAAGCATAGGTTTGTCTGTGAGTCTGTCCTTCCTTTCTCCGCAGATTCAAATACTGGAAATCTCATTTTGATGCGAGGAATTGGCATGAGTATTATTCCAGTGCCAGTTCATAAAATGGAGTTGGCTTGTGGTTTGGTCACTGGGGAGGTGGCAGTTGGGGTCCGTCCGGTCTTGCCTGTGGAAGGCATTGACATGATTCTTGGTAATGATCTGGCAGGGAATAGAGTTTGGGCTGATGTTCCGCCACCTTATGTTGTCACTCAGGTTCCTGTACTGCCACCATTACAGACAGAGGTGTTAGAATCAGTTGATGTTTTGCCTGAGCAGGAGTTGTTTTCAGTGTGCGGTAACTCGAGCCATGGGACGGGGAAAAGATGAGGCTGAAAAGCAGGAAGTAACTGAATCTACAACAATGGTTATTCCGGTGCCTCTTGAGTCCATCTCTCGTGGAGAGTTAATTGAGGAACAGAAGTCTGATCCCTCGATAAAGGCATTGTTTGAGCTGGTGTCTCCTGTGGGGGACATGGAAACTGCAGCTCAGGGTTATTTTGTGAAAAATGATGTCCTTGTGCGTAACTGGTGTCCACAGACAAACAATTTTGTGGGAAAACCAGTTTTGCAAGTTGTGGTGCCTGCCAAATTTAGAGAGATGGTGATGAAAGCCTCTAATGATGATGTAGCGGGACACATGGGGGTTCAAAAAACATACCATCGGATCTTGCGTCATTTTGTTTGGCCTAGGTTGAAAAGGGATGTATCTGCTTTCATCAAGACATGACACACTTGCCAGTTGACGGGTAAGCCTAATCAGACTATAAGTCCGGCACCACTGTATCCTGTACCGGCATTAGATCAGCCATTTGAGTATTTATTTCTGTGTTTGGCATCCCCAAAGTTATTCAAACTGACCGAGGTTCCAACTTTCGCTCTCAACTGTACGGGCCTACTGCACAGAGCTTGATCATGATTGGGAGGAAGGTTTGCCTTGGTGGTTGCTGGCTGCAAGAGAGGTAGTTCAGGTGAGCACTGGTTTTAGTCCAAATGATCTAGTTTTTGGGCATTCAGTGCGTGGTCCCATGGCGGTTTTGCAGAGTGGTTGCCAACAGTCGGAGCCACCATCAAACTTGGTTGACTACGTGAATGGTTTTAGACACAGACTATGTACTGCAGGGAAAATGGCAAAACACAGGCTAGAAAAATCACAAAAGAAGATGAAATCACTTTTTGACCGTAAAGCAAAACAGCGGCAGTTCAGTCCTGGTGATAAGGTCATGTTTCTGCTGCCGGTTGTGGGTTCGCCATTCCAGGCGAAATTTGCTGGTCCGTTCACAGTTAAAAAACAAGTTTCTGACCTGGATTATTTAATTTCAGTGCCAACTGGAAAATCTAGGTTGTGTCATGTCAATTTGTTAAAGCTATGAGGGGCCGTACAAGACATAATTATGTCTTGTACAAGATGTACAAGACATAATTCATTCTCACACACACACATTCTCCTCTCACATACATATATTTTCTCTCATACACACATACATTCTCCTTTCACACATATACATTCTCCTCTCACACACATACATTTTCCTTTCACATACATGTATTTTCACTCTCACGAACATACATTCTCCTTTCACACACATACATTCTCCTTTCACACACATACATTCTCCTTTCACACACATATATTCTCCTTCCACACACATATATTCTCCTTTCACACACATACATTTGCCTTTCACACACATACATTCTCCTTTCACACACATATATTTTACTTTCACGCACATACATTCTCCTTTCACACACATACATTCTCCTTTCACACACATATCATTTTTCATGACAAGGAGAATGTGTGTCTATATATATCTGAAGAAAATATATGAATGTGAAAGAAGAATATGTGTGTGTAAGAGAAGAATATATGGGTGTGAGATAAGAATATATTTGTGTGAGAGAAGAATATGTGTGTGTGAGTAAAGAATATGTGTGTGTGAGAGTAGAATATAGGTGTGTGTGAGAGAAAGTATAGTGGAAAAGGAAGTAGTATAGTGGAAAAGGAAGTAGTTTAGTGGAAAAGTGCTGTGATTGGCTGTTCGGGTGGGACTGGGTGGGACTCCCTGAAAACTACTTTTGTGAAGGGACGCCATTTTTTCTCTGGCATGTGATGGCCTTACCGGCCTTGTGTAAAAGCTGAGAACTAGTCACTGAAACATCTCTGTTGTTGGCTGAATAGCCCCCCGTCTCAGAGTACAGAGGAGCTGAGTGGATTCACTTCATTTTAAATTGAAAACCCCACAACTGGAAAACTCTGACATGTGTGTGAAAAAACTACTGCAGACTGCTTTCCTGTGGCAGTACAAAGAAGGTTTAATGAAGATCAAGGATTGACTGATGCTCACTTCAAACTTGGAAGCTGTAAGTTTTGCCCTTTTCTTATGATGCTTTGTTTATTTTTCATGTTAGCCTGTTGAGCCTAGCACCAGCACTGTCCGTGGCTAACCTGGCTAATTTAGCATCGCTGGACCTATAAAGTATTTAAAACCTTACTGAGGGACAGCTAAAGGAGGATGAGGTGGTGTGTAAAAGGTCTATGCGTTTTAAGTTACGTGAACATGACATGAGCAGTAGAGGTGTATAAGTTATATAATTTAGCAGCTAACGTAAGTTACTGTGCATGGCATCACAGACAGCTAAGCCGTTAGCCTCGTTGTGTCTCTCCCAGGCACAACACTATTAGTCAAAAGGTTTTACATTTTATCAGTCGGTTAGTCAAACAGTGATAACTCCCGAGGCACGTTTTATGATGAATGCAGTACATGAAACCATCAGTTCCCTCAGAATATCAGTATTGCAGTTGACAATGGATTATTGATTAAGCTAAATATCGCACTGAACTTCGATGATGTCATTCTGCATAATAATTAGCCATGTGCTTGTTTGTTTGAACACTGGCCAGATGAAGAAAGATACATTTGCCTCAAATTAGATTCATTTCAGATCATTTTCTGTTTATCTCCAGCACATCAGAATGAATTGTAAATAAAGGGCAATATAATTGGCTAAATGTAAATTTGCCTCTGTCCTCCATCAGCCATCTGACCATGGAAATAGGGAGCGAGTTGAGTACAAGTGAGCAGGTAAGTTATGGTCAGATGGCTGATGATGGACATAAGCAGCAACAATGATCTTAGACAAGACATCCACTCTAATGTAAATGAGGTGCTTGGGTGCATAAAGAATAATAAAAATAGACCTTGTTTTAAAAAAAAAAACCCCTGCAGAGGCTAGTTTCATCTAAAAATGTTATTATGGGGGGTCTGTGTATTTTTCTGCTTGTCCCTACGGTCAACAGCTCCAAGTCTCCCCTGTTGCTGTCATGTTGTCCTGAATTGCATTATAAACAACCCAGAGCATCACTAGGAGTGTTTGCTGCTTTTGCATATATTTGAAGTGATTTTGGAGTAAACTGTAACTGTTCTGCACACAGGCCAACATACCACTACAAGACCGACCCTGCAGACACCACCACATCTTTGACAGAGTTGACAAACATGTTGTGAGTTACTCAGATATCCCTTAATTTTTGTGTATATATTTATTAGTTGCCTGTTCATCCGCTTAAACTAACACAATCTAATTTAGTGTTTGAACTCTCTCTGTAATATTATTTTCAGGCTCAGTGGCAGTCAGTCCTGTCTCTCGAACAGTCTTAAGTGATGTGGAGATGCTCAGCCATCACTACTGAGGCCTTCAACAGTGTAATCCTGTCATTCTGATTAAAAGCATGGTAGGTGCAACTCCTGACAATATTCAAAGAAACAGAACATGACCATGTTCAAATAAAAAAGGAATAATACTTTTAGTGCTCAAAATAATTCACATGCCTACACTAAAATAAACCTACTAATAAATGTTTCCAAATGTCACAACACTTTTATCAGGCCTACCACATCAACAAAGAGTGATCCTTACAGAAGGACAATTGAACAAAGAAAGTATTTAAATGTAATTGTCAACAACATGTTGTTGTCATTTGGGTTTTAATACTGTAATCATCTTGACTTTAGTACTGAGATCACCATACCACTACATGCTTCTCCTTCATTCAAAACCAAATTTATGCACTGGTTATGTGCATTGCTGTAACTGATTAATCATGACCGTATAATATAAGTAACAGTGGTTCTGCCATATTTTACAGATCATCAGAGTGACCAGATGATGCTGTGTTTGAGGTTTTCCTAGACCCCGCCAGACTCTCCTTGCAGTTTGAGAAACCATCAGAGGAGGAAGGTACCTGAGAGCTCCATTATCAGCTGACACACTTCCGTTAAAGAAACTGGATTTCAGGACATGATCTGGACAGTTTACATAAAATTAAAGTGTTTCCTACCTAATTTATCCTCATTGGCATTGAATAAAGTGATTTGTTTTTAATTAAAGATTTTGTCTTCTTTGAATTCAACACTAAGGGAACTGTGGCATTAGAGAAAAGAAAGTCTGGAAAGAGTTTTGCCATTAATCCTTTAATAAATAGTGACTCTGTAAGCATTACACATCAAATGTATTACTGTGTTGACAGATCACAATATATTGTTTTGAAAGTTCAGTATGGTATTTTGAAAAGGGTATCAAACAATCTGCACGTTTGACACACATTTTAAAGCATAAATCAGGGTTGATGTCCTTAAACACTTGAATCTTAATGTGGTGTTTTTGGAGTTTGAAACCACTTGAAATTGTAACTGCATTACTTTCAAAAAAATAGTTTCATAGTGGCTTGGCCAGGTTCTACAGGATGCCAGTTCTACTTATAGACTTGTTACACAGTTTTGAACAAAATGTTTGGGTTTTCCTTTAATTTTTCATCCTTTTGTAGAATGCTGTCACATAATTTTGGTTTTCTGAAGGAAACTGAATCAAAGGCTGCTGGATTTATTTGTATGTATTTCAAGTACATATAAACAAATCCAGTTGCCTTCAATTCAGTTTCCTTGATATATCTATGACCTGGATGAATGAGAGTATTCACAGGCAAAATTTATAAAGTTGATTATAGATAAGGATGTAACAGTATGAACATTTCATACCACGGTAATAGTGACCAAAATGATCACGATTATTGGTATACACTGGGATTTTTAAAATGTCTGCAAAGTATTGAAAAAACACTGATATATTGATAAACTGAAGTAATTTCACCAAGGTGAATATTTAAATATAGATTTATTATATATTGAAATAATATCACAGGCAAAACCTTATCAAAACAGTAGGCTTTCTGTCTGTCATCATGTCGTCTGCCACCAGTAGATACTGCTCCGGTCAACGGAGCTGAAATTAATGCAGCAAGAGTCGCCAAAGTTGTGATAAACCTGGGAAAATAGGATGAGTTTGAATAACATCATTGCATAGTTTTGCTGTGTCTGGCTAAGATAAGCTAAGCAAGCACGTGTATTTCCTGGTTTGAGAGTGACTTCCTGTTTAAGGAGGGACTTCCTGTGTCCCTGAGAAAGGATAATGTATGTGTGTGCGAGAGTGAAAATATGTGTATGTGAAAGGAGAATGTATGTGTGCATGAGAGTGAAAATATAAGTATGTGAAAGGAGAATGTATGTGTGCATGAGAGTTAGAGTTCTCAACGGGCCTGAAAATTACAACCCGACCCGACCCGGCCCGTGGGTTTTAAGCCCAAACCCGACGCAGCCCGACACACCAGCATGAATTGTCTGCCCGAACCAGGACCGAACCCGACCCCCCGCGCGCCTGCATTGTTTTCCTCATACACTTGTTATGATCCGACAGACAGCTGGCGGAAAGGTGACGCGACCCAGGAGACAGGTGCTGCATCATCGTCAGCAGCACCCGCTCCCGCTGCAAAGAAGACACCGCGCTTCGACCAGTGGGAAAATATATACGGAGAGACAGAAACAGACGATTTCCCCACTCCTCGAAAAGCAAGGGTGAATTCACCTGTGGCAAGTTTACTTTTAGCCAGTTCCATCTTCTCCAGCCAGGCTATAGGCGTGAGTATACGTCACGCAGCGGCGTCAGTTCTGCTTCTGCCCCTCCGCATGAAGCAGCAGCCAGACTCACTCTTCACCACACGTGAACAGCGATGATTCACAACAAACAATATATAATTTACAACCTGCGAAAAATGTGTTTTATGAAATGTGTTTTATAAAAAAGGCAGCCCGAGGCCCGGCCCGACCCGGCTCATTTGCGTATCTTTTCGGCCCGAACCCGGTCCGACCCGTTGTTAACTCTAATGAGAGTGAAAATATATGTATGTGCAAGGAGAATGTATGTGTGCGAGAGTGAAAATATATGTATGTGAAAGGAGAATGTATGTGTGCATGAGTGAAAATATATGTATGTGCAAGGAGAATGTATGTGTGCGAGAGTGAAAATATAAGTATGTGAAAGGAGAATGTATGTGCGTAAAAGGAGAATGTATATGTGTGAAAGGAGAATGTATGTGTGTTAAAGGAGAATATATGTATGTGAGAGGAGAATGTGTGTGTGTGAGAGGGCCAGAATGAATTATGTGTTGTATGGCCCCTCATATAAAGCCATATTATGACCGTATGTCGTCATCTCCTAGCTCTAAGGAGGCCCCATGTGTGAAACCTGCCTTGTGTGTGGACACGGTGATGTCGTCTTCAGGGGGGCAGTTATGGGGGAGGGGGAATGGCCGACAGATGAGGGAGTGCTGCAGGTACGTTTTGAAAAACTCGAACGCATTAAAGTCTTTGCCATCAGTACTTGGTCATTTGGATGAGTGTGAGCAAAATGAACTAATTTCATTAATAAACAAGTAACCCCATACTGTTTTCAGATACGCCATCGCAAACACATCTTATTGAACACGATATAGAGGTTGGTGATGCTCAACCAATTAAACAGCGCTTTTATCGTGTTTCACCCGACAAGAAGATGCAATTGGACAGAGAGGTTCACTATATGTTAGATAATAATCTGGCAGAGCCTTCCAGTTCTAGCTGTTTACTTGTAAAAAAACCTTATTCGACTTTTCGACCATTGTGGTGGAAATTCTCCTTTTGAGGTAGAGTTCCTAAGTCTCCGAAGAACTTCAGACTTCAGCGTAATGAATCAGATCTCGTTTATTCACGCAGCGTGGAGAAGAAGGCAAGCGCGTTCTTCTGCCAAACTCTAAATTGATACCCCTTAAGTACAGTCAGGAGAGAAGGAGGTTACCTTCAGTTAAAACAAAACAGTTTCTCTACATTACAGTGTTACAAATGCTTCTTTGATGTTCCTGTCTTCCCAGGACAGTGACCCTTTGATGTAAAGCCAGATGTAAATGTAGGGACAGCAAATGTCATTTTATCTAATCTCGTGTATCCCTCCATGTGGGGGATGTGACCACCTGTGGCTTCTTTTTACACCTCAAACAATGTGACAGTCTCCTTCTGTCTTTACAGCACACTGGATCACAAACAGGAAGACTATGTAATTTCTTACATTCCTCCCTTTTGACACGAAGTGTCAACACAACATTTTGAGAAATTACATTCACAGTTTCAAAATAAAAAGACCCATTAACATTTTTTTTTAAAACAAAAAAACAAGAATCAATGAAATTTCACTGTGTGTTACAAAAATTACAATACAATGATATTTTCAAAGAAACAATAGTCAAAATAGATAAAACTCATTTTATTGAAATAGTTTTTTATGCTCTTGGGCAAGGTTTAGTCCGTGTCCGTTTATGCTCTTTTTTATATCCTGCATCGGTTCTTCTGTGTCTTCCTCTGTTCTCGTAGACAGTCCATTTTTACTCTTTTGTACGAGATGGGGTGTCTGAGTATCGGTATGGATGATCTCAGTGAGATCGATGACTGCAGGTGAATCCGCTGATCGTGTGAAAGATATGAATCTATGCGGACATTTTGAGTCCCAATTTCGTTCTGTTGAAAACCAGAACACGGCAACGGCCATTTTAGTGATCTATCCAAAAAATGAAGATGCAGTCATAATCGTCCAGCGGCGTCCCCTCTCCGCACTCCCCAGGTTAGTTCGTTGTCCTTCTGTAGTTTCTGGGCTTTCTTCATCCAAGATGTCGGTGTGTAGTATGTTGATAAAAGAATTCTGCGGAGGCAGGCTGGTGGATAATAGAGCAATCTTTATTGAAAACAGATCTCAATTGCCAGCGTCCGTCCAGGCACGGCCGTTACCCGGGTTTCTCAAATTTAAGACAAAGTTCTGCCCAATGCTTTGCCCTCTGCTCTATTAGAAAATCCCTCGCTCTAGGAAAATCTACAAAGTACCACACCTTCTCCGCTTGTGCGGGCCTTTTTTAAAGTCTAATTCTTTGCATCGTCCCACTTCTTCCAATTGGTCACTTTGGTGGATTGATGGTCCATCTATCCAATAGACAAAAGAGAAATTAACCTGCCCTTTTCTGTACATTACCTAACCTCCGCTGAGGTCACCTCTTGGAACTTACAGCCTAAAATGGACCGGATTGTCTCTTCATGCTTATATGGAAATGTATATCTTAAGTCAGCTCTAAAGAACTAGTATGGGAGATAGATTCAGCTTTATTGCTTCATATGGATCTGTCCTCCAGCTAAACTTTAACGCACACACACAGAGAGCTGTTTAATTGCTCCAGGGCCCCTAGATATGTAAACATCGCATCGGCCACCTCTCTCGCCTCACAGTAAAGGATAACAGCTATCGCTATTAAAACTCTGAATGTGTAACTGTGCAGATACCTCACTTCCTTCAGTGGCATGCATGGCTCCAGGTGTCCCTCTCAGCTGTCAAGACGGCAGTGGGTGTTTTAGGGTTCAGTCCTCGCAGTTGATGCCAGTGACTTCTCCTCAGGTCCTTCACCACTACCTCATCTCCAGGCTGAATGTTGTGGAGTTTTGCACCAACGTAGGCTCTGGAAGGGCAGCTTTCACCTGATGAAAAATTAGCTTCAAAAAGCATGGTTAAATGCACAATAAAACTTAAACATATCAGCATCCAATCCAGTGAGGGGTAACCTGTTTTGAAGAGAACGGGGTCTTAATCATCTTTATAGGAAAACCAGTGGTTATCTCACAAGGAGATAGTCCAATTATCTTATGTGGGCAGCCTCTCATAAATCAATGCAAGCAGTAAAGACTCAATCCCTGATGAATCTGTGTCTGCCATTAATTTACTCAGTTTTGTTTTTTGGGTCTGGTTAGCTCGTCTCACTGCACCTCCACTAGCTGGATGGCAAGCACAATGATATTTAAGGTTTATGTGTAGCTTTTTGAGATGTTTTGTATAAAAACTATTTACACAATGTGAACCATCATTCTTCCTTACTTTATTTTATTATTTATTTATTTTTGATTGATTGATTTATCTTTTTATCTATCTATCTTTTTTAGGGTAGACCCCTACGGGGAATTATTTCCCTCAATAATGATTTATCTATTTAGATCACTGTTGCATTTTTACATGGAAAGCAGTTAATTTATTTAAAAAAAAAAAAAAATTGTTCACAATAATGAGACAGTACTTATATTTCTACATGGAGTGAGTTCACTAAATTCCATTATTAAATGCTCAAAAATACCTTCAGGTTTTGGATGGGCTGACAGAGGCATTTCTACACCTCTGCCTACATTGTAAATTTCACAACGTTTTTAACAAAAAATTGACAATTCCACAATCTATTTATAATATTCTACATCCTCCCTTTTGATACATGGTCAAGACCATGTGTCAAACTTTGCATAGAAAAGAAATATGGTTAGGCAGTACTGGGAGGCCGTTTACACCAACCCACAGGTTGGGAGGTCAATAAGTTTGTTTTTTTTCCCCATAGGGATTTTTTTTTTTACTACAGCATCAGCTTCTGTTTGAAACAGATACATTTAGTAAAGGACAGGTAAAACCATTTGTAGATTGGAGGAGACAGGTGAGAGAGCATCTGGACCACCAGGAAGTCATTCCTGCTTGCGGTCATTAAAACAGTATCACTCCTCCCTTTGATGATCGGACTCATGTGGCTATTTATAAAAACAGGGCAAACAAACTATAATTACTTATTTTCATTTTTATTTATAATGCTAACCATTTCACTGTGTATTGTATATATTTCCAGATTGTCTACTTAATTATTGTATTATTTTGTTGTATATTTAATTTTATTTTATTTTATTGTCTATTTTACTGTTTTATGTATATCCTTATCTTAGCACTTATTTCCACTCATGCTGTATTTCTATTTTACTTTGCACAGAGTATCTGAAACAAATACAATTTTCCCTTTTGGGATGAATACAGTATTCTGATTTTAATGCTGACGAGCTGTCTTAGCATCTGCTTTTCCCAGTGACACTGGGTCATTAGCACTTGTATTAGACATTTGCATAGATAGAAGTAATGCAGACAAAGGGTTAACTATTTTACATCTGGGAGCAGTAGATCTTCCTGTAGAAGTAAGAAACATTCATTTCCTATAATGTGTGGGAAAATCATGACATACATTCAATGAGAGTCAGTATGTACTGTGACATGATTATTTGTCCCTAGAATGAAAAGAAAAAACGTTGTCTGAGCAGACAGGTTATTTTGAATATTAGTCATGGTTAGTGTATTATTTGTTATGACACACACAAAAAAAATCCATTTGTTGGGTTTCTCATATCAGAGCCATCTACAAAGAAAAACAGAGTCAAGGTTAATGGGAAAGGTCAAAGAGCGCATCTAGAGTTCTCAATGGGCCTGAAAAATACAACCCGACCCTACCCGGCCCGCTGGTTTTAAGCCCGAACCCAACCCAGCCCGACACACCAGCATGAATTGTCTGCCCGAACCCGGACTGAACCCGACCCCCCGCACGCCTGAAATTTTTTTTTTCATACACTTGTTATCATGATCAGACAGACAGCAGACGGAGAGGTGACGCGAGCCAGGAGACAGGTGCTGCGTCAACGTCAGCAGCAGCTCCCGCTGCAAAGAAGACACCGCGCTTCGACCAGTGGGAAAATATATTCGGAGAGACAGAAACAGACGATTTCCCCACTCCTCGAAAAGCAAGGGTGGATTCGCCTGTGACAAGTTTACTTTTAGCCAATTCCATCTTCTCCAGCCAGGGGCGAGTATACGTCACGCAGCGGCGTCCGTTCTGCGTCTGCTCCTCCACATGAAGCAGCAGCCAGACTTACACTTCACCACACGTGAACAGCGATGATTCACAATATATAATTTACAACCTGCAAGAAGTGTGTTTTATGAAAAAGGAAGCCCATGGCCCGACCCGACCCGGCTCATTTCCGCATCTTTTCGGCCCGAACCCGACCCGAACCCGCGGGTCCGTTCGGGTTTGTCGGGCCGGCCCGACCCGTTGAGAACTCTAACGGATCTCTTTGTTTTGACACCGTATCAACCACTTCCAGACAGGGATGTGATTCTCCATCTTGAGCTGTTGGGAGCAAAATTGGTGTGTTCAGGACAGCACATTGTTTTAGAAATTACAGGAGTCATTTTCAGCAACATGTTTTTCAGTGTAACAGTCTTGCTGGGGTTAGGTGGAAGGTTTTTCCTGTGAATGAAAAACTTAACAGCATGTGGGACATTTAAATTAAAAAGGGCACATAGCAACAATGACAACTGGGTTAAGAACTGCTTTCTTAGCAGCCGCTACAGCCTTGAGGCATGCAATCATAATTCTCGTCTGAATCGTCTCTCACAGGTCATTTTTCACCATGTGACTGAGTTAGAACTTCTGAAAAAAGAAAACTCATTATATATTCAAAAACAAAAAGATTAAAACATTTGATAATGCTTGATAACCTAGGATAGGGCAACTCGAGAAAGCTTGTTTCAAGTCAGTTAAAGCTTTCTCTGCGTCAGGGGTCCAAGTCAAATAGTCAGTCATGGCCAAACGTCTAGCCCCATATGTAATTTTCATATAGGGGCTTGGGAGATCTCCGCAATTGTATCAAATCCATGGACAACAATAGCCTGCAAAATTCAATTAAGGCAATCGTTTATTGTTTTCGTTATTTCATTTACAGATTTTTTTAAAACATCCAAGATTGTGGATGTAATTTGACCCAATTTACGATCTTCCGGAGGAAAATAACGCATTTCAATTTAAAAGAATTTTCAGCTAGTCCTTCAAAAATGTAGGACCGTTTTCTGCCAGAAAACAAGAATGAAACACTGTCTCAGTTTGACAATGCTCCTGCATAAGAAACATATACACAAACATTGTCAAAGATACTGAAACAAGTGTATTAACACACAATGGCTGCTAATGCTAATTTCTCAGCTTTTACTTCAATCCAAAGTGAAATTTGAGAAGAAAACCCTATGGCATCTGCATCCAAAAAATGAAATATTACCATTGATAGTGAAAGCAACCCAGAACTGTGAGTCAGGATGAACAGGAATGCTCGAATATGCATTTGTTAAATTAACAACTGAAGAAACCCAGTGTGATAGAATGTTTAACACTAGTGTTAGAACATCTGCTGGATGTTGACCAGCCTCATTTATGACCCTAAGGTGTTTTTAATGATCTCCACCCCCCATTTGTTTTTCCCTTTAGGCATGATGGGGGAGGTACATGGTGAGATTTATGAAGTCAACGATGGCACCTCAATTTTATGCTATTCTAAATGACAAAAAATATTGACTTCAATGGCTTTAGGGAATGTTGCATCTTTTATATCCCCAAAAATGTAACTTGCTTACAGATCTCAAGATATTAAATAGTGTTAGAAGCTATTTTCTCTTCATCTTTATCAGTCAATCAGTGTTTCTGTGTGTGTGTGTTTGTGTGTGTGTGTGTGTGTGTGTGTGTGTGTGTGTGTGTATGTATGTATCTCATCATTACTTGTCTCTAATTGTGCTCATGTCTATGTGCTTGTTCAAATGCTCTGACCTGCCTCCACTGTCTCCACTGGTTGTCTCCAGGTAAATGAGCAGACACCTTCATGTGGTACATGTGGTCAGGATTCTTCTGCATCTCGCCTTTCTTGCTGATTAAGCTCAGGGGTGCGCATCTCCTTCCCTCTGTAGCATCTGTTGTCTGGTCAGTGCTGTTGCACTGTCATTGATAGTTCGATGTGGACTCAGTCTCCACCAAAAACTCCTCTTTGTGTCGGGTGCCTTCTCTGCAACCTCCTTCATTTCGTGCAGTTAAGATGGCTTGTGTACAAACACTTCTGGATCTCAAATTACAGTCTGCTTTCCTGTTTGCCTCGGTACGGAGTTTGGGAAACATCATCCCTTCTGTGATCTTCACTCCGCACCCAGCAGTCAGCAGAATCTGCTATTGGAGAAAAAGTCTTTCTTGGAGAAGCAGGTTAAATTGTTGCTGAGATAGGAAGACATCTGAAAAAGTCAGGGTGTATTTGTTTCCCCCCCTTCTTTCTTGAAGTCATCCTGGGGTGCTTGACCTCATGTGGAGAAGGTGTCGCTGAAGGCTTGTAGGTGTGGAGACAGCAGGGAGGAGGTCCATTTCATAAATTCTAGCCCTACATTCTTTTCCTCCTTCTTTTTCTTACTCAAACCTTCTTTTCATATCTCTTTCAATCCTGCTACTGATTTTGAAAAAAAACAACAACTTAAAAACCAACTTATCAGTCCATCTTTTGTCTTCCCTACTTTCATTTTACCTTTTCTTTCAACATACTCTACACCATCTTAAACATTCTGTGCTTAATGTGCCTTAAATTTTGAAAACACCTCAAAGGTGACAATATGCCACAGTTGAAATCCTTAACCACATTTTCCCCATTTGTCTGCTCTTTTTTCAGCAGAGCCTGTAAAAAGGTCAGATACATTTTCTAATTTCCCCATTTTGTTCCTCATAATTTTTTAGTGACTCACTGGGACAGATTTGCTTAAACTTTCAATGGGCTTATCATTCACACAAAGTTCACAATCACACTGATCTTTCCATACTGTGTATGGTTGGATCTCATCAAATCACACACTAACTTTGAGCAACTTATTCAGCCAGGTGGTTTATACGACACTTTCGTTCAGAACAACGCACCCTTAAGAATACAATCTGTATTCTAGTCACTGAATGTCACATCAAAGTTTATTCTTTATACTAATCACGTATATTTTTTTATCACTCATACGCCCATTTTATCATAGTGGGGCCTCATATAATGGTATACTGTATCATATCATTATTACAGCATCTCACATAGGATCATATCATTACTATATTCTATTATATTCTTATTTTACCTGTTATCAGGCTTTGGTCGACCAGTATTTAATATCTACTCATCAGTAAGTAGCATCTAAATATCAACAGTTTTTTGAAATTGTTTCTTCACACGGTAGATACATATACATCAATCAATTTGTTCGTATACTTTACTCGTTAAGTGCTGACAGCCTTGTGCTGCTCTGTTCGTTTTTTTTTGTCTTGTTTTTTTTTCTCTCTCTCTCTCTAGGTTTTTCTCGTTTTTCTTTTTAAATGAAAAATTCTATAAACACACAGCTTAATAGAATTCGCGCCTCTGGTCGCGGACGCTTAACACAACAATACTCTTTTTTTTTTAACTGAAAAATTTTATAAACACACAGCTTATTAGAATTCGCGCCTCTGGTCGCGGACGCTTAACACAATCAATACCCGGGATTTACATGAACCTCTTTGGGCCTCTAGAACGCGGACCCATTTAAACTTGCACATTCACCACACAGGAATAACGAATGTCAAACCTAGGCTTTTAGGATTTGAGCAAATGATTCAAAATGCCGTACTCACTTATTAAATGAAGCGCCCGTTGTCCGCCTCCTGCGTCAAACGTCAGGCGGAATCCAGACCTCTGTTTGTCGGAGCGGAACTCTTCCAGCCGGCAGGTCCGTCAGTTCAAACGCAGGGGACAGTCAGCGGAGTGTCCATCCTCATCCTCGTCGCCATAACGTGGTGGAAATTCTCCTTTTGAGGTAGAGAGTTGCTAAGTCTCCGAAGAACTTCAGACTTCAGCGTAATGAATCAGATCTCGTTTATTCACGCAGCGTGGAGAAGAAGGCAAGTGCGTTCTTCTGCCAAACTTACGTACAGTCAGGAGAGAAGGAGGTTACCTTCAGTTAAAACAAAACAGTTTCTTTACATTACAGTGTTACAAATGCTTCTTTGATGTTCCTGTCTTCCCAGGACAGTGACCCTTTGATGTAAAGCCAGATGTAAATGTAGGGACAGCAAATGTCATTTTATCTAATCTCGTGTATCCCTCCATGTTGGGGATGTGACCACCTGTGGCTTCTTTTTACACCTCAAACAATGTGACAGTCTCCTTCTGTCTTTACAGCACACTGGATCACAAACAGGAAGACTATGTAATTTCTTACACCATGCACTGACTTTGGGAAAATAAACAGTGTCACAAAACCAGACTCATTTCCTTTACCACGGATGGAGGATTGTGTTGACCAAGTAGGTGCAGCCAAATTTGTGAGCAAGTTTGATCTGTTAAACGGATACTAGTAGGTCCCACTGTCTCCACGGTCCCAGGATATAAGTGCGTTCATAACTTCTACCGGCTTGTATTCCTACAAAATCATGCCCTTTGGTTTACGTAATGCCCCGGCCACTTTCCAATGGCTAATGAATATTGTGGTAAATTGGCGGGTTGGTTGTGCTGTGTACCTGGATGATGTTGTGTTCAGTGATACTTGGGAGCAGGGGTGAAAATCCCATTTCATAGTTGGGGGGGACAATAAACAGTCACATTTTAGAGAATAATTCCAGGGGGGGGCAAGGAATAAAAGTTGTAGCCTGTCTACAGCATCTTTTACTGCAATTTGGTGCTTTAGTCTCTCTATCTCTCCAACAGGCAGGCAGAAGACCTTTCTTAGCACACGCTGAGTCCACCTGCACGTCTAGATTTAAAACAAAATGATTGAAATCACACGTACACATGCAATGAATAAACTAATTATCAGGCAAACATCAAAGTTTGTTTATCAGATTTCTTATGATCAGATAACTTTTTCCACATGAAAGATATAAGATTATGCTTCTCTCTCTCTCTCTCTCTCTCTCTCTCTCTCTCTCTCAATTCAATTCAATTCAGCTGGCTTTATGGCATGAGGTAACACTGTACATATAATAATAACAATAAAGGAAAACAATATTTACAATAAATTAGTTATACTGTATGTATGATATGTAAAACTTATGATTGACTCAATCACAGTCATAGTCA
>CAEMYA010001384.1:0-11155 GCA_903131615.1 Diplodus sargus
AAAAGGTAAAACAGGTGAAAAAATGATGAACATGTAAAAAAGAGGGTTGAAAGAGCTCAATAAGCTGAAATAAAGCTGTAAAGTAAGAGGGTTGGAAGAGGTCAAAATGGTGAAAAAAGGCTAAAAAGGTGAAAAGTGAAAGGCTGGAAGAGCTTAAAAATGTGAAGAAAGGATGAAAAGCTGTAGAGTAAGAGGGCCGAAAAAGCTTAAAAGGTTGAAAAAAGGATGAAAAGCTGTAGACTAAGAGGGCCGGACAAGGTTAAAAAGGTTAAAAGGGATGAAGTAAGAGGGCTGACAAAGCTTCAAAAGGTGAAAAAGGATCAAAAGCTATAGAGTAAGAGGGCTGGAAGGGGTTAAAATGGAAAAAAAACAGGGCTAAAAAGTTGAAAAGTTAAAGGCTGAAAGAGTTTAAAAGGGTGAAAAAAGCTTAAAAAGGATGGAAAAGGATGAAAAGCTGTAGAGTGAGGGGGCTGAAGAAGCTAAAACAGGTGAAAAAAGGATGAAAATGTACAAAAGTTAAGGGTGAAAGGGCTTAAAATGGCTGCATGTACCCCGGAGCAGGAGGAACCCCAAGCAAGAGCACATCTGATCTAAATCAGGTGTGCTCTTGCTTGGTTGGAATAAAAACCTGCAGCCACAGTGGCCCTTTCCTGGATCAGTTTGACACCACTGGTCTGTGTAAAGTAAAAGATGTGGGATCCAAATCCAGCTAAAGCAGTGGTTCTCAACCGGTGGGGCCGGTCAATATCACACTGATGATCGCCATGGCTCCGGTGCAGCAAAAAAATAACAAGTACGACTTGAAATTCAAACTTTCTGTCGTAAGATATGCAGAGGAAAACTCAGGAGAAGCAGCTGCTAGACGTTTCTCTGTCTGCAAACACAGCGGAGAGGAGAGGTGACGGGATGCGACTCACCATGATCTTTCTGCCTTTTCAGCTTCTTTATACATTCAGCTTCATGCTCAGCTACAGAAAATGTTCAGCTATCAACATGTTCAAATTTTTAAGCTCTTTCGGCCTTGAACTTTTCAACTTTTCAGCTTTTCGGAAGTACATTCAGCAGATTTCGCTTCAGACTTCAGCATTCACACTGTATTTTCGTAGGAAATGTGCAGTTTTTTACGGACATTACTGCTTGTATTTTTCTCCTTTTCTATCTTTTATACTTTTGGAAATATTAAGCTTTTTCCGCAATTTTTTTCCCATTCATCCTTATGGGGAATTTTTCAAATTTCATTCTGCTATAACTTCAGCATACCTTCAGTTATTCAAACCATTCAAATATTAAAATGTTCAGCTTTTTCAGCTCGTTCAGCCTTGAGCTGTTCAGCTTTTCAACTTTTCAACTTTTTCATAAATTCAGCTTTTTCCCCAAAAAATTTTAACATTGACGCAAATGGGAAAATCTTAAAATCCTCTGCAAAACTCATCGCCTTTCAACCTCTACTTATCCCTCATACATTGAGCGAGAGACACCATTCAAACTTTAAATGAGTCAGCGAAACTTGAACACTGTATTCAGTTTTTAAAAATATTGTACGGTTTTGAAAATGTCGCCGTTTTAGTTTTAAGGAGTTTTAGCCCGTCTTCTGATTTTATAATGGGTGTGTATTGCGTCAGCTTGTGTGCGTGACATCATCGCTACAGTGTGAGGCTGCTCGAGGAATGGGAGACAAAATTGTCTTCAGCTTGATTCTGAATCCACGTTTTACTTGACATAGACAATATATGCATAGAAATGTAGGAAATCTTGTTGGCTTTCAGCTGATGGTCTCATTTCAGATGTAGGACTTACAGTTTTGGATGTGGAAGCCCTGGAGCGACAAGAACCCGAGCAGCCGCTCCATAAGCCGCAATGTTAATTTTGAGCCTAAATTTCCGTCCGAGAGCAGACGGTACCTGATTTGTCTCTCGCTCCTGTGCCTTCATTTTTGACTCGACAGAAATAAAAACGACATGAGCGAGTTCAGCCATGTCTCCTCTCTCTCATCATATAAATATTTTGGCCATAACCATTACAGTCTTTTCAAGAATCACAGGGGTTTGGGAGGCTTTTTCCCATTCATCCTTATGGGATCCCTTCATCTCTGTCTGTGTTACTTCTCCTGCGTGTGTATCTCAACAATGCGTGTGTATTGGGTGAGCTAGAGTGTGTGACATAATCACTTGATTGAGAGCAGCTGGAACACTGGAGAAAGAATTTTCTTTAGCTCAGGGGTTCTCAACCTTTTGCAAGATGGGCCCCCCCCAAGGCTGGTTAACTGCAGTCGCTCCCCTCCAGACCCCCCCCCAGGAACAAGAGAAAAAAAACGGGTGTCCAGAATTGCCACAGGCCCTGTTTTTTTTTTTGAATGAAATAGCTGGGGGCGGGTCGGTAAGGTAATGCTGAGTGGCCTTGATGCCTGTCAGTCATGGTGAGTCGCATCTCGTCACCTCTCCTCTCCGCTGTGTCTGCAGACAGAGAAACGTCTAGCAGCTGCTTCTCCCGAGTTTTCCTCTGCATATCTTACGACAGAAAGTTTGAATTTCAAGTCGTACTTGTTATTTTTTTGCTGCACCGGAGCCATGGCGATCATCAATGTGATATTGACCGGCCCCACCGGTTGAGAACCACTGCTTTAGCTGGATTTGGATCCCACATCTTTTACTTTACATAGACCAGTGGTGTCAAACTGATCCACGAAAAGGGCCACTGTGGCTGCAGGTTTTTATTCCAACCAAGCAAGAGCACACCTGATTTAGATCAGATGTGCTCTTGCTTGGGGTTCCTCCTGCTCCAGCGTATGTGCAGCCATTTTAAGCTCTTTCACCCTTAACTTTTGTACATTTTCATCCTTTTTTCACCTGGTTTAGCTTCTTCAGCCCTCTCACAGCTCTACAGCTTTTCATCCTTTTCCATCCGTTTCATGCTTTTTTCACCCTTTTAAACTCTTTCAGCCTTTAACTTTGCAACTTTTTCAGCTTTTCAGCCCTTTCAACTTTTCAGCTTTTCAGCCCTTTCAACTTTTCTGGCATTTCACCTTTCAGCTTTTTCAGCTTTTCGGCAGTACATTCAGCAGATTTCACTTCAGCATTCACACTGTATTTTCGCAGGGAATGCAATTTTTTCTAGTTTCAAATGTCATGATCAGCTGCTATTGATCGAAGAAATTAGCAGCTATTTATGAACTGCTTGATGAAAATGTAATGAATTAATCATGTTAGGTTAATTTTATATGATTTTCGAGGTCGTTATTGTGTTGATTTCAAATAAGTTACTTTGTTATTACCACCTACTTATCATGAAATTTACAGACCTTTGACCCCTGACTGTACTGAAATACATTTTCTGCCTTTCCATTTTTTGCATCCACTGTTTTTGCATAAAACCTATCATCCTCTCCTCCTGCTGCAATTCACAGATTAACACCAGAACAGAAGTTGTTTTTTTTCGAGATAATATAAGACAAGGCTTGGCTTCCATTTGTCCATTTCTCTGCACACTCAAATGTGTTTGGCTAATTCTACATTTATCCCTCCTCAGCATCGTCTTCCATGCAGCTGGATGGTGAGAACCAGTGCCGGAAGGCAGCGCAGGACTGTTGCCGTTACGAGAAGTGTAGCTCCTTGCGATCGGAGTACGTGCTGGCCTGCACCAAACGGGTGCCCGGGACCAGCCGATGCAACCAGCACAAGTGCCACCGGGCCCTGCGGCGCTTCCTGGAGCGAGTGCCTGAGGAGTACAGCCTGGGTGTCCTGTTCTGCCCCTGCACCAACACACTGTGTGGTGAGAGGAGGAGGAAAACCATTGTACCCTCCTGCTCCTACCAGGACATGGAGGATCTGCAGCCTAACTGCCTCCATCAGCAGAGCTTCTGCCGCCGAGACGACCTCTGCAGGTAAGACATGAAGCCTAGACAGATAAATGTGGCTGATCCGGTTTGATTGTAACACCTAAAAAGACTCTAAAAATGGCATTATATTGGCAGATTGGATTGATTAGCGAGATTATTTCTTTAGTGTAGAATTGAAAGCAATGTTACCACCTTCAGTACCGTATGCGTCTATGTTTATGTGTGAACATAATGGTATAATCTTACTTACTGATTTAACTGAGAAAATAGTCTACAATAGTGTGCTTGTTGCAACAATTGCTGTAACCGAATCTGATGTCTGTCCACCCACCTGCTGCCGTCGTACTCTTGCAACGGCTAACCGCGGATTAACCTCCTGAATAACAGACGATCAGTTGCTGCCAGTTGACCACTTTCCAGAGACTCCCGTCTCCAACCAGCCTGCCATCAAGGGATATTCACCTGGATAGCCTGTTGCCGCTGTGGCTGTTTTTTCCGGGAACCCTCAGTCAACTTATCAAACTGTTAGCCAGCTGCCCCTCTCAAGAGGCTGGTAGCGGACGCCAAACTGCCAACTGCTAGCTTAGCAGCTAACGAGACGGCTACAGTGTTCCCTGCCACAACCAGACTCCTGGCACCAGGTTCTCTCGTTCCACCAAGAGCTACTGGTGTCCTGGTCCTGCCTCCTCCTGTCGTACTGCCGATGAGGATTGTTGTTACCCCGTGTCCACGGCTAACGGCGACAAGACGGACACCCTTCACGATTGGCATGATGTTGAGTTACTCTGCCGCCCAACTAAGGAAATTCAACAACTGCGCCACTCCAACGTGCATCTCAATCATCAAACATCTTGGACTACTTCCCCGACTCCGTTTCATTCACAGGAGCTCCCGTCGAAAGTTTGTTTGGCCATTCAATCCCATCCCTCTGGTCAGCTGTGTGCAATGTCGCATCCCAATCACGTCATCAGTATGCTGTTGCCCCTCTTGGAGTCACAGAACGGGGCAGAAGAAGCGGAGTGGATCTCAGGATGCTTCAGCCAATCCAGAGACTTATTTTTCGTCCTAATGTCAAAATTTAACTGTTAAATGCTCAATCTCTAACAAACAAATCTTGTCTCATACACAACCACATCCTGGACAAACATCTGGATTTAATGTGCCTCACAGAAACCTGGCAAAAACCAGATGTGTTTTCTGTTTTAAATGAGACCTGTCCTCCTGGCTACCACTACCTCCAGACAGCCCCAAGCACAGGCCGTGGCGGTGGTCTGTCTGTCATCTACCGTGATGAGCTGGATCTGTGCCCCCTGTCTCTACCTGAACTGTCCTCTTTTGAATGCCTTGCATTTAAATGTCAGCCTCCATTCCTCATGACTGTACTTCTCATCTACCGTCCACCCAAACCAAACCCAGCTTTCATTCCGGAGATGTACAACCTCCTCTCATCATTCTATACTACATCTGCCAATACAGTTATACTAGGAGACATGAACATCCACTTGAATAACCCCCCCTGCTGTCTTGCTGCTGAATTTCTTCAATTGTGATTAGAATAGTGTGAATAGTGATTCTGTGGATTTCTATAATAAAAACCTGGGTAACATCCTGGATCTCCATACACCCGTTAGGACCAGAACAGTCAGCTTCTCCCGTTCAACACCCTGGTTCACTAATAGTCCAGGCAAAGTAACTCATTTTGGAGCCCCAAATAGAACTAATTGTAATAGAATTTTTTGCAGCTTAGATCATTTCTATGAGGTGTCCAGAACAACATACTAAAAGTCCTAAGAAATCCTAGTTGAGGAAATATGTTAAATTCTCATCAATCCGACATTCCTGCAAATACTTTTCCTAGACAGAGAGAAGAGTTAAAATCTCAGAGGCAACATGATTTTCAGGCAAAGGAAGATACGGACAACGTTAAAATCCTTTTCCTTATCGGTAATAGGTGTTAAAAAATGGAATGTGCTAGAAGACGATGTCAAAAAATCAGCAACACTAATTGACTTTAAGAAAAAGTATGTAAACTCAACCGTTGACCAGTACAGATTAATACAGGAGGGTTGATAAAGGTCAGAGGCACGAATCAACAGACACTGTGTTGAGATTGCATGGGAGCATAACAAGAAAAAAACATTCTGTACCCAAACAATAAGTTGAACCTGAGAAATTTGTATGGTCCAAGGTCAATGCCAGTTGTACGTAGCAGGATGTTGTTATAATGTGTATCAACAATGTGGAGATAACTTAGGTACGAATATAAACTGTGACACTACTGTGAGTTATCATAAGTTCTTCTGAGCTGTGAAGAACTCAACTGAGCCCTGTAAATCGGCACACTAAAGTCACTCGATTGGAGACTTGTCTAATATTGTACAACAACGTTCTCAACCAATCAATCAATCGATCAATCCACGATGGAGTTCTTGTGACATGCCTGGCTATAAGATGAGGCTATAAGATGAGACTGTTGTTCACTCATGACGGACTAATATGGACACATGTGCAGACACACACGTAATCTGTATGTACTGTCTAGAGCTTGACTTCAGCTCTGTATGCTACTGCTGTAATATGTTTTGTCAAATGTCATAGTAAAAGAAATTGTTAGGTAAAAATGTAAAATGCTACATTTCAAAAGATACAAAAAAAAAAAGGATTAGGATGAAGATTTTATCCTGTGGGTAATGGGGGCGGGACTAGATAAGCTTCGGCTTCTCCCACTTTTCCCTTTCGGCCATGTGTATTGTATTATTTGAACAATGATGAAATGTGATGATGATGAGTTGACATGCCTGAAATAAACAACATAAACAATAAACAATGTGTGATAATAAGGCCAGGCAAGAATACACCCCAATGGGGCTATTTTTTTCCTTTGCTCCTATCAAAATGAAACTTTATACAATGAAAGTACCCATGAAAAGTAAAAATTTTTGTATTGCAAGTTTCTTTGAAAATGAATTTTAATATGCAAATGAGCTATACACTCAGGGGCGCCGCCAGGGATTTTGGGCCCCATGAAAGAAATCTAATTGGGCCCTTGTATAGGCCGGCAAAAAAAAAAAATTGATGCTGTTTTATATAAAGCTATGCAATTTAATGATATTTTTGACTATCATTCCCATATTTCTGAAAAGAACCTTGTAGTCCCGCATGCAGGTCTAATTTATCTCCACAACTGTAGACTCGCAGGTGGTGACAGTGGATCTGGGGTGAATAAATACATGTATGAGGCTATATGGTTGTTGCGCATTAATCTTCGGATTTCCAGAAAATATAAACATTTCTCAGATTGTATTGAAAGTTGTACTGAGTCACACAGTCTGCATGCACCAGAAATGTTCTCCTCTGTTACTACTGCAGAGCAGGAAGGTGAGAGTCCCAAACTACTGACCAAACATTCTATTTTAGTGAAAGCTAAATTTGAACTATATTATATATACACATACACATGCTCTTTTAATTTCAGAACTGTTTTTAATACATGAAAATCATTCTGAAATAAATATGGATTATAGGCTATTTTCATTTTATAACTCTTTTTTTAACCCTCTGAAAATGATGGTGGATCATCTGGCATTAACATTACTGTCTTCTGAAGGCTGTCACGGGCTCAGTTTTTAGGATTTATTTAAGCCATAAGCATTGTAGAAATCTTGAAATTGAAATGAATCCGCTGGTACCAAACATGTCATTCTAGCTTACAGGGAAAGGAGCTAAATATCACTCCAAATTGGAATTGTTTTAACAGCGAGGTCCGCGGCCTCAATGTTACATGATTACTTGTAATAATAACTTTCAGTCAGCACTTGATGAGGGATGAGATGAGAATAAGGAACCTGCTGCTGCTCAAACTGAGAAACTAGATTCATGGCTGTCTGACTGTCTTCAATCTTTACAACTGCTAATATTATTATTATTATTAGCTTTGACTGTTCTTAAACTCTGTTAGCTGTGAACTGTGCTCACCTTTCTTTTGAAAGAAATGTGTGAGGAGTTGTCTTCCCTCTCCTTGCTTTCCCCCTCTCCCATTGGGGCCCTGGTAATCAGTCCCACTTTTCCCCCCAGTTTGACACCCCTGTCAAATATAGGCTAATCGAATAAAGGCTACCCAAAATAGACCCGCATAGGCTTAATTTTTTCCTTTACTCCTACCACAATAAATCTTTAGACATTGAAAGTCTACATGAAAAGTAAAACATTTTGTATAAGAAGTTTCTTTTGAAATGGATTTGAATATGCAAACAAGCAATATGCTAATTGAATATGCCCAAAAACATGGACTCCCTTGCACTGCCATTTGCGGAGAATGTCGTGGTACTAGCTGCACAAACTCACAGTTGCCTGATTTATCAGATGACCCAGAGGGGAAGAACTAAGCAAAGAACAAACCAGGAACTGATGGGGGGTGCCAGACCCAAGAGCCACAGAGAAGGGGTCGAGCATCCAGGCTGGATAAAAAAAAAAACATTAAAAAAAAAAATGTCAAAAGAAAAACTAGAACAAATATTTAAAAAAAAAACCTCCCCTGTTGTTGCTACCTTGTTGTGGTGGGGAGGCTTGTGTTCCTCCGTGACCCGTGAAGACTATACTCGGGGGGGTTATACCCCCGGCAGGTACTACCAAGCCAGGCCGTTTTCAGGCTAGAGGCCAATCTAAAAGCAGCATTGCCATCACCCATTGGCAGTAAGATGATTGGATGAAGATTGGGCCGATGTATTTGTCATATATACGAATGGTGTTTCTGCCTATGCAAATTAAGACATATTTGATTAGTGTATAGCTCATTTGCAGATTAAAATTCATTTTCAAAGAAACATGTAATACAAAAAATTTTACTTTTCATGGGTACTTTCAATGTGTAAAGTTTCATTTTGTTAGGAGCAAAGGAAAAAAACAGTCCCATTGGGGTGTATTCTTGCCTGGCCTTATTATCACACATGTCGGATTGATGACAATTTAACATATTTCCTCAACTAGGATTTCTTAGGACTTTTGGTATGTTGTTCTGGACACCTCATAGAAATGATCTAAGCTGCAAAAAATTATATTACAATTAGTCTGTCTTAAAACGCTACTTTGCCTGGACTATAACAAACTGCGGAAAATGAAGACAACTGGGCGTGCTTTGGAGCGCCGTTTCAAAGCCTCGGAACTCACTGTGCATAAACAAGCCTATCAGGAACATCAAAGGGCCTACTCTAAATCCCTCAGAGAAGCACGATCAAAATTTTACTCCAGCATAATAAAAGAGAATACTGGAAACTCTAAGCAGCTATTCTCCACCATTAATTATCTCCTCAAGCCACAAACAGCCCCGCACATAGAAACTACAGAAGAACACTGCAACAATTTCATGGCCTTTTTCAGCTCCAAAATTGACTCCATCCGTGCCATCCTATCTGACTGTCTCTCCACTCTACCTATCCTGACTGTTGACCCACAGTCTGCGATCTCCCAGCCTCTCCACTGCTTCCCTGAAGTCTCACAGCAAGAGGTTGAGGTCATCATCAGGAGGGTGAAACCCTCTACTTGTGCCCTTGACCCCATTCCTACAGTCCTGGTGAAAACAAATATCTCTACTATAAGTCCTCTGATCACCACAGTGATAAACCACTCCATCCAAGCTGGCCATGTTCCACCTGCCCTAAAAACTGCCATAATAAGACCAATCCTTAAAAAACTCTCCTTGGACCCTAAGTCCTTGCCAACTACAGGCCCATTTCCAACCTTCCATTTCTCTCCAAGGTACTAGAAAAATCTGTTTCTGCCCGCCTACAGGATCACCTGAAACAAAACAACCTTTTCGAAAGGTTTCAGTCTGGTTTCCGCTCCGCTCACAGCACCAAAACAGCTCTGATGAGGGTCACAAATGACTTGCTGATGACGGCTGATGCTGACTCACCCTCTCTCCTCATCCTCCTTGACTTGTCTGCAGCATTCGACACTGTCGACCACTGTATACTTCTCAACCAGCTACATCACACCATCGGACTTACTGACACCGCTCTCGACTGGTTCCACTCGTATCTCACTGACAGGACAGAGTACGTCTCCATTGGAGGTGCAAGATCAGGGACACACTGTCACCTGTGGGGTCCCTCAAGGGTCAGTCCTTGGCCCCACCCTCTTCACACTCTACATGCTCCCCCTTGGCCAGATCATTCATCCCTTTGGAGTCTCATTTCACTGTTATGCAGATGACACACAACTGTACATTAAAATGGACTCAAGCCCCTCTGCAACTTTGCTTCCACCATCACCACTATCTACTATCGCCACCTGTCTGGACGAGATAAAGGCGTGGATGAAGCACAACTTCCTGCAGTTAAACAGCTCCCAAACAGAAGTCATACTTGTTGGCACCCCTCACCAGATCCAGTCATCCTCCATAACCAGCATCACGTTTTCCGGGCAGGTCATTCCCCTCTCCACATCCGTCACTAATCTTGGTGTTATATTTGACCCTCACCTCACCTTTGATCCTCACATCAAGCGTCTCTGCAAAAACTCCTTCCATCACCTCAGAAATATTGCCAAACTCCGACCCTCACTCTCCTTTCCTGACGCCGAAAAGCTCGTCCATGCCTTTGTCTCCTCCAGGCTGGATTACTGCAATGCACTACTCATTGGAACCCCCAGCAAGAGCATCCAAAGGCTCCAGTATGTGCAGAACAGCGCTGCTAGGATCCTGATGAGAGTGCCAAAGTATGAACACATCACACCCATCCTCCATTCACTTCATTGGCTTCCCATCTCTGCCAGGATTGATTAGAAGGTCTCCCTCCTCACTCACCAGTGCGTCCATGGCAACGCCCCCTCCTATCTTAAAGAACTGCTAACCACACAAACCTCATCTCGACCCCTCCGCTCGACCAACTCTCACCGTCTCCACCCCCCCAGGACTAATGGTGCATTCCATTTACCTCGGAAGTCGGAAGTCGGAGCTGGGAATGACGTCACACCCGAGTTATCAGCGTTTCAGTTACAATGTCAGAAAAAAGTAGCGAACGGCCAAAGATTGAAGAGGAAACAAGATGGCTACATCCAAGAATATTGTCGCGCTTGCCTTGTCCGAATATAAACGGCTTCTGGACAAATACACGGTCCTTCTGCAACCTTCAAACATGGTGGATGAAGAGGAAACACAAAGGCGCAGAAGGTATATATATATATATTTTTTTTACATATTTCATTATTTCCAAAAGTATCGATCGCCGTTTGATCGGTCAACAGTAACGTTAAATAACGGGTGAGTGCTCTTAACAACTGCAATTTTATCAATTATATGTAGATTTAAATCGATTTTTCTCA